>CM069081.1:14405716-14851603 GCA_035578085.1 Solanum pinnatisectum | reverse complement strand
AGGATTAAGAGTTATAGGGTTTAGGCTTAATGATTTAGAGTGTATAGTTTGGGGTTTAGTGTTAGTGTTTACGGTTTATGGTTTAGGGTTTTGGGTTTTGTGTTTAGGTTTTAGGATTTAGGGTTTAGGATATATGATTTAGGATTAAGGGTTTGCATTGAAGGTTAGGGTTTAGGGCTTAGGGTTTAGGGTTAAGGGTTAGGGTTAGGGTTTAGGGATTAGAGTTTACGAATTAGGGTTAGAGGTTTGGGTTTAGAATTTAAGGTTTAGGGTTTAGGTTTAGCATTTGGAGTTTATGGTTTAGGATTTAGGGCTTAGGGTTTAGGTTTAGGGTTATAATTTAGGATTTAAGGTTTAGGTTTAGGGTTATAATTTAGGATTTAAGGTTTAGGTTTAGGGTTATAATTTAGTATTTAATGTTTAGGGTTTAGGATTAAGGGTTTAGGGTTAGCGTTTGGGCTTATGGTTGAAGTATTAGTGTTTAGGGTTTAGCATTTAGGGTTTAGGGTTTGGAGTTTAGGGTTTATGGATTATGAATTTTGGTTTAGGGTTTACGATTTAGCGACTTGGTTATCGCGTTTAAGGGTTAAGGTTTAGGGTTTAGGGTTTATGGTTAAGCGGTTTAGGATTTAGGGATTTCTATGTAGGATTTAAGGTTTAGGGTTCCAAGTTTAGTGTTTAAGGTTCAGGGGTCCAAGTTTAGAGTTAGGGTTTAGGGTTTAGTGTTTAGTGTTAGGGTTTATGGATTAGAGTTTAGGATTTAGGGTTTGATGTTTAGGACTAAGGGTTTAGGGTTTAAGGATTAGTGTTTAGGGTTTAGTATTTATGGTTTAGGGTTTGGCGTTTAGGTTTTTTCTTTATGGATTATGGTTTAGGGTTTAGAGTTTATGGTTAAGCAATTTAGGATTTAGGGTTTTCTGTGTAGGTATTAGAGTTTAGGGTTCAAAGTTTAGGGTTTAAGGTTCAGGGTTCCAAGTTTAGTGTTTAAGGATTAGGGTTCCAAGTTTAGGATTTAGGGTTTAGGGTTTAGGGTTTAGGGTTAAGAGTTTAAGGTTTAGGGTCTAGATTTTTTGGTTTAGGGTTTAGGGTTTAGGGTTTAGGTTTAGGGTTTAGGTTTTGGGTTTAGAATTAATAGTTTAGGATTAGGGTTTAGGGTTTAGGGTTTAGAATTTTGGGTTCAGGGATTGGGTTTAGGGTTTAATGTTTAGGAATTAGGGGTTAGGTTTAGAATTAGGGTTTAGGGTTTAGGGTTTTGTGTTTAGGGTTTAGGGTTTAGAGTTTAGGGCTTAGGCTTTTTGGTTTATTGTTTAGTGCTTAGGGTTTAGGGGTTACAGTTTAGGTTTTTGGGTTTTGTATTTGGGGTTTAGGGTTTATGGTTTAGGGTTTTGTATTTTGGGTTTAGGGTTTAGGGTCTGGCATCTGGGTTTTGGGTTTAGGGTTTAGGATATTTGGTTGAGGATTTAGGGTTTAGGGTTTAGGGTTAGGGTTTAGGGTTTAGAGTTTAGGGATTAGGGTTAGGGTTTAGTGTTTAGGGTTAAAGAATTAGGGTTTAGGTTTAGAGGTTTTGATTTAGCATTTAAGTTTTAGCGTTTAGGTTTGGGGTTTGGAGTTTAGGGTTTAGGGGTTAGTGATTAGGGTTTAGGGTTTAGGGTTTAGGGTTAGGGTTCTTGGTTTAGAGTTTAGGATTAAGAGGTTTAGGGTTTAGGCTTTATGGTTTAGAGTGTATGGCTTGGGGTTTAGTGTTAGTGTTTACGGTTTATGGTTTAGGCTTTAGGGCTTTGTGTTTAGGTTTTAGGGTTTAGGGTTTAGGGTTAAGGGTTAAGGGTTAGGGTTAGGTTTAGGGATTAAAGTTTACGAATTACGGTTAGAGGTTTGGGTTTAGCATTTAAGGTTTAAGGTTTAGGTTTAGCATTTGGAGTTTATGGTTTAGGATTTAGGGCTTAGGGATTAGGTTTAGGGTTAGAATTTAGGATTTAAGGTTTAGGGTTTAGGATTAAGGGTTTAGGGTTAGCGTTTGGGCTTATGGTGGAAGGATTAGAGTTTAGGGTTTAGCATTTAGGGTTTAGGGTTTAGAGTTTAGGGTTTATGGTTTATGAATTATGGTTTAGGGTTTAGGGTTTAGGGTTTACGATTTAGGGATTTGGTTATCGGGTTTAAGGGTTAAGGTTTAGGGTTTAGGGTTTATGGTTAAGCGGTTTAAGATTTAGGGATTTCTGTGTAGGATTTAAGGTTCAGGGTTCCAAGTTTAGTGTTTAAGGTTCAGGGCTCCAAGTTTAGAGTTTAGGTTTCCAAGTTTAGGGTTTAGGGTTTAATGTTTAGGGTTTAGAGTTTAGGGTTTAGGCTTTATGGTTTAGGGTTTGAGGTATAGGGTTTAGTGTTTTTGGTTTAGGGTTAAGCGGTTTGGGGTTTAGATTTTAAAGTTTAGCACTTAGTGTCTATGGTTTAGAGTTTAGGGTTCAACATTTAGGGTTTAAGGTTCAGAGTTCCAAGTTTAGGGTTTAGGGTTTAAGGTTTAGAGTTTAGGGTTTACAATTTAGGGTTTTGGGTTTAAGGTCTAGGTTTTTTGGTTTAGCATTGAGGGTTTAGGGTTTAGAGTTAGGGTTTAGGGTTTACTGTTTAAGGTTTAGGGTGTAGGGTTTCAAGTTGAAGGTTTACGGTTTAGGGGTTATGATTTAGGGTTTAGGGTTTAGTGTTTAAAGTATAGGGTTTAGGGTTTAGTGTATAGGGTTTAGGGTTTAGGGTTTAGGATTTTGGGTTTAGGGTTTAGGGTTAGGGTTTAAGTTTAGGGGTTAGGGTTTAGGATTTAGGATATAAGGTTTTGGTTTAAGGGTTTGGTTTTCAGGTTAGGGTTTAGGGTTTAGGGTTTCTGGTGAAGCGGTTTAGGATTTAGGGATTTCTATGTAGGATTTAAGGTTTAGGGTTCCAAGTTTAGTGTTTAAGGTTCAGGGCTCCAAGTTTAGAGTTTATGTTTCCAAGTTTAGGGTTTAGGGTATAATGTTTAGGGTTTAGAGTTTAGGGTTTAGGCTTTATGATTTAGGGTTTGAGGTATATGGTTTAGTGTTTATGGTTTAGGGTTAAGCGGTTTGGCGTTTAGGTTTAAAAATTTAGCACTTAGTGTCTAGGGTTTAGAGTTTAGGGTTCAATGTTTAGGGTTTAAGGTTCAGAGTTCCAAGTTTAGGGTTTAGGGTTTGGGGTTTAAGGTTTAGAGTTTAGGATTTACAGTTTAGGGTTTTGGGTTTAAGGTCTAGGTTTTTTGGTTTAGCGTTGATGGTTTAGGGTTTAGAGTTAGGGTTTGGGGTTTAGTGTTTAAGGTTTAGGGTGTAGGGTTTCAAGTTGTAGGTTTACGGTTTAGGGGTTATAATTTAGGGTTTAGGGTTTAGGGTTTAGTGTTTAAGGTATAGGGTTTAGGGTTTAGGGTATAGGGTTTAGGGTTTAGGGTTTTGGATTTAGGGTTTAGGGTTTAGGGTTAGGGTTTAGGGTTTAGGATTTAGGATATAAGGTTTTGGATTAAGGGTTTAGGGTTTAGGGTTAGGGTTTAGAGTTTAGAATATATGAATTAGGGTTAGAGGTTTGGGTTTAGCGTTTAATATTTAGGGTTTAGGTTTAGCATTTAGAGGTAGGGTTTAGTATTTAGGGATTATGGTTTAGGTTTAGGGTTAGAATTTGGGGTTTAGGATTTAAGGTTAAGGGTTCCAAGTTTAGTGTTTAGGGTTTAGGGTTTAGGGATTAAGGTTTAGTGATTAGGGTTTAGGGTTAGGGTTTAGGGATTAGGGTTTAGAGTTAAGGAATTAGGGTTTAGGTTTAGAGATTTTAGTTTAGCATTTAAGTTTTAGAGTTTAGGTTTAGGGTTTGGGGTTTAGGGTTTATGGTTTAGGATTTTGGGTTTAGGTTTAGGGTTTAGGATTTAGGATTTAGAGATAGGGATTTAGGATTTAGGGTTTCGGGTTGATTGTAAAGGATTTAGGGTTTAGGTTTTTGAAATTAGGATTTAGGGTTTAGGATTAAGAGTTTAGTGTTAGGGTCTAGGGTTTAGGGTTTAGGGTTTAGGGTTTAGGGTTTAGGGATTCAGATTTAGTGTTAGGGTTTTGGGATTAGAGTTTAGGATTTAGGGTTTAATGTTTAGGACTAAGGGTTTAGGGTTTAAGGATTAGTGTTTAGGGTTTAGTATTTATGGTTTCGGGTTTGGCGTTTAGGGTTTTTGTTTTATGGATAATGGTTTAGGGTTTAGGGTTTATGGTTAAGCAATTTAGGATTTAGGGTTTTCTGTGTAGGTATTAGAGTTTAGGGTTCAAAGTTTAGGGTTTAAGGTGCAGGGTTCCAAGTTTAGTGTTTAAGGTTTAGGGTTCCAAGTTTAGGATTTAGGGTTTATGGTTTAGGGTTAAGAGTTTAACGTTTAGGGTCTAGATTTTTTGGTTTAGGGTTTAGGGCTTAGGGTTTAGGTTTAGGGTTTAGGATTAATAGTTTAGGATTAGGGTTTAGGGTTTAAGGTTTAGAATTTTGGGTTTAGGGTTTAATGTTTGGAATTAGGGGTTAGGTTTAGAATTAGGGTTTAGGGTTTAGAGTTTAGGGCTTAGGCTTTTTGGTTTAATGTTTAGTGCTTAGGGTTTGGGGGTTACAGTTTAGGTTTTTGGGTTTTGTATTTGGGGTTTAGGGTTTATGGTTTAGGGTTTATGATTTAGGGTTTTGTATTTTGGGTTTTGGCTTTAGGGTCTAGCATCTGGGTTTTGGGTTTAGGGTTTAGGATATATGGTTGAGGATTTAGGGTTTAGGGTTTAGGGTTAGGGTTTAGGGTTTAGGGTTTAGGGTTAGGGTTTAGGGTTTATAGTTAAGGAATTAGGATTTAGGTTTAGAGGTTTTGGTTAAGCATTTAAGTTTTAGTGTTTAGGTTTAGGGTTTGGAGTTTAGGGTTTTGGGGTTAGTGATTAGGGTTTAGGGTTTAGGGTTTAGGGTTAGGGTTTTGGGGTTAGTGATTAGGGTTTAGGGTTAAGGGTTAGGGTTAGGGTTTAGGGATTAGAGTTTACGAATTAGGGTTAGAGGTTTGGGTTTAGAATTTAAGGTTTAGGGTTTAGGTTTAGCATTTGGAGTTTATGGTTTAGGATTTAGGGCTTAGGGTTTAGGTTTAGGGTTATAATTTAGGATTTAAGGTTTAGGGTTTAGGATTAAGGGTTTAGGGTTAGCGTTTGGGCTTATGGTTGAAGTATTAGAGTTTAGGGTTTAGCATTTAGGGTTTAGGGTTTGGAGTTTAGGGTTTATGGTTTATGAATTTTGGTTTAGGGTTTACAATTTAGTGATTTGGTTATCGCGTTTAAGGGTTAAGGTTTAGGGTTTAGGGTTTATGGTTAAACGGTTTAGGATTTAGGGATTTCTATGTAGGATTTAAGGTTTAGGGTTCCAAGTTTAGTGTTTAAGGTTCAGGGGTCCAAGTTTAGAGTTTAGGTTTCCAAGTTTAGGGTTTAGGTTTTAATGTTTAGGGTTTAGAGTTTAGGGTTTAGGCTTTATGGTTTAGGGTTTGACGTATAGGGCTTAGTGATTATGGTTTAGGGTTAAGCAGCTTGGGGTTTAGGTTTTAAAGTTTAGCACTTAGTGTCTAGGGTTTAGAGTTTAGGGTTCAACGCTTAGGGTTTAAGGTTCAGAGTTCCAAGTTTAGGGTTTAGGGTTTACAGTTTTGGGTTTTGGGTTTAACGCCTAGGTTTTTTGGTTTAGCGTTGAGGGTTTAGGGTTTAGAGTTAGGGTTTAGGGTTTAGTGTTTAAGGTTTAGGGTGTAGGGTTTCAAGTTATAGGTTTATGGTTTAGAGGTTATGATTTAGGGTTTAGGGTTTAGTGTTTAAGGTATAGGGTTTTGGGTTTAGGGTATAGGGTTTAGGGTTTAGGGTTTAGGGGTTAGGGGTTAGGGTTTAGGGTTTAGAGGTTAGGGTTTAGGATTTAGGATATAAGGTTTTGGATTAAGGGTTTGGTTTTAAGGTTAGGGTTTAGGGTTTAGGGTTAGGGTTATGGTTTAGGATTTAGAATATATGAATTAGGGTTAGAGGTTTGGGTTTAGCGTTTAATATTTAGGGTTTTGGTTTAGCATTTAGAGTTAGGGTTTAGTATTTAGGGCTTATGGTTTAGGTTTAGGGTTAGAATTTGGGGTTTAGGATTTAAGGTTTAGGGTTCCAAGTTTAGTGTTTAGGGTTTAGGGATTAGGGATTAAGGTTTAGTGATTAGGGTTTAGGGTTTAGGGTTAGGGTTTAGGGTTTAGGGTTTAGAGTTAAGGAATTAGGGTTTAGGTTTAGAGGTTTTAGTTTAACATTTAAGTTTTAGTGTTTAGGATTACGGTTTGGGGTTTAGGGTTGAGGGTTTATGGTTTTAGGATTTTGGGTTTAGGGTTAGGGTTTAGGATTGAGGATTTAGAGATAGGGATTTAGGATTTAGGGTTTTGGGTTTAGTGTAAAGGATTTAGGGTTTAGGTTTTTGAAATTAGGATTTACGATTTAGAATTAAGAGTTTAGTTTTAGGGTCTAGGGTTTAGGGTTTATGGTTTAGGGTTTTGGGATTCAAATTTAGTGTTAGGGTTTATGGATTAGAGTTTAGGATTTAGGGTTTGATGTTTAGGACTAAGGGTTTAGGGTTTAAGGATTAGTGTTTAGGGTTTAGTATTTATGGTTTAAGGTTTGGCGTTTAGGGTTTTTGCTTTATGGATTATGGTTTAGGGTTTAGAGTTTATGGTTAAGCAATTTAGGATTTAGGGTTTTCTGTGTAGGTATTAGAGTTTAGGGTTCAAAGTTTAGGGTTTAAGGTTCAGGGTTCCAAGTTTAGTGTTTAAGGATTAGGGTTCCAAGTTTAGGATTTATGGTTTAGGGTTTAGGGTTAAGAGTTTAAGGTTTAGGGTCTAGATTTTTTGGTTTAGGGTTTAGGGTTTAGGGTTTAGGTTTAGGGTTTAGGTTTAGGGTTTAGAATTAATAATTTAGGATTAGGGTTTAGGGTTTAGGGTTTAGAATTTTGGGTTCAGGGATTGGGTTTAGGGTTTAATGTTTAGGAATTAGGGGTTAGGTTTAGAATTAGGGTTTAGGGTTTAGGGTTTTGTGTTTAGGGTTTAGGGTTTAGAGTTTAGGGCTTAGGCTTTTTGGTTTATTGTTTAGTGCTTAGGGTTTAGGGGTTACAGCTTAGGTTTTTGGATTTTGTATTTGGGGTTTAGGGTTTATGGTTTAGGCTTTTGTATTTTGGGTTTAAGGTTTAGGGTCTAGCATCTGGGTTTTGGGTTTAGGATTTAGGATATTTGGTTGAGGATTTAGGGTTTAGGGTTTAGGGTTAGGGTTCTGGGTTTAGAGTTTAGGGATTAGGGTTAGGGTTTAGGGTTTAGAGTTAAGGAATTAGGGTTTAGGTTTAGAGGTTTTGATTTAGCATTTAAGTTTTAGTGTTTAGGTTTGGGGTTTGGAGTTTAGGGTTTAGGGGTTAGTGATTAGGATTTAGGGTTTAGGGTTTAGGGTTTAGGGTTTAGGGTTAGGGTTTTGGGATTAGAGTTTAGGATTAAGAGGTATAGGGTTTAGGCTTAATGATTTAGAGTGTATGGTTTGGGGTTTAGTGTTAGTATTTATGGTTTATTGTTTAGGGTTTTGGGTTTTTTGTTTTGGTTTTAGGGTTTAGGGTTTATGGTTTAGGATTAAGGGTTTGTGTTGAAGGTTAGGGTTTAGGGTTTAGGGTTAAGGGTTAAGGGTTAGGGTTAGGTTTAGGGATTAAAGTATACGAATTAGGGTTAGAGGTTTGGGTTTAGCATTTAAGGTTTAGGGTTTAGGTTTAGCATTTGGAGTTTATGGTTTAGGATTTAGGGCTTAGGGTTTAGGTTTAGGGTTATAATTTAGGATTTAAGGTTTAGGGTTTAGGATTAAGGGTTTAGGGTTAGCATTTGCGCTTATGGTTGAAGTATTAGAGTTTAGGGTTTAGCATTTAGGGTTTAGGGTTTGGAGTTTAGGGTTTATGGTTTATGAATTTTGGTTTAGGGTTTACGATTTAGTGATTTGGTTATCGCGTTTAAGGGTTAAGGTTTAGGGTTTAGGGTTTATGGTTAAGCGGTTTAAGATTTACGGATTTCTATGTAGGATTTAAGGTTTAGGGTTCCAAGTTTAGTGTTTAAGGTTCAGGGGTCCAATTTTAGAGTTTAGGTTTCCAAGTTTAGGGTTTAGGTTTTAATGTTTAGGGTTTAGAGTTTAGGGTTTAGGCTTTATGGTTTAGGGTTTGACGTATAGGGTTCAGTGTTTATGGTTTAGGGTTAAGTAGTTTGGGGTTTAGGTTTTAAAGTTTAGCACTTAGTGTCTAGGGTTTAGAGTTTAGGGTTCAACGTTTAGGGTTTAAGGTTCAGAGTTCCAAGTTTAGGGTTTAGGGTTTAAGGTTTAGAGTTTAGGGTTTACAGTTTTGGGTTTTGGGTTTAACGTCTAGGTTTTTTGGTTTAGCATTGAGGGTTTAGGGTTTAGAGTTAGGGTTTAGGGTTTAGTGTTTAAGGTTTAGGGTGTAGGGTTTCAAGTTGTAGGTTTACGGTTTAGAGTTTATGATTTAGGGTTTAGTGTTTAGTGTTTAAGGTATAGGGTTTAGGGTTTAGGGTTTAGGGGTTACGGTTTAGGGTTTAGAGGTTAGGGTTTAGGATTTAGGATATAAGGTTTTGGATTAAGGGTTTTGTTTTAAGGTTAGGGTTTAGGGTTTAGGGTTAGGGTTATGGTTTACGATTTAGAATATATGAATTAGGGTTAGAGGTTTGGGTTTAGCGTTTAATATTTAGGGTTTTGGTTTAACATTTAGAGTTAGGGTTTAGTATTTAGGGCTTATGGTTTAGGTTTAGGGTTAGAATTTGGGGTTTAGGGTTCCAAGTTTAGTGTTTAGGGTTTAGGGATTAGGGATTATGGTTTAGTGATTAGGGTTTAGGGTTTAGGGTTAGGGTTTAGGGTTTAGGGTTTAGAGTTAAGGAATTAGGGTTTAGGTTTAGAGGTTTTAGTTTAACATTTAAGTTTTAGTGTTTAGGATTATGGTTTGGGGCTTAGGGTTGAGGGTTTATGGTTTTAGGATTTTGGGTTTAGGGTTAGGGTTTAGGATTGAGGATTTAGAGATAGGGATTTAGGATTTAGGGTTTTGGGTTTAGTGTAAAGGATTTAGGGTTTAGGTTTTTGAAATTAGGATTGATTTAGGATTAAGAGTTTAGTGTTAGGGTCTAGGGTTTAGGGTTTATGGTTTAGGGTTTTGGGATTCAGATTTAGTTTTAGGGTTTATGGATTAGAGTTTAGGATTTAGGGTTTGATGTTTAGGACTAAGGGTTTAGGGTTTAAGGATTAGTGTTTAGGGTTTAGTATTTATGGTTTACGGTTTGGCATTTAGGGTTTTTGCTTTATGGATTATGGTTTAGGGTTTAGAGTTTATGGTTAAGCAATTTAGGATTTATGGTTTTCTTTGTAGTTATTAGAGTTTAGTGTTCAAAGTTTACGTTTTAATGTTCAGGGTTCCAAGTTTAGTGTTTACGGATTAGGGTTCCAAATTTAGGATTTAGGGTTTAGGGTTTAGGGTTAAGAGTTTAAGGTTTAGGGTCTAGATTTTTTGGATTAGGGTTTAGGGTTTAGGATTAGGTTTAGGGTTTAGGTTTAGGGTTTCGAATTAATAGTTTAGGATTAGGGTTTAGGGTTTAGGGTTTAGAATTTTGGGTTCAGGGATTGGGTTTAGGGTTTAATGTTTAGGAATTAGGGGTTAGGTTTAGAATTAGGGTTTAGGGTTTAGGGTTTTGTGTTTAGGGTTTAGGGTTTAGAGTTTAGGGCTTAGGCTTTTTGGTTTATAGTTTAGTGCTTAGGGTTTAGGGGTTACAATTTAGGTTTTTGGGTTTTGTATTTGGGGTTTAGCGTTTATGGTTTAGGCTTTTGTATTTTGGGTTTAGGGTTTAGGGTCTAGCATCTGGGTTTTGGGTTTAGGGTTTAGGATATTTGGTTGAGGATTTAGGGTTTAGGGTTTAGGGTTAGGGTTTAGGGTTTAGAGTTTAGGGATTAGGGTTAGGGTTTAGGGCTTAGAGTTAAGGAATTAGGGTTTAGGTTTAGAGGTTTTGATTTAGCATTTAAGTTTTAGTGTTTAGGTTTGGGGTTTGGAGTTTAGGGTTTAGGGGTTAGTGATTAGGGTTTAGGGTTTAGGGTTTAGGGTTAGGGTTTTGGGTTTAGAGTTTAGGATTAAGAGGTTTAGGGTTTAGGCTTAATGGTTTAGAGTGTGTGGCTTGGGGTTTAGTGTTAGTGTGTACGGTTTATGGTTTAGGCTTTTGGGTTTTGTGTTTAGGTTTTAGGCTCTAGGGTTTAGGGTTAAGGGTTAAGGGTTAGGGTTAGGTTTAGGGATTAGAGTTTATGAATTAGGGTTAGAGGTTTGGGTTTAGCATTTAAGGTTTAGGGTTTAGGTTTAGCATTTGGATTTTATGGTTTAGGATTTAGGGCTTAGGGATTAGGTTTAGGGTTAGAATTTTGGATTTAAGGTTTAGGGTTTAGGATTAAGGGTTTAGGGTTAGCGTTTGGGCTTATGGTGGAAGGATTAGAGTTTAGGGTTTAGCATTTAGGGTTTAGGGTTTGGAGTTTAGGGTTTATGGTTTATGAATTATGGTTTAGGGTTTAGGGTTTAGGGTTTACAATTTAGGGATTTGGTTATCGGGTTTAAGGGTTAAGGTTTAGGGTTTAGGGTTTATGGTTAAGCGGTTTAAGATTTAGGGATTTCTGTGTAGGATTTAAGGTTCAGGGTTCCAAGTTTAGTGTTTAAGGTTCAGGGCTCCAAGTTTAGAGTTTAGGTTTCCAAGTTTAGGGTTTAGGGTTTAATGTTTAGGGTTTAGAGTTTAGGGTTTAAGCTTTATGGTTTAGGGTTTGTGGTTTAGGGTTGAGTGTTTATGGTTTAGGGTTACGCGGTTTGGGTTTTAGGTTTTTAAGTTTAGCGATTAGTGTCTAGGGTTTAGAGTTTAGGGTTCAACATTTAAGGCTTAAGGTTGAGTTCCAAGTTTAGGGTTTAGGGTTTAAGGTTTAGAGTTTAGGTTTACAATTTAGGGTTTTGGGTTTAAGGTCTAGGTTTTTGGTTTAGCGTTGAGGTTTAGGAGTTTAGAGTTAGGGTTTAGGGTTTAGTGTTTGAGTTTAGGGTGTAGGGTTTCAAGTTGTAGGTTTACAGTTTAGAGTTTATGTTTTAGGGTTTAGGGTTTAGTGTTTAAGGTATAGGGTTTAGGGTTTAGGGTATAGGGTTTAGGGTTTAGGGTTTTGGATTTAGGGTTTAGGGTTTAGGGTTAGGGTTTAGGGTTTAGGGGTTAGGGTTTAGGATTTAGGATATAAGGTTTTGGATTAAGGGTTTAGGGTTTAGGGTTTAGGGTTTAGGGTTAGGGTTACGGTTTAGAGTTTAGAATATATGAATTAGGGTTAGAGGTTTGGGTTTAGCGTTTAATATTTAGGGTTTAGGTTTAGCATTTAGAGGTAGGGTTTAGTATTTAGGGATTATGGTTTAGGTTTAGGGTTAGAATTTAGGGTTTAGGATTTAAGGTTTAGGGTTCCAAGTTTGGTGTTTAGGGTTTAGGGTTTAGGGGCTAAGGTTTAGTGATTAGGGTTTAGGGTTAGGGTTTAGGGTTTAGGGTTTAGAGTTAAGGAATTAGGGTTTAGGTTTAGAGGTTTTAGTTTAGCATTTCAGTTTTAGTATTTAGGTTTAGGGTTTGGGGTTTAGGGCTTAGGGTTTATGGTTTAGGATTTTGGGTTTAGGGTTAGGTTTTAGGATTTAGGATATAGAGATAGGGATTTAGGATTTAGGGTTTTGGGTTTAGAGTAAAGGATTTAGGGTTTAGGTTTTTGAAATTAGGATTTAGGGTTTAGGATTAAGAGTTTAGTGTTAGGGTCTAGGGTTTAGGTATTAGGGTTTATGGTTTAGGGTTTTGGGTTTCAGATTTAGTGTTAGGGTTTAGGGATTAGAGTTTAGGATTTAGGGTTTAATGTTTAGGACTAAGGGTTTAGGGTTTAAGGATTAATGTTTAGGGTTTAGTATTTATGGTTTAGGGTATGGCGTTTAGGGTTTTTGCTTTTTGGATTATGGTTTAGGGTTTACGATTTAGGGATTTGGTTATAGGGTTTAAGGGTTAAGGTTTAGGGTTTAGGGTTTATGGTTAAGCAATTTAGGATTTAGGGTTTTCTGTGTAGGTATTAGAGTTTAGGGTTAAAAGTTTAGGGTTTAAGGTGCAGGGTTCCAATTTTAGTGTTTAAGGTTTAGGGTTCCAAGTTTAGGATTTAGGGTTTCGGGTTTAGGTTTAAGAGTTTAATGTTTAGGGTCTAGATTTTTTGGTTTAGGGTTTAGGGTTTAGGGTTTAGGTTTAGGGTTTAGGATTAATAGTTTAGGATTAGGGTTTAGGGTTTAGGGTTTAGAATTTTGGGCTTAGGGTTTAATGTTTAGGAATTAGGGGTTAGGTTTAGGGTTTAGGATTTAGGGTTTAGGCTTTTTGGTTTAATGTTTAGTGTTTAGGGTTTAGGGCTTAGGCTTTTTGGTTTAATGTTTAGTGTTTAGGGTTTAGGGTTGCCGTTTAGATTTTAGGGTTTTGTATTTGGGGTTTAGGGTTAGGGTTTAGGGTTTATGGATGAGGGTTTTGTGTTTTGGGTTTAGGGTTTAGGGTCTAGCATCTGGGTTTTGGGTTTAGGGTTTAGGATATATGGTTGAGGATTTAGGGTTTAGGGTTTAGGGTTAGGGTTTAGGGTTTAGAGTTTAGGGTTTAGGGTTAGTGTTTAGAGTTAAGCAATTAGTGTGTAGGTTTAGATGTTTTGGTTTAGCATTTAAGTTTTAGTGTTTAGGTTTAGGATTTGGGGTTTAGGGTTTAGGGTTTAGGGATTAGGGTTTAGGGTTTAGGGTTTAGGGTGTTGGGTTTAGGGTTAGGGTTTTGGGTTTAGAGTTTAGGATTAATAGGTTTAGGGTTTAGGCTTAATGGTTTAGAGTGTATGGTTTGGGGTTTAGTGTTAGTGTTTCTGATTTATGATTTAGGCTTTTGGGTTTGTGTTTAGGTTTTAGGGTTTAGGATATATGGTTTAGGATTAAGGGTTTGTGTTAAAGGTTAGGGTTTAGGGTTTATGGTTTAGGGTTAAGAGTTAGAGTTATGGTTTAGGGATTAGAGTTTACGAATTAGGGTTAGAGGTTTGGGTTTCGAATTTAAGGTTTAGGGTTTAGGTTTAGCATATGGAATTTATGGTTTAGGATTTAGGGCTTAGGGTTTAGGTTTAGGATTAGAATTTAGGACTTAAGGTTTAGGGTTTAGGATTAAGGGTTTAGGGTTAGCATTTGGGCTTATGGTTGAAGGATTAGAGTTTAGGGTTTAGCATTTAGGGTTTAGGGTTTGGAGTTTAGGATTTAGGGTTTATGGATTATGGTTTAGGGTTTGAGGTATAGGGTTTAGGGTTGATGGTTTAGGGTTAAGCGGTTTGGGGTTTAGGTTTTATAGTTTAGAACTTAGTGTCTAGGGTTTAGAGTTTGGGGTTCAACTTTTAGGGTTTAAGGTTCAGAGTTCCAAATTTAGGGTTTAGGGTTAAAGGTAGTGTTTAAGGTTTAGAGTTTAAGGTTTACAGTTTAGGGTTTTGGGTTTAAGGTCTAGGTTTTTGGGTTTAGCGTTGAGTGTTTAGGGTTTAGAGTTAGGGTTTAAGGTTTAGTGTTTAAGGTTTAGGGTGTAGGGTTTCAAGTTGTAGGTTTACGGTTTAGGGGTTTAGGGTTTAGTGTTTAGGGTATAGGGTTTAGGGTTTAGGGTATAGGGTTTAGGGTTTAGGGTTTAGGATTTAGGGTTTAGGGTTTAGTGTTAGGGGTTAGGGTTTAGGGGTTAGGGTTTAGGATTTAGGATATAAGGTTTTGGTTTTAAGGTTAGGGTTTAGGGTTTAGGGTTAGGGTTAGGGTTTAGGGTTTAGAATATATGAATTAGGGTTAGAGATTTAGGTTTAGCGTTTATTATTTAGGGTTAAGGTTTTGCATTTAGAGTTAGGGTTTAGTATTTAGGGCTTAGGATTTTGGTTTAGGGTTAGAATTTGGGGTTTAGGATTTAAGGTTTAGTGTTCCAAGTTTAGTGTTTAGGGTTTAGGGTTTAGGGATTAAGGTTTAGTGATTAGGGTTTAGGGTTTAGCATTTAGGGTTTAGGGTTTGGAGTTTAGGGTTGAGGGTTAAGGGTTTAGGGTAAGGGTTTAGGGTTTAGGGTTTAGGGTTTGGAGTTTAGGGTTTATGGTTTATGAATTTTGGTTTAGGGTTTACGATTTAGTGATTTGGTTATTGGGTTTAATGGTTAAGGTTTAGGGTTTAGGGTTTCTAGTGTAGCGGTTTAGGATTTAGGGATTTCTATATAGGATTTAAGGTTCAGGGTTCCAAGTTTAGTGTTTAAGGTTCAGGGCTCCAAGTTTAGAGTTTAGGTTTCCAAGTTTAGGATTTAGGGTTTAATGTTTAGGGTTTAGAGTTTAGGGTTTAGGCTTTATGGTTTAGGGTTTGAGGTATAGGGCTTAGTGTTTATGGTTTAGGGTTAAGCAGTTTGGGGTTTAGGTTTTAAAGTTTAGCCCTTAGTGTCCAGGGTTTAGAGTTTAGGGTTTAAGGTTCAGAGTTCTAAGTTTAGGGTTTAGGGTTTAAGGTTTAGAGTTTAGGGTTTACTATTTAGGGTTTTGGGTTTAAGGTCTAGGTTTTTTGGTTTAGCGTTGAGGGTTTAGGGTTTATAGATAGGGTTTAGGGTTTAGTGTTTAAGGTTTAGGGTGTAGGGTTTCAAGTTGTAGGTTTACAGTTTAGGGGTTATGATTTACGATTTAGGGTTTAGTGTTTAAGGTATAGGGTTTAGGGTTTAGGGTATAGGGTTTAGGGTTTAGGGTTTAGGGTTAGGGTTTAGGGTTTAGGGGTTAGTGTTTACGATTTAGGATATAAGGTTTTGGATTAAGGGCTTGGTTTTAAGGTTAGGCTTTAGGGTTTAAGGTTAGGGTTAGGGTTTAGAGTTTAGAATATATGAATTAGGGTTAGAGGCTTGGATTTAGCGTTTAATATTTAGGGTTTAGGTTTAGCATTTAGAGTTAGGGTTTAGTATTTAGGGCTTATGGTTTAGGTTTAGGGTTAGAATTTAGGGTTTAGGATTTAAGGTTTAGGGTTCCAAGTTTGGTGTTTAGGGTTTAGGGTTTAGGGGCTAAGGTTTAGTGATTAGGGTTTAGGGTTTAGGGTTAGGGTTCAGGGTTTAGGGTTTAGAGTTAAGGAATTAGGGTTTAGGTTTAGAGGTTTTAGTTTAACATTTAAGTTTTAGTGTTTAGGATTACGGTTTGGGGTTTAGGGTTGAGGGTTTATGGTTTTAGGATTTTGGGTTTAGGGTTAAGGTTTAGGATTGAGGATTTAGAGATAGGGATTTAGGATTTAGGGTTTTGGGTTTAGTGTAAAGGATTTAGGGTTTAGGTTTTTGAAATTAGGATTTACGATTTAGGATTAAGTTTAGTTTTAGGGTCTAGGAGTTTAGGGTTTATGGTTTAGGGTTTTGGGATTCAAATTTAGTGTTAGGGTTTATGGATTAGGGTTTAGGCTTTTTGGTTTAATGTTTAGTGCTTAGGGTTTAGGGGTTACAATTTAGGTTTTTGGGTTTTGTATTTGGGGTTTAGGGTTAGGGTTTAGGGTTTATGGTTGAGGGTTTTGTATTTTGGGTTCAGGGTTTAGGGTTTAGGGTCTAGCATCTAGGTTTTGGGTTTAGGGTTTAGGATATATGGTTGAGGATTTAGGGTTTAGGATTTAGTATTAGGTTTTAGGGTTTAGAGTTTAGGGTTCAGGGTTAGGGTTTAGGGCTCAGAGTTAAGGAATTAGGGTTTATGTTTAAAGGTTTTGGTTTAGCATTTAAGTTTTAGTGTTTAGGTTTAGGGTTTGGAGTTTAGGGTTTAGGGGTTAGTGATTAGGGTTTAGGGTTTACGGTTTAGGGTTTAGGGTTTACGGTTAGGGTTTAGGGTTTGGGGTTTAGTGTTAGTGTTTACGATTTATGGTTTAAGGTGTTGCGTTTAGGGGTTTTGATTTATGGATTATGGTTTAGGGTTTAGAGTTTATGGTTAAGCAATTTAGGATTTAGGGTTTTTGTGTAGGTATTAGAGTTTAGGGTTCAAAGTTTAGGGTTTAAGGTTGATGTTCCAAGTTTAGTGTTTTTGGTTTAGGGTTCCAAGTTTATGGTTTATGGTTTAGGGTTTAGGGTTAAGAGTTTAAGGTTTAGGGTCTAGATTTTTTGGTTTAGGGTTTAGGGTTTAGGGTTTAGGTTTAGGGTTTAGGTTTAGGGTTTAGAATTAATAGTTTAGGATTAGGGTTTAGGGTTTAGGGTTTAGAATTTTGGGTTCAGGGATTGGATTTAGGGTTTAATGTTTAGGAATTAGGGGTTAGGTTTAGAATTAGGGTTTAGGGTTTAGGGTTTTGTGTTTAGGGTTTAGGGTTTAGAGTTTAGGGCTTAGGCTTTTTGGTTTATTGTTTAGTGCTTAGGGTTTAGGGGTTACAGTTTAGGTTTTTGGATTTTGTATTTGGGGTTTAGGGTTTATGGTTTAGGCTTTTGTATTTTGGGTTTAGGGTTTAGGGTCTAGCATCTGGGTTTTGGGTTTAGGATTTAGGATATTTGGTTGAGGATTTAGGGTTTAGGGTTTAGGGTTAGGGTTTTGGGTTTAGAGTTTAGGGATTAGGGTTAGGGTTTAGGGTTTAGAGTTAAGGAATTAGGGTTTAGGTTTAGAGGTTTTGATTTAGCATTTAAGTTTTAGTGTTTAGGTTTGGGGTTTGGAGTTTAGGGTTTAGGGGTTAGTGATTAGGATTTAGGGTTTAGGGTTTAGGGTTAGGGTTTTGGGATTAGAGTTTAGGATTAAGAGGTATAGGGTTTAGGCTTAATGATTTAGAGTGTATGGTTTGGGGTTTAGTGTTAGTGTTTACGGTTTATGGTTTAGGGTTTTTGGGTTTTGTGTTTAGGTTTTAGGATTTAGGGTTTAGGATATATGATTTAGGATTAAGGGTTTGTGTTGAAGGTTAGGGTTTAGGGTTTAGGGTTTAGGGTTAAGGGTTAGGGTTAGGGTTTAGGGATTAGAGTTTACGAATTAGGGTTAGAAGTTTGGGTTTAGAATTTAAGGTTTAGGGTTTAGGTTTAGCATTTGGAGTTTATGGTTTAGGATTTAGGGCTTAGGGTTTAGGTTTAGGGTTATAATTTAGGATTTAAGGTTTAGGGTTTAGGATTAAGGGTTTAGGGTTAGCGTTTGGGCTTATGGTTGAAGTAATAGAGTTTAGGGTTTAGCATTTAGGGTTTAGGGTTTGGAGTTTAGGGTTTATGGTTTATGAATTTTGGTTTAGGGTTTACGATTTAGTGATTTAGTTATCGCGTTTAAGGGTTAAGGTTTAGGGTTTAGGGTTTATGGTTAAGCGGTTTAGGATTTAGGGATTTCTATGTAGGATTTAAGGTTTAGGGTTCCAAATTTAGTGTTTAAGGTTCAGGGGTCCAAGTTTAGAGTTTAGGTTTCCAAGTTTAGGGTTTAGGTTTTAATGTTTAGGGCTTAGAGTTTAGGGTTTAGGCTTTATGGTTTAGGGTTTGACGTATAGGGTTTAGTGATTATGGTTTAGGGTTAAGCAGTTTGGGGTTTAGGTTTTAAAGTTTAGCACTTAGTGTCTAGGGTTTAGAGTTTAGGGTTCAACGCTTAGGGTTTAAGGTTCAGAGTTCCAAGTTTGGGGTTTAGGGTTTAAGGTTTAGAGTTTAGGGTTTACAGTTTTGGGTTTTGGGTTTAACGCCTAGGTTTTTTGGTTTAGTGTTGAGGGTTTAGGGTTTAGAGTTAGAGTTTAGGGTTTAGTGTTTAAGGTTTAGGGTGTAGGGTTTCAAGTTGTAGGTTTACGGTTTAGAGGTTATGATTTAGGGTTTAGGGTTTAGTGTTTAAGGTATAGGGTTTTGGGTTTAGGGTTTAGGGGTTAGGGTTTAGGGTTTAGAGGTTAGGGTTTAGGATTTAGGATATAAGGTTTTGGATTAAGGGTTTGGTTTTAAGGTTAGGGTTTAGGGTTTAGGGTTAGGGTTATGGTTTAGGATTTAGAATATATGAATTAGGGTTAGAGGTTTGGGTTTAGCGTTTAATATTTAGGGTTTTGGTTTAGCATTTAGAGTTAGGGTTTAGTATTTAGGGCTTATGGTTTAGGTTTAGGGTTAGAATTTGGGGTTTAGGGTTCCAAGTTTAGTGTTTAGGGTTTAGGGATTAGGGATTATGGTTTAGTGATTAGGGTTTAGGGTTTAGGGTTAGGGTTTAGGGTTTAGGGTTTAGAGTTAAGGAATTAGGGTTTAGGTTTAGAGGTTTTAGTTTAACATTTAAGTTTTAGTGTTTAGGATTATGGTTTGGGGTTTAGGGTTGAGGGTTTATGGTTTTAGGATTTTGGGTTTAGGGTTAGGGTTTAGGATTGAGGATTTAGAGATAGGGATTTAGGATATAGGGTTTTGGGTTTAGTGTAAAGGATTTAGGGTTTAGGTTTTTGAAATTAGGATTTACGATTTAGGATTAAGAGTTTAGTGTTAGGGTCTAGGGTTTAGGGTTTATGGTTTAGGGTTTTGGGATTCAGATTTAGTTTTAGGGTTTATGGATTAGAGTTTAGGATTTAGGGTTTGATGTTTAGGACTAAGGGTTTAGGGTTTAAGGATTAGTGTTTAGGGTTTAGTATTTATGGTTTACGGTTTGGCATTTAGGGTTTTTGCTTTATGGATTATGGTTTAGGGTTTAGAGTTTATGGTTAAGCAATTTAGGATTTAGGGTTTTCTGTGTAGGTATTAGAGTTTAGGGTTCAAAGTTTAGGGTTTAAGGTTCAGGGTTCCAAGTTTAGTGTTTACGGATTAGGGTTCCAAATTTAGGATTTAGGGTTTAGGGTTTAGGGTTAAGAGTTTAAGGTTTAGGGTCTAGATTTTTTGGATTAGGGTTTAGGGTTTAGGGTTTAGGTTTAGGGTTTAGGATTAGGGTTTAGGGTTTAGGGTTTAGAATTTTGGGTTTAGGGATTGGGTTTAGGCTTTAATGTTTAGGAATTATGGGTTAGGTTTAGAATTAGGGTTTAGGGTTTAGGGTTTAGGGTTTAGATTTTAGGGTTTAGGCTTTTTGGTTTAATGTTTAGTGCTTAGGGTTTAGGGGTTACAATTTAGGTTTTTGGGTTTTGTATTTGGGGTTTAGGGTTAGGGTTTAGGGTTTTGTATTTTGGGTTCAGGGTTTAGGGTCTGGTATCTGGGTTTTGGGTTTAGGGTTTAGGATATTTGGTTGAGGATTTAGGGTTTAGGGTTTAGGGTTAGGGTTTAGGGTTTAGAGTTTAGGGATTAGGGTTAGGGTTTAGGGCTTAGAGTTAAGGAATTAGGGTTTAGGTTTAGAGGTTTTGATTTAGCATTTAAGTTTTAGTGTTTAGGTTTGGGGTTTGGAGTTTAGGGTTTAGGGGTTAGTGATTAGGGTTTAGGGTTTAGGGTTTAGGGTTAGGGTTTTGGGTTTAGAGTTTAGGATTAAGAGGTTTAGGGTTTAGGCTTAATGGTTTAGAGTGTGTGGCTTGGGGTTTAGTGTTAGTGTGTACGGTTTATGGTTTAGGCTTTTGGGTTTTGTGTTTAGGTTTTAGGCTCTAGGGTTTAGGGTTAAGGGTTAAGGGTTAGGGTTAGGTTTAGGGATTAGAGTTTATGAATTAGGGTTAGAGGTTTGGGTTTAGCATTTAAGGTTTAGGGTTTAGGTTTAGCATTTGGATTTTATGGTTTAGGATTTAGGGCTTAGGGATTAGGTTTAGGGTTAGAATTTTGGATTTAAGGTTTAGGGTTTAGGATTAAGGGTTTAGGGTTAGCGTTTGGGCTTATGGTGGAAGGATTAGAGTTTAGGGTTTAGCATTTAGGGTTTAGGGTTTGGAGTTTAGGGTTTATGGTTTATGAATTATGGTTTAGGGTTTAGGGTTTAGGGTTTACGATTTAGGGATTTGGTTATCGGGTTTAAGGGTTAAGGTTTAGGGTTTAGGGTTTATGGTTAAGCGGTTTAAGATTTAGGGATTTCTGTGTAGGATTTAAGGTTCAGGGTTCCAAGTTTAGTGTTTAAGGTTCAGGGCTCCAAGTTTAGAGTTTAGGTTTCCAAGTTTAGGGTTTAGGGTTTAATGTTTAGGGTTTAGAGTTTAGGGTTTAAGCTTTATGGTTTAGGGTTTGAGGTATAGGGTTCAGTGTTTATGGTTTAGGGTTAAGCGGTTTGGGGTTTAGGTTTTAAAGTTTAGCACTTAGTGTCTAGGGTTTAGAGTTTAGGGTTCAACATTTAAGGCTTAAGGTTCAGAGTTCCAAGTTTAGGGTTTAGGGTTTAAGGTTTAGAGTTTAGGGTTTACAATTTAGGGTTTTGGGTTTAAGGTTTAGGTTTTTGGTTTAGCGTTGAGGTTTAGGGTTTAGAGTTAGGGTTTAGGGTTTAGTGTTTAAGGTTTAGGGTGTAGGGTTTCAAGTTGAAGATTTACGGTTTAGTGGTAATGATTTAGGGTTTAGGGTTTAGTGTTTAAAGTATAGGGTTTAGGGTTTAGGGTATAGGGTTTAGGGTTTAGGGTTTAGGATTTTGGGTTTAGGGTTTAGGGTTAGGGTTTATGGTTTAGGGGTTAGGGTTTAGGATTTAGGATATAAGGTTTTGGTTTAAGGGTTTGGTTTTCAGGTCAGGGTTTAGGGTTTAGGGTTAGGGTTAGGGTTTAGGGTTTAGAATATATGAATTAGGGTTAGAGGTTTGGGTTTAGCGTTTAATATTTAGGGTTTAGGTTTAGCATTTAGAGTTAGGGTTTAGTATTTAGGGCTTATGGTTTAGGTTTAGGTTTAGAATTTGGGGTTTAGGATTTAAGGTTTAGCGTTCCAAGTTTAGTGTTTAGGGTTTAGGGATTAGGGATTAAGGTTTAGTGATTAGGGTTTAGGGTTAGGGTTTAGGGTTTAGGGTTTAGAGTTAAGGAATTAGGGTTTAGGTTTAGAGGTTTTAGTTTAGCATTTAAGTTTTAGTGTTTAGATTTAGGGTTTGGGGTTTAGGGTTTATGGTTTAGGATTTTGGGTTTAGGGTTAGGGTTTAGGATTTAGGATTTAGAGATAGGGATTTAGGATTTTGGGTTTTGGGTTGAGAGCAAAGGATTTAGGGTTTAGGTTTTTGAAATTAGGATTTAGGGTTTAGGATTAAGAGTTTAGTGTTAGGGTCTAGGGTTTAGGGTTTAGGGTTTATGGTTTAGGGTTTTGGGATTCACATTTAGTGTTAGGGTTTTGGGATTAGAGTTTAGGATTTAGGGTTTAATGTTTAGGACTAAGGGTTTAGGGTTTAAGGATTAGTGTTTAGGGTTTTGCATTTATGGTTTCGGGTTTGGCTTTTAGGGTTTTTTGCTTTATGGATTATGGTTTAGGGTTTACGATTTAGGGATTTGGTTATAGGGTTTAAGGGTTAAGGTTTAGGGTTTAGGGTTTATGGTTAAGCAATTTAGGATTTAGGGTTTTCTGTGTAGGTATTAGAGTTTAGGGTTAAAAGTTTAGGGTTTAAGGTGCAGGGTTCCAATTTTAGTGTTTAAGGTTTAGGGTTCCAAGTTTAGGATTTAGGGTTTCGGGTTTAGGTTTAAGAGTTTAATGTTTAGGGTCTAGATTTTTTGGTTTAGGGTTTAGGGTTTAGGGTTTAGGTTTAGGGTTTAGGATTAATAGTTTAGGATTAGGGTTTAGGGTTTAGGGTTTAGAATTTTGGGCTTAGGGTTTAATGTTTAGGAATTAGGGGTTAGGTTTAGGGTTTAGGATTTAGGGTTTAGGCTTTTTGGTTTAATGTTTAGTGTTTAGGGTTTAGGGCTTAGGCTTTTTGGTTTAATGTTTAGTGTTTAGGGTTTAGGGGTTGCCGTTTAGATTTTAGGGTTTTGTATTTGGGGTTTAGGGTTAGGGTTTAGGGTTTATGGATGAGGGTTTTGTGTTTTGGGTTTAGGGTTTAGGGTCTAGCATCTGGGTTTTGGGTTTAGGGTTTAGGATATATGGTTGAGGATTTAGGGTTTAGGGTTTAGGGTTAGGGTTTAGGGTTTAGAGTTTAGGGTTTAGGGTTAGTGTTTAGAGTTAAGCAATTAGTGTGTAGGTTTAGATGTTTTGGTTTAGCATTTAAGTTTTAGTGTTTAGGTTTAGGATTTGGGGTTTAGGGTTTAGGGTTTAGGGATTAGGGTTTAGGGTTTAGGGTTTAGGGTGTTGGGTTTAGGGTTAGGGTTTTGGGTTTAGAGTTTAGGATTAATAGGTTTAGGGTTTAGGCTTAATGGTTTAGAGTGTATGGTTTGGGGTTTAGTGTTAGTGTTTACAGTTTATGATTTAGGCTTTTGGGTTTTGTGTTTAGGTTTTAGGGTTTAGGATATATGGTTTAGGATTAAGGGTTTGTGTTAAAGGTTAGGGTTTAGGGTTTATGGTTTAGGGTTAAGAGTTAGAGTTATGGTTTAGGGATTAGAGTTTACGAATTAGGGTTAGAGGTTTGGGTTTCGAATTTAAGGTTTAGGGTTTAGGTTTAGCATATGGAATTTATGGTTTAGGATTTAGGGCTTAGGGTTTAGGTTTAGGATTAGAATTTAGGACTTAAGGTTTAGGGTTTAGGATTAAGGGTTTAGGGTTAGCATTTGGGCTTATGGTTGAAGGATTAGAGTTTAGGGTTTAGCATTTAGGGTTTAGGGTTTGGAGTTTAGGATTTAGGGTTTATGGATTATGGTTTAGGGTTTGAGGTATAGGGTTTAGGGTTGATGGTTTAGGGTTAAGCGGTTTGGGGTTTAGGTTTTATAGTTTAGAACTTAGTGTCTAGGGTTTAGAGTTTGGGGTTCAACTTTTAGGGTTTAAGGTTCAGAGTTCCAAATTTAGGGTTTAGGGTTAAAGGTAGTGTTTAAGGTTTAGAGTTTAAGGTTTACAGTTTAGGGTTTTGGGTTTAAGGTCTAGGTTTTTGGGTTTAGCGTTGAGTGTTTAGGGTTTAGAGTTAGGGTTTAAGGTTTAGTGTTTAAGGTTTAGGGTGTAGGGTTTCAAGTTGTAGGTTTACGGTTTAGGGGTTTAGGGTTTAGTGTTTAGGGTATAGGGTTTAGGGTTTAGGGTATAGGGTTTAGGGTTTAGGGTTTAGGATTTAGGGTTTAGGGTTTAGTGTTAGGGGTTAGGGTTTAGGGGTTAGGGTTTAGGATTTAGGATATAAGGTTTTGGTTTTAAGGTTAGGGTTTAGGGTTTAGGTTTAGGGATTAGGGTTTAGAATATATGAATTAGGGTTAGAGATTTAGGTTTAGCGTTTATTATTTAGGGTTAAGGTTTTGCATTTAGAGTTAGGGTTTAGTATTTAGGGCTTAGGATTTTGGTTTAGGGTTAGAATTTGGGGTTTAGGATTTAAGGTTTAGTGTTCCAAGTTTAGTGTTTAGGGTTTAGGGTTTAGGGATTAAGGTTTAGTGATTAGGGTTTAGGGTTTAGCATTTAGGGTTTAGGGTTTGGAGTTTAGGGTTGAGGGTTAAGGGTTTAGGGTAAGGGTTTAGGGTTTAGGGTTTAGGGTTTGGAGTTTAGGGTTTATGGTTTATGAATTTTGGTTTAGGGTTTACGATTTAGTGATTTGGTTATCGCGTTTAAGGGTTAAGGTTTAGGGTTTAGGGTTTATGGTTAAACGGTTTAGGATTTAGGGATTTCTATGTAGGATTTAAGGTTTAGGGTTCCAAGTTTAGTGTTTAAGGTTCAGGGGTCCAAGTTTAGAGTTTAGGTTTCCAAGTTTAGGGTTTAGGTTTTAATGTTTAGGGTTTAGAGTTTAGGGTTTAGGCTTTATGGTTTAGGGTTTGACGTATAGGGTTTAGTGATTATGGTTTAGGGTTAAGCAGTTTGGGGTTTAGGTTTTAAAGTTTAGCACTTAGTGTCTAGAGTTTAGAGTTTAGGGTTTAACGTTTAGGGTTTAAGGTTCAGAGTTCCAAGTTTAGGGTTTAGGGTTTAAGGTTTAGAGTTTAGGGTTTACAATTTTGGGTTTTGGGTTTAACGTCTAGGTTTTTTGGTTTAGCGTTGAGGGTTTAGGGTTTAGAGTTAGGGTTTAGGGTTTAGTGTTTAAGGTTTAGGGTGTAGGGTTTCAAGTTATAGGTTTACGGTTTAGAGGTTATGATTTAGGGTTTAGGGTTTAGTGTTTAAGGTATAGGGTTTTGGGTTTAGGGTATAGGGTTTAGGGTTTAGGGTTTAGGGGTTAGGGGTTAGGGTTTAGGGTTTAGAGGTTAGGGTTTAGGATTTAGGATATAAGGTTTTGGATTAAGGGTTTGGTTTTAAGGTTAGGGTTTAGGGTTTAGGGTTAGGGTTATGGTTTAGGATTTAGAATATATGAATTAGGGTTAGAGGTTTGGGTTTAGCGTTTAATATTTAGGGTTTTGGTTTAGCATTTAGAGTTAGGGTTTAGTATTTAGGGCTTATGGTTTAGGTTTAGGGTTAGAATTTGGGGTTTAGGATTTAAGGTTTAGGGTTCCAAGTTTAGTGTTTAGGGTTTAGGGATTAGGGATTAAGGTTTAGTGATTAGGGTTTAGGGTTTAGGGTTAGGGTTCAGGGTTTAGGGTTTAGAGTTAAGGAATTAGGGTTTAGGTTTAGAGGTTTTAGTTTAACATTTAAGTTTTAGTGTTTAGGATTACGGTTTGGGGTTTAGGGTTGAGGGTTTATGGTTTTAGGATTTTGGGTTTAGGGTTAAGGTTTAGGATTGAGGATTTAGAGATAGGGATTTAGGATTTAGGGTTTTGGGTTTAGTGTAAAGGATTTAGGGTTTAGGTTTTTGAAATTAGGATTTACGATTTAGGATTAAGAGTTTAGTTTTAGGGTCTAGGGTTTAGGGTTTATGGTTTAGGGTTTTGGGATTCAAATTTAGTGTTAGGGTTTATGGATTAGAGTTTAGGATTTAGGGTTTGATGTTTAGGACTAAGGGTTTAGGGGTTACAATTTAGGTTTTTGGGTTTTGTATTTGGGGTTTAGGGTTTATGGTTTAGGCTTTTGTATTTTGGGTTTAGGGTTTAGGGTCTAGCATCTGGGTTTTGGGTTTAGGGTTTAGGATATTTGGTTGAGGATTTAGGGTTTAGGGTTTAGGGTTAGGGTTTAGGGTTTAGAGTTTAGGGATTAGGGTTAGGGTTTAGGGCTTAGAGTTAAGGAATTAGGGTTTAGGTTTAGAGGTTTTGATTTAGCATTTAAGTTTTAGTGTTTAGGTTTGGGGTTTGGAGTTTAGGGTTTAGGGGTTAGTGATTAGGGTTTAGGGTTTAGGGTTTAGGGTTAGGGTTTAGGGTTAGGGTTTAGGGTTTAAGGATTAGTGTTTAGGGTTTAGTATTTATGGTTTAAGGTTTGGCGTTTAGGGTTTTTGCTTTATGGATTATGGTTTAGGGTTTAGAGTTTATGGTTAAGCAATTTAGGATTTAGGGTTTTCTGTGTAGGTATTAGAGTTTAGGGTTCAAAGTTTAGGGTTTAAGGTTCAGTGTTCCAAGTTTAGTGTTTAAGGATTAGGGTTCCAAGTTTAGGATTTATGGTTTAGGGTTTAGGGTTAAGAGTTTAAGGTTTAGGGTCTAGATTTTTTGGTTTAGGGTTTAGGGTTTAGGGTTTAGGTTTAGGGTTTAGGTTTAGGGTTTAGAATTAATAGTTTAGGATTAGGGTTTAGGGTTTAGGGTTTAGAATTTTGGGTTCAGGGATTGGATTTAGGGTTTAATGTTTAGGAATTAGGGGTTAGGTTTAGAATTAGGGTTTAGGGTTTAGGGTTTTGTGTTTAGGGTTTAGGGTTTAGAGTTTAGGGCTTAGGCTTTTTGGTTTATTGTTTAGTGCTTAGGGTTTAGGGGTTACAGTTTAGGTTTTTGGATTTTGTATTTGGGGTTTAGGGTTTATGGTTTAGGCTTTTGTATTTTGGGTTTAGGGTTTAGGGTCTAGCATCTGGGTTTTGGGTTTAGGGTTTAGGATATATGGATGAGGATTTAGGGTTTAGGGTTTAGGGTTTAGGGTTAGGGTTTAGGGTTTAGGGTTTAGGGTTTAGGGTTAAGGTTTAGGGTTTATAGTTAAGGAATTAGGATTTAGGTTTAGAGGTTTTGGTTAAGCATTTAAGTTTTAGTGTTTAGGTTTAGGGTTTGGAGTTTAGGGTTTAGGGGTTAGTAATTAGGGTTTAGGGTTTAGGGTTTAGGGTTAGGGTTTTGGGATTAGAGTTTAGGATTAAGAGTTATAGGGTTTAGGCTTAATGATTTAGAGTGTATAGTTTGGGGTTTAGTGTTAGTGTTTACGGTTTATGGTTTAAGGTTTTGGGTTTTGTGTTTAGGTTTTAGGATTTGGGGTTTAGGATATATGATTTAGGATTAAGGGTTTGCGTTGAAGGTTAGGGTTTGGGGTTTAGGGTTTAGGGTTAAGGGTTAGGGTTAGGGGTTAGGGATTAGAGTTTACAAATTAGGGTTAGAGGTTTGGGTTTAGAATTTAAGGTTTAGGGTTTAGGTTTAGCATTTGGAGTTTATGGTTTAGGATTTAGGGCTTAGGGTTTAGGTTTAGGGTTATAATTTAGGATTTAAGGTTTAGGGTTTAGGATTAAGGGTTTAGGGTTAGCATTTGCGCTTATGGTTGAAGTATTAGAGTTTAGGGTTTAGCATTTAGGGTTTAGGGTTTGGAGTTTAGGGTTTATGGTTTATGAATTTTGGTTTAGGGTTTACGATTTAGTGATTTAGTTATCGCGTTTAAGGGTTAAGGTTTAGGGTTTAGGGTTTATGGTTAAGCGGTTTAGGATTTAGGGATTTCTATGTAGGATTTAAGGTTTAGGGTTCCAAATTTAGTGTTTAAGGTTCAGGGGTCCAAGTTTAGAGTTTAGGTTTCCAAGTTTAGGGTTTAGGTTTTAATGTTTAGGGCTTAGAGTTTAGGGTTTAGGCTTTATGGTTTAGGGTTTGACGTATAGGGTTTAGTGATTATGGTTTAGGGTTAAGCAGTTTGGGGTTTAGGTTTTAAAGTTTAGCACTTAGTGTCTAGGGTTTAGAGTTTAGGGTTCAACGCTTAGGGTTTAAGGTTCAGAGTTCCAAGTTTAGGGTTTAGGGTTTAAGGTTTAGAGTTTAGGGTTTACAGTTTTGGGTTTTGGGTTTAACGCCTAGGTTTTTTGGTTTAGTGTTGAGGGTTTAGGGTTTAGAGTTAGAGTTTAGGGTTTAGTGTTTAAGGTTTAGGGTGTAGGGTTTCAAGTTGTAGGTTTACGGTTTAGAGGTTATGATTTAGGGTTTAGGGTTTAGTGTTTAAGGTATAGGGTTTTGGGTTTAGGGTTTAGGGGTTAGGGTTTAGGGTTTAGAGGTTAGGGTTTAGGATTTAGGATATAAGGTTTTGGATTAAGGGTTTGGTTTTAAGGTTAGGGTTTAGGGTTTAGGGTTAGGGTTATGGTTTAGGATTTAGAATATATGAATTAGGGTTAGAGGTTTGGGTTTAGCGTTTAATATTTAGGGTTTTGGTTTAGCATTTAGAGTTAGGGTTTAGTATTTAGGGCTTATGGTTTAGGTTTAGGGTTAGAATTTGGGGTTTAGGGTTCCAAGTTTAGTGTTTAGGGTTTAGGGATTAGGGATTATGGTTTAGTGATTAGGGTTTAGGGTTTAGGGTTAGGGTTTAGGGTTTAGGGTTTAGAGTTAAGGAATTAGGGTTTAGGTTTAGAGGTTTTAGTTTAACATTTAAGTTTTAGTGTTTAGGATTATGGTTTGGGGTTTAGGGTTGAGGGTTTATGGTTTTAGGATTTTGGGTTTAGGGTTAGGGTTTAGGATTGAGGATTTAGAGATAGGGATTTAGGATTTAGGGTTTTGGGTTTAGTGTAAAGGATTTAGGGTTTAGGTTTTTGAAATTAGGATTTACGATTTAGGATTAAGAGTTTAGTGTTAGGGTCTAGGGTTTAGGGTTTATGGTTTAGGGTTTTGGGATTCAGATTTAGTTTTAGGGTTTATGGATTAGAGTTTAGGATTTAGGGTTTGATGTTTAGGACTAAGGGTTTAGGGTTTAAGGATTAGTGTTTAGGGTTTAGTATTTATGGTTTACGGTTTGGCATTTAGGGTTTTTGCTTTATGGATTATGGTTTAGGGTTTAGAGTTTATGGTTAAGCAATTTAGGATTTAGGGTTTTCTGTGTAGGTATTAGAGTTTAGGGTTCAAAGTTTAGGGTTTAAGGTTCAGGGTTCCAAGTTTAGTGTTTACGGATTAGGGTTCCAAATTTAGGATTTAGGGTTTAGGGTTTAGGGTTAAGAGTTTAAGGTTTAGGGTCTAGATTTTTTGGATTAGGGTTTAGGGTTTAGGGTTTAGGTTTAGGGTTTAGGTTTAGGGTTTAGAATTAATAGTTTAGGATTAGGGTTTAGGGTTTAGGGTTTAGAATTTTGGGTTCAGGGATTGGGTTTAGGGTTTAATGTTTAGGAATTAGGGGTTAGGTTTAGAATTAGGGTTTAGGGTTTAGGGTTTTGTGTTTAGGGTTTAGGGTTTAGAGTTTAGGGCTTAGGCTTTTTGGTTTATAGTTTAGTGCTTAGGGTTTAGGGGTTACAATTTAGGTTTTTGGGTTTTGTATTTGGGGTTTAGGGTTTATGGTTTAGGCTTTTGTATTTTGGGTTTAGGGTTTAGGGTCTAGCATCTGGGTTTTGGGTTTAGGGTTTAGGATATTTGGTTGAGGATTTAGGGTTTAGGGTTTAGGGTTAGGGTTTAGGGTTTAGAGTTTAGGGATTAGGGTTAGGGTTTAGGGCTTAGAGTTAAGGAATTAGGGTTTAGGTTTAGAGGTTTTGATTTAGCATTTAAGTTTTAGTGTTTAGGTTTGGGGTTTGGAGTTTAGGGTTTAGGGGTTAGTGATTAGG
Source organism: Solanum pinnatisectum (assembly GCA_035578085.1). Classification (NCBI taxonomy): domain Eukaryota; kingdom Viridiplantae; phylum Streptophyta; class Magnoliopsida; order Solanales; family Solanaceae; genus Solanum; species Solanum pinnatisectum. The sequence continues at coordinate 14,822,900 of CM069081.1, read as the reverse complement.
GTTTAGGGTTTAGGGTTTAGGGTTAGGGTTTTGGGTTTAGAGTTTAGGATTAAGAGGTTTAGGGTTTAGGCTTAATGGTTTAGAGTGTGTGGCTTGGGGTTTAGTGTTAGTGTGTACGGTTTATGGTTTAGGCTTTTGGGTTTTGTGTTTAGGTTTTAGGCTCTAGGGTTTAGGGTTAAGGGTTAAGGGTTAGGGTTAGGTTTAGGGATTAGAGTTTATGAATTAGGGTTAGAGGTTTGGGTTTAGCATTTAAGGTTTAGGGTTTAGGTTTAGCATTTGGATTTTATGGTTTAGGATTTAGGGCTTAGGGATTAGGTTTAGGGTTAGAATTTTGGATTTAAGGTTTAGGGTTTAGGATTAAGGGTTTAGGGTTAGCGTTTGGGCTTATGGTGGAAGGATTAGAGTTTAGGGTTTAGCATTTAGGGTTTAGGGTTTGGAGTTTAGGGTTTATGGTTTATGAATTATGGTTTAGGGTTTAGGGTTTAGGGTTTACGATTTAGGGATTTGGTTATCGGGTTTAAGGGTTAAGGTTTAGGGTTTAGGGTTTATGGTTAAGCGGTTTAAGATTTAGGGATTTCTGTGTAGGATTTAAGGTTCAGGGTTCCAAGTTTAGTGTTTAAGGTTCAGGGCTCCAAGTTTAGAGTTTAGGTTTCCAAGTTTAGGGTTTAGGGTTTAATGTTTAGGGTTTAGAGTTTAGGGTTTAAGCTTTATGGTTTAGGGTTTGAGGTATAGGGTTCAGTGTTTATGGTTTAGGGTTAAGCGGTTTGGGGTTTAGGTTTTAAAGTTTAGCACTTAGTGTCTAGGGTTTAGAGTTTAGGGTTCAACATTTAAGGCTTAAGGTTCAGAGTTCCAAGTTTAGGGTTTAGGGTTTAAGGTTTAGAGTTTAGGGTTTACAATTTAGGGTTTTGGGTTTAAGGTCTAGGTTTTTTGGTTTAGCGTTGAGGGTTTAGGGTTTAGAGTTAGGGTTTAGGGTTTAGTGTTTAAGGTTTAGGGTGTAGGGTTTCAAGTTGAAGATTTACGGTTTAGTGGTAATGATTTAGGGTTTAGGGTTTAGTGTTTAAAGTATAGGGTTTAGGGTTTAGGGTATAGGGTTTAGGGTTTAGGGTTTAGGATTTTGGGTTTAGGGTTTAGGGTTAGGGTTTATGGTTTAGGGGTTAGGGTTTAGGATTTAGGATATAAGGTTTTGGTTTAAGGGTTTGGTTTTCAGGTCAGGGTTTAGGGTTTAGGGTTAGGGTTAGGGTTTAGGGTTTAGAATATATGAATTAGGGTTAGAGGTTTGGGTTTAGCGTTTAATATTTAGGGTTTAGGTTTAGCATTTAGAGTTAGGGTTTAGTATTTAGGGCTTATGGTTTAGGTTTAGGTTTAGAATTTGGGGTTTAGGATTTAAGGTTTAGCGTTCCAAGTTTAGTGTTTAGGGTTTAGGGATTAGGGATTAAGGTTTAGTGATTAGGGTTTAGGGTTAGGGTTTAGGGTTTAGGGTTTAGAGTTAAGGAATTAGGGTTTAGGTTTAGAGGTTTTAGTTTAGCATTTAAGTTTTAGTGTTTAGGTTTACGGTTTGGGGTTTAGGGTTCAGGGTTTATGGTTTAGGATTTTGGGTTTAGGGTTAGGGTTTAGGATTTAGGATTTTGAGATAGGGATTTAGGATTTAAGGTTTTGGATTTAGAGTAAAGGATTTAGGGTTTAGGTTTTTGAAATTAGGATTTAGGGTTTAGGATTAAGAGTTTAGTGTAAGGGTCTAGGGTTTAGGGTTTAGGGTTTATGGTTTAGGGTTTTGGGTTTCAAATTTAGTGTTAGGGTTTAGGGATTAGAGTTTAGGATTTAGGGTTTAATGTTTAGGACTAAGAGTTTAGGGTTTAAGGATTAGTGTTTAGGGTTTTGCATTTATGGTTTCGGGTTTGGCTTTTAGGGTTTTTTGCTTTATGGATTATGGTTTAGGGTTTACGATTTAGGGATTTGGTTATAGGGTTTAAGGGTTAAGGTTTAGGGTTTAGGGTTTATGGTTAAGCAATTTAGGATTTAGGGTTTTCTGTGTAGGTATTAGAGTTTAGGGTTAAAAGTTTAGGGTTTAAGGTGCAGGGTTCCAATTTTAGTGTTTAAGGTTTAGGGTTCCAAGTTTAGGATTTAGGGTTTCGGGTTTAGGTTTAAGAGTTTAATGTTTAGGGTCTAGATTTTTTGGTTTAGGGTTTAGGGTTTAGGGTTTAGGTTTAGGGTTTAGGATTAATAGTTTAGGATTAGGGTTTAGGGTTTAGGGTTTAGAATTTTGGGCTTAGGGTTTAATGTTTAGGAATTAGGGGTTAGGTTTAGGGTTTAGGATTTAGGGTTTAGGCTTTTTGGTTTAATGTTTAGTGTTTAGGGTTTAGGGGTTGCCGTTTAGATTTTAGGGTTTTGTATTTGGGGTTTAGGGTTTATGGATGAGGGTTTTGTGTTTTGGGTTTAGGGTTTAGGGTCTAGCATCTGGGTTTTGGGTTTAGGGTTTAGGATATATGGTTGAGGATTTAGGGTTTAGGGTTTAGGGTTAGGGTTTAGGGTTTAGAGTTTAGGGTTTAGGGTTAGTGTTTAGAGTTAAGCAATTAGTGTGTAGGTTTAGATGTTTTGGTTTAGCATTTAAGTTTTAGTGTTTAGGTTTAGGATTTGGGGTTTGGGGTTTAGGGTTTAGGGTTTAGGGATTAGGGTTTAGGGTTTAGGGTTTAGGGTGTTGGGTTTAGGGTTAGGGTTTTGGGTTTAGAGTTTAGGATTAATAGGTTTAGGGTTTAGGCTTAATGGTTTAGAGTGTATGGTTTGGGGTTTAGTGTTAGTGTTTACAGTTTATGATTTAGGCTTTTGGGTTTTGTGTTTAGGTTTTAGGGTTTAGGATATATGGTTTAGGATTAAGGGTTTGTGTTAAAGGTTAGGGTTTAGGGTTTATGGTTTAGGGTTAAGAGTTAGAGTTATGGTTTAGGGATTAGAGTTTATGAATTAGGGTTAGAGGTTTGGGTTTCGAATTTAAGGTTTAGGGTTTAGGTTTAGCATATGGAGTTTATGGTTTAGGATTTAGGGCTTAGGGTTTAGGTTTAGGATTAGAATTTAGGATTTAAGGTTTAGGGTTTAGGATTAAGGGTTTAGGGTTAGCATTTGGGCTTATGGTTGAAGGATTAGAGTTTAGGGTTTAGCATTTAGGGTTTAGGGTTTGGAGTTTAGGATTTAGGGTTTATGGATTATGGTTTAGGGTTTGAGGTATAGGGTTTAGGGTTGATGGTTTAGGGTTAAGTGGTTTGGGGTTTAGGTTTTATAGTTTAGAACTTAGTGTCTAGGGTTTAGAGTTTGGGGTTCAACTTTTAGGGTTTAAGGTTCAGAGTTCCAAATTTAGGGTTTAGGGTTAAAGGTAGTGTTTAAGGTTTAGAGTTTAAGGTTTACAGTTTAGGGTTTTGGGTATAAGGTCTAGGTTTTTTGGTTTAGCGTTGAGTGTTTAGGGTTTAGAGTTAGGGTTTAAGGTTTAGTGTTTAAGGTTTAGGGTGTAGGGCTTCAAGTTGTAGGTTTACGGTTTAGGGGTTTAGGGTTTAGTGTTTAGGGTATAGGGTTTAGGGTTTAGGGTATAGGGTTTAGGGTTTAGGGTTTAGGATTTAGGGTTTAGGGTTTAGGGTTAGGGGTTAGGGTTTAGGGGTTAGGGTTTAGGATTTAGGATATAAGGTTTTGGATTAAGGGTTTGGTTTTAAGGTTAGGGTTTAGGGTTTAGGGTTAGGGTTAGGGTTTACGGTTTAGAATATATGAATTAGGGTTAGAGATTTAGGTTTAGCGTTTATTATTTAGGGTTAAGGTTTTGCATTTAGAGTTAGGGTTTAGTAATTACGGCTTAGGGTTTTGGTTTAAGGTTAGAATTTGGAGTTTAGGATTTAAGGTTTAGTGTTCCAAGTTTAGTGTTTAGGGTTTAGGGTTTAGGGATTAAGGTTTAGTGATTAGGGTTTAGGGTTTAGCATTTAGGGTTTAGGGTTTGGAGTTTAGGGTTGAGGGTTAAGGGTTTAGGGTAGGGGTTTAGGGTTTAAGGTTTTGGGTTTAGGGTTTGGGTTTAGTGTTTAGGGTTTAGGGTTTATGGTTTAGGATTTTGGGTTTAGGGTTAGGGTTTAGGATTTAGGATTTAGAGATAGGGATTTAGGATTTAGGGTTTAGGGTTTGGAGTAATGGATTTAGGGTTTAGGTTTTTGAAATTAGGATTTAGGGTTTAGTGTTAGGGTCTAGGGTTTAGGGTTTAGGGTTTATGGTTTAGGGTTTTGGGTTTCAGATTTAGTGTTAGGGTTTAGGGATTAGAGTTTAGGATTAAGGGATTAATGTTTATAACTAAGGGTTTAGGGTTTAAGGATTAGTGTTTAATGTTTAGCATTTATGGTTTAGGGTTTGGCGTTTAGCGTTTTTGCTATATGGATTATGGTTTAGGGTTTAGGGTTTAGTGTTTACGATTTAGGGATTTGGTTGTAGGGTTTAAGGGTTAAGGTTTAGGGTTTAGGGTTTATGGTTAAGCAATTTAGGATTTTGGGTTTTCTGTGTAGGTATTAGAGTTTAGGGTTTAAGTTTCAGGGTTCCAAGTTTAGTGGTTAAGGTTTAGGGTTCCAAGTTTAGGGTATAGGGTTTAGGGTTTAGGGTTAAGAGTTTAAGGTTTAGGGACTAGATTTTTTGGTTTATGGTTTAGGGTTTAGGGTTTCGGGTTTAGAGTTAAAGATTATGGGTTTAGAGTTTAGGGTTTAGGGTTTAGGTTTAGGGTTTAGGATTAATAGTTTAGGATTAGGGTTTAGGGTTTAGGGTTTAGAATTTTGGGTTTTTAATTCTTTAACTGTAAGAATGGAGTTCATGTATGGTGATTAAGGAAAGGTGTTGAGAATGTTTCAAGTAGTTGCTATGTCGATAGGCGGTCGTTAAGCCGATAGGACAGGCACGTAGACTGCAAGGTACTTTACTTGAAAATCTCTTGTAAAATCCATAGTCCTTAATGTAAAATTCGAGCATGAATCCACGATTACTATATAAGAATTTGAAATTTCAGATTGTATGACTAGTTGATATCTTTACTAGAATGCTTAGTTACTTTTTATCATATCATTAGTATAGTCTACCCTAAAGCCAAAACCTAAAAGCCAAAACCCTAAACCCTGAACCCTAAATCCAAAACCCTAAACCTTGAACCCTAAACTCAAAACTATAAAGCTTAAAACCTAGAACCTAACCCCAAAACCGTAAACACTATAAACTAAACCCTAAACTTTGAACATTAAACTCTAAACCCTAAAACCCTAAACCCTAAACCCTAAACCCTAAACCCTAAACCCTAACCTAAACCCAAAATCAAAAACACTAAATTCTAAACCCTAAACATTAAACACTAAACCCAAAACCCAAAACCCTAAACACTAAACCTAAAACAAAAACCATGAACCCAAAACACTAAATTTTAAACCCTAAACCCTAAACTACTTAACCATAAACCCTAAACCCTAAATCCTAACCCTAAACCCAAATCCCTAAACCATAAACCATAAACCATAAACCTTAAACCCTAAAACCAAATCCCTAAACCCTAAACCCTAAACCCTAAAACCAAATCCCTAAACCCTAAACCCTAAACCCTAATCTCCAAACCCCAAATGCTAAACCCTAAACCCTAAATGATAAACCCTAAACCCTAAACCATAACCCCTAAAACCTAAACCCCAAACCCTAAAGCTACAACCTTAAACCCTATACCCTAAACCCTAAACCATTAACACTATCCGCTAAACCCTAAACCCCAATCCCAAACCATAACCTTAAACCTAAACCATAAACCCTAACACTAAATTCGAAACCCAAAACACTAAACCATAAACCCTAAACCCTAAATGCTAACCCTAAACCCTAAACCCTAAACCCTAAACCCAAAACCCAAAACACAAAACCCAAAACCCTAAACCCAAACACCCTAAACCCTAAACTCTAAATCCAAAACCCTAAACCCCGAACCCTAAACTCTAAACTATAAAGCCTAAAACCTAATTCCTAACCCCTAAACGCTAAACACTATAAACTAAACCCTAAACTTTGAACCTTAAACTCTAAACACTAAACCCTAAATCCTAAACCCTAAACCCTAAACCCTAAATCCTAAACCATAAACCCTTAACCCTAAACCCTAAAGCCTAACCCTAAACCCAAAATCCAAAACCGTGAATTCTAAACCCTAAACACTAAACCCAAAACCCAAAACACAAAACACTAAACCTTAAACCTAAAACCCTAAACCAAAACCCTAAACCATGAACCCAAAACACTAAATTCTAAACCCTAAACACTAATCCCTAAACCCTAAACCCTAACCTTAAACCCAAAACTTGAAGCCCTAAACCATCAATCGTAAACCCTAACCCGAAACTCTTAATCCTAAACCCTAAATCCTAAAATTGAAACCTTCAACCCTAAATCCTTAATTGTAAACCGTAAACCATAAACTCTAAATCGCTAACTCTAAACCCTAAAACCTAAACCCTAACCCTAAACCCTAAACCCTAAACCCAAAACCCAAAACCCAAACCCAAAATCCTAAACCCAAAACCCAAAACCCAAAACACTAAACCCAAAACCCTAAACCCTAAACCCTAAATCCAAAACCCTAAACCTTGAACCATAAACACTAAACTATAAAGCCTAAAACCTAATTCCTAACCCCTAAACCATAATCCCAAAACCCTAAACACTATAACCTAAACCCTAAACTTTGAACCTTAAACTCTAAACCCTAAAACCCTAACCCTAAATCCTTAACTCTAAACCCTAAACCCTAAATCCTAACCCTAAACCCTAAACCCAAAACCTAAACCCAAAACCCAAAACCCAAAACCCAAAACCCAAATCCCTAAACCTTAAACCTTAAACCCTAAACCCTTAATCCAAAACCCTAAACCCTTAACCCTAAACTCTAAACTATAAAGCCTAAAATGAAATTCCTAACCCCTAAACCATAAACCCTAAACCCTAAGCACTATAACCTAACCCTAAACTTTGAACATTAAACTCTAAACCCTAAAACCCTAGACACTAAACCCAAAACCCAAAACCCAAAACCCTAAACAATAAACCCTAAACCTAAAACCCTAAACCCTGAACCCGAAATCCAAAACCCTAAACACTAAACTATAAAGCCTAAAAGCAAAACCTTAACCCCTAAATAATAAACCCTAAAACCTTAACGTTAAATAATAAAGCCTAAACCCTAAACCCTAAACCCTAAACCAATAACCTTAAATCCTATACCCTAAACCATGAATCCTAAACCCTAAGCCATAAAAAATATCTGCTAAACCCTAAACTCCAAACCCTAAACCCTAAACACTATAACCTTAACCCTAAACTTTGAACCTTAAATTGTAAACCCTGAACCCTAAACTACATAACCCTAAACCCTAAACCCTAAATTCTAACCCTAAACCCAAATAATAAACCCTAAACCCTAAACACTAACCCTAAACTCTTAATCCTAAACCCTAAATAATAAACCCTAAACCCTAAACCCTAACCCTAAACTCTTAATCCTATACCCTAAATCCTAAATTCTAAACCCTAAACCCTAAATTCTTAACTCTAAACCCTAAACCCTAAATCCTAAACCTCAGCCCATATCCGTAAACCATAAACCCTAAACCATAAACCTTAAACCCTAACCCTAAACCCTAAACCTTAAACCATAAACCCTAAAACCAAATCCCTAAAACCCAAACCATAAACCCTAATCTCCATACCCTAAATGCTAAACCCTAATTCCTAAACCCTACACCCTAAACCCTAAACCCTAAACCCTAATTCTTAAACCCTAAATCCTAAACCCTAAACCCTAACCCTAACCCTAAACCCAAAATCCAAAACCCTAAATTCTAAACCCTAAACCCTAAACACTAAACCCAAAACCGAAAACCCTAAACACTAAACCCTAAAGCTAAAACCCTAAACCAAAACCCTAAACCATGAACCCAAAACACTATATTCTAAACCGTAAACCCTAATCCCTAAACCCTAAACCATAACCCTAAACCCAAAACTCAAAACCCTAAACCATCAATCCTAAGCCCTAACCCGAAACTCTTAATCCTAAAGCCTAAATCCTAAATTTTAAACCCTAAACCCTAAATGCTTAACTGTAAACCGTAAACCATAAACCCTAAATCCCTATCTCTAAACCCTAAAACCTAAACCCTAACCTTAAACCCTAAACCCTAAACCCAAAACCCAAAACACAAAATCCTAAACCCAAAACCCAAAATCCAAAACACTAAACCCAAAACCCTAAACCCTAAACCCTAAACTCTAAACTATAAAGCCTAAAACCTAATTCCTAACCCCTAAACCATAAACCCTAAACCCTAAACACTAAACTTTGAACCTTCAACTCTAAACCCTAAAACCCTAAGCAGTAAACCCAAAACCTAAAATCCAAAACCCTAAACACTAAACCCTAAACCTAAAACATTAAACCCTAAACCCTAAATCCAAAACCCTAAACCCTAACCCCTAAACAATAAACCCTAAACCCTAAATGGTATAACCTAAACCCTAACCCCTAAACAATAAACCCTAAACCCTAAATGCTAAATACTATAAACTAAACCCTAAACTTTGAACCTTAAATTCTAAACCCTAAAACTCTAAGCCCTAAACCCTAAACCCTAAATCCTAAACCCTAAACCCTAAACCCTAAATCCTAAACCATAAACCCTAAACCATAAACCCTAACCCTAAACCCAAAATCCAAAACCCTAAATTCTAAACCCTCAACCCTAAATACTAACCCCAAAACCCAAAACCCTAAACACAAAACCCAAAACCTATAACCCTAAACCAAGAACCGAAAACACTATGTTCTAAACCCTAAACCCTAATCCCTAAACCCTAAACCCTAACCCTAAACCTAAAACTCAAAACCCTTAACCATCAATCCTAAGCCCTAACCCGAAACTCTTAATCCTAAACCCTAAATCCTAAATTTTAAACCCTAAACCCTAAACCCTAAATCCTTAATAGTAAATAGTAAACCATAAACCCTAAATCCCTAACTCTAAACCCTAAAACCTAAACCCTAACCCTAAACCCTAAACCCTAAACCCAAAACCCAAAACCCAAAATCCTAAACCCAAAACCCAAAACACTAAACCCCAAACCCTAAACCCTAAACCCTAAACCCTGAACCCTAAACTCTAAACTATAAAGCCTAAAACCTAATTCCTAACCCCTAAACCATAAACCCTAAACCCTAAACACTATAACCTAAACTCTAAACTTTGAACCTTAAACTCTAAACCCTAAAGCCCTAAGCACTCAACCCAAAACCCTAAACACTAAACCCTAAAGCTAAAACATTAAACCCTAAACCCTAAATCCAAAACCCTAAGCCCTAAACTCTAAACTATAGAGCCTATAACCTAAACCCTAACCCCTAAACAATAAACCCTAAACCCTAAATGCTATAACCTAAACCCTAAACTTTGAACCTTAAATACTAAACCCTAAACCCTAAACTAGTTAACCATAAACCCTAAACCCTAAATCCTAACCCTAAGCCCAAATCCGTAAACCCTAAACCCAAAACCATAAACCTTAAACCCTAATCCTAAACCCTAAATCTTAAACCCTAAACCCTAAAACCAAATCCCTAAATCTTAAACCATATACCCTAATCTCCAAACACTAAACCATCACACCTAAACCCTAAATAATAAACCCTAAACCCTAAACTATAACCCCTAAAACCTAAACCCTAAACCCTAAACCTATAACCCTAAACCCTATACCCTAAACCATGAACCCTAAACCCTAAACCACTAACACTATCTGCAAAACCTTAAACCCTATTCCTAAACTTAAATCCTAAACCCTAACACTAAATTCGAAACTCAAAACACTAAACCATAAACCCTAAACCCTAACCCTAAACTATTAATCCTAAACCCTAAATCATAAATTCTAAACCTTAAACCCTAAATCCTAAGCTCTAAACCCTAAACCCTCAACCTTAAATCCCTAACTCTAAATCATAAACCGTAAACCGTAACCCTAAACCCTAAATCCTAAACCCAAAATCCTAAACCCAAAACCCTAAACCCAAAACCCAAAACCCAAAACCGTGAAGCCTAAATCCAAAACCCTAAACCCTAAACCCTAAACTCTAAACTATAAAGCCTAAAACAATAATGCGAACGCCTAAACCGAAAACACTATAAACTAAACCCTAAACTTTGAACCTTAAATTCTAAATCCTAAACCCTAAACCCTAAACCCTAAATTCTAAACCCTAAACCCTAAACCCTAACCCTAAACCCAAAATCCAAAACCCTAAATTCTAAACGTTAAAACCTAAACCCTAAACCAAAAACCCAAAACCCAGAAGAAATTAGCAATGATAGACTCTATGTATTTGATAGTAGTGTTAGGAGGTGAGATTGTAGACATTGTATGGATAGGCATAGACTGTAAAGCATGTTTTATTAAGGTGATTTTGCCTCCAAAACTGAGAATTTTTCCCTTCCAGCCACAAATCTTTTTTGATACTTTCTCAACTAAGCGAGAATAATAGATAATCCTTTGTCTACCAATGTAAAGAGGACATCCTAGATACATAATTGAATTGTCGTTTTTGGAGAAACCAGTGACGTCCTGAATGCTATCAATGATGTTCTAAGAAGTGTTACTAGGAATCATAAAGTGGCTCTTCTCCTTGTTGATGAGTTGGTCTGATGTATGTTCATATTCCTTCAAAGTATTCATGATGATCTTCATAGAATGTCTATCAGTTGAAGTAAAAATAATCACATCATCAGTAAAACTTAAATGATTGATCTGGGGACCCTTTTGCTTCATTCTAAAACCTCTATACATAGGATTTTGATGAATAAAGTTAAGCATTCTTGAAAGGACCTCTGCACCTAAAATAAATAGGGCCGGAGATAGAGGATCGCCTTGTTTGAGACCTTTAGTTGAATGAAAGAAACCATGTCTGCGACCATTGATAATAATTGAATACTATTTATTGCTCATAATTCTCCATATCATGTCAATGAAAGCTTCCCCAAATCCAAATCTTCTCAACACCAAACAAGTGAATGACCAGGACACTCTGTCATATGCCTTGGTCATGTCCAACTTGATCACTACATTGTCTCCTACTTTGGGCCTCTTAATGTCATGACTGATTTCTTGGGCCAACATGATGCTTTCTGTAATGCTCCTTCCTCTGACAAACCCTGCTTGGTTATCTGAAATAAGTAGAGGAATAACATCTGCTAGTCTCATGCTTATAAGTTTGGAGATAATCTTATTTGAGAAGTTGCTGAGACTGATAGGCCTGAGGTCACTGAATTTGCTAGGCTGGTCATTTTTAGGAAGTAGAACAAGGCATGCATGTGACATAAACTTAGGCATAGTGTTTCCACAAAAGAAATATTGCACAGCTGCTAGGAGATCTTCTTTAATGATGTGCCAGCAAGCTTTGTAGAATTTCCCCCCTATACCATCTGGACCTGGTGCTGAATTAGGGTTCATAGCAAACACTACACCCTTTAGTTCTTCTTCCAAAGGTAGCTTCAGATTTTGTTCAGGAGTAACCAGAGGAGGTAAATATTGAAGAATCCTCTCATCAATTCTACAGTTCTGACCAGTTAACATCTCTTGAAAGTACTCACATGCTGCTTGAGCAATCTGGTCATCCCCTTGTATCCACACATCATTGTTTGTACAGATTTTGTGTAGGAAAAGTCTTCTTCTTCTTCCCCTCATTAAGTCATTAAAGTACTTGGTGTTGGCATCTCCCTCCTTAAACCATTGAAGTTGAGTCTTCTGTTTAAGTATAGATTCCTCCAGCTTCAAGTACCTAATATAGTTGGCATTCATGAGATGTAACTTCTGTCTGAGAGCTTCTGTGTTATTAATAATCAGCTCTTCCTCAGCTTTCCTAATATTCACTTCAAATTCTTTCACTTTAGCATAAATATCTCCATACTCTTTCTTTGACCAGTTGCTAAGGGTGGAAGTTAACCTTTTCATTTTCTGATGTAGTTTCCACATAGGATTACCTGTGACCTCCCTCTCCCAACAATTTTGGACAGTCTCCATAAAGCTTTCATTGTCGACCCAGTAATGTAAGAGCTTGAAATATTTTATATGATCTTCATTTTTCCTTACCATTTCCAGTAGTAGAGTACTGTGATAAGATCCCACAAAAGAAAGATGCTCAATAGTGGTTTGAGACATAGTTTCCAGCCATTTATCATTAACCATGGACCAATCTAACCTCTTCCAAACTCTAGCCTGTGCATTCCTTTGATTACACCAAGTGTAAGAGAGACCTGTGTAACTAAGATCAATCAGCCCATAGGCCTCAATCACACTTATAAATTCAAGGCTCTTGTTCATGTTGTAAGGCATTCCCCCAGTTTTCTCTTCCATATTAGTGATAACATTAAAGTCTCCAATGGTACACCAAGGGATATCTCTACTAGCAAAATGCAATAACCTATCCCATAAAGGTCTTCTCATATGTTCCTTACATTTAGCATAGATGAAGGACACCATGAACTTATCAGCAAGATCAGAATGTTTGAATTCCCCAGTGATATGCTGCTCACTGTTTTCCTGTATATTGCCAATGATTTCATTAGACCAAAGAAGCCAGATCTTCCCATTAGGATTACTGACAGCCTGGTCCATCTGAAGTTGGATTCTCACAGTGTTGAGTTGAGAGTTATCTGCAAAGGGTTCAAGGATGGCAATCATGGATAATTGATGCATCTTCTTGAGTGTTTGTAGTCTTTCCAAGGAGCTTTGGGTGTTGATACTCCTAGCATTCCAACAAAGGGCTTTAATCATTAAAAACATTTAGATTTGGACCTTGTGATAGGTCTGCTAGAAGTAGCAGAAGTACTAATGGTAGCTTGCTGTCTGACATGTCTGTTTTGTTTCCTCCCCCTAGGTGATAGACCTTGCTGTTCTCTCAATTCCTGAACCTCTACTGGACATTCATCATGAAATGTGGATCCAAAGGCTCGAATTAGATGATCACTAACTTCTTCTTCCTCCACATCATACTCATCCATGGATTGGTTGTCAGGATCTAACTCGTCTTCTGAATTCAAAGCCCCATAATCATCTTGTATTGGCCTATCTTTCTTGACTTTGTTGGTAACTTGTTCACCTAGTTGTTGATCATTACTTGTTGTCCCATGTTATTGCTCTTTCTGCTGCCTCTTTTTAATTGCATCCGTTTTCTTTTTGCTCGGCCTTTCTCCAGATTTATTGAGCCTGGCTTTCTGTTTTCCTGTAGCTGTATGCCCATCATTTCCTTCCTGAAGATCTTGTTGTCCAGTTGTCTCCTGATTTGAAGTAGGAGTAGCAAGGGCTCTAGAGTCTCTCCTATGGTCTCTATCCACAATGCAGAACATGAGTCAATTCCCTACCCCCTTTGGATGCCCCATCCTGCAGATTAGTGTGTACCTCCTGTACCCTCCCATCCATACCTCCAACAGCTTCCTCATCAACAGTACTAGCAATGATATAAAGTGGCTTGAGGAATGGGAGCATCGAGTCAATACCTGAGTTTGTGTTATCTTTGGTGACTGTAACCTGTTCACTCTACATAATTATAGTATTCTGAGGATTTATTGTGGATGGGCCCTTGTTTGACCCCTGTATTGGGAGGCTTTCCGACTGCATCCGCTTCTTTATTACGCCCCTCGGCATTGCTCATTTCTTGTGGTTCCTACAGTTCTAAATTAGTATAGTTATTATGAGTATGAATTGTAGTTAAAATACCTGGTATTGTTTGTTCCTGTTGGTTGTTTTCCTTGGTGCTTTTGATCTGACGTGAAACAAGTCTCCACACAGTCTTGTTGTTGAATTGTTCCTGATTCCTACTTTGCTTCTTTTTCTGAATCTGCCAGTGTTCTTCTTGGCTACTTATCTCTTGTCCCTGTTGATTGTGTTGATGCAGATTTGAGTCTTGTTGTTGACCTGGAAGCTGGTTGTTTTCTTGAATCTGTCCTTGCATTTCATTATGTCTATATTGTCTCATGGGGGACATTTGTGGGTGAACTGGAGGGCTGTTGTTTATCTGTGATTTACCATTGTCTTGTACCTGTAAGTTTGGCTCCTGCTCAGACTTGTTCTTGTTCTTGTTTTCAGCCTCCTTTTCCTTTCTTCTTTTGAATTCATCATCCCTTCTCTTGATAGTACAAACATTATCCATATGTCCCTGATGCTTACAGTACATACAATAATCAGGAATTCCTTCATATTGAATTCTTTGCCACCTCCCTTTGTTGGGGTCAGAGTTCTTGAATCCCATCCAACTATGTGGAGGTCTTTCCTTGGTAAGATCAATTTGAATTTTTACCCTGGTGATAATGCCTCTAGTTTTTTTAGAGGAAGGTGAATCAAGGTACAAAACATTGCCAATGGAGCTCAGAACAATCGTCAAAAGGACCTTATTGTAGCAGTGCCATGGGAGTTCTGGTAAGGCTACCCATATAGGAACTATAGGGGTCTCTTCTTTAGGTGTAAAATCAGGAGTCCACGCTTGAATTCTCATTAATTGACCATCAATGCTCAACCTTTGTTTAGTCCAAACCGTAACATAATCAAACTCATTATCAAGATCAATATACACATGTCTGGCATTGAAATAAGTTATTTTCACCCCTCCTGTAAGTTGGGTTTGAAGTGTGAAACTCTTCCTAATAATCTCCATTTTAGGCATAGTGTTGGTGAATTTGCCTACTAAGGTGTGCTTGCAGCTTTCAGCCAATTTAACGTTATAATCATTCTCATCTAAGAGCACAGCAGGCAGTCCTTGTCTTGTGGTGTGTAAAGGGCTATCCAACGTGATAGGTATTTCATTCTTGGACTGATTATATCTTAGACGAGCAGCAAAGGATTGAACTATGGTGAAAGGAGCAGGTTCAGGGACTGTTTCCTGTTTAGAATTGTTCTGATCTTGCCCCTGCTGTTGGCGGTTCGATTGTTTCCCATTGTTCTAAGCTAAATTGTTATTAACATGGTTTTCTCCTTTCTTATTACGCAGCAGATTAGGATCATACCTAGTATAGTTATTGGAGATCCTAGGAAAGTTGTTCTGATAATCATTGTGAACTCTATTACTGTCCTGTTGAAATCTACTTGTTTCTCCCTGCTGATTTGTCTCATTAATCTGTTCCTTCAATCCTTCTTTGTGTTTGTGACTATGATTACTAACCTGTTTGGAGGATTCAATAACTCTACTGATTTGCTCATTTACCACATTGTGTAAGTGAGCCTCAGTGTTAGCATCAGAATTTTGCGTAACAGATTTGTTCAGTGACTAACCTGTTTGCACTTCCTTACCCTTAGCTTGCTGGTTGTGCCATGTTTGCTCAATCCATTGCTACTGATCTTGTCCAGAATGCTCCTTATCCTTGTCCTTGATTGTATCCTGCATCACACAATAAATAGGAGTAGGAGTTATGTTCATAGAATTGTCCTTAATTCCAAAGGAAAAATTCGAAGACTGAGCCTCTTCGGATAAGTTTTCTGGTGATCAAATCCTAGTGTGCTGATCTTTGGCATGTTGATCATTCCAATTCCTTCTTTCCCTCAAATCAGCTTCCTCACGCATTGTTGTTGTCTCCACTGGATGAACTACATCCATTTGACTGCTATGTCCTGCTTGAATCGATGATGCATCTATGTCAATGTTTGTATCATCTCGACTTGTTGCATTTTTCAAGTTCATCCCCAGTTCAGCTGGTAAATCTGTCTGATTTTTGTCTATGTTTCCTCCATTCCAGCTTTCGGAGAAGACTAAGATACGAGTATCCAGTGGATTGGAACAATTAACCTTTCCAATTCTTGCATTAACTCCGACATTTCCAGTTCGAGCTTCGCCAAAATTCTCCCCACCGGCGATTTCACCGTCCGTTTTGCCTGAGATTTCTGTATGTTGAACCTCAACAACAAGGGAGTAAACCCCAGTAACTGAATCTTCTCGAAATTGGCTCAAAGTAGCTCGAAATTGGCGGCGCAGTACCGGTGATTCAGTCGCAGTTCTCGCAACAGCCGCCTCTTGATTTCTATCAATTGGGATGGTAGAATCAACTGGGTTTTTACTATGTTGTGCATCAGGACTAGACGAATCCATATCTGTAATCAGTTTTCCAGGAATTGACACACCGGATCCTAGGGAAATAATATTACGCATCCCTTCCAGTTCTTGAACCGAAATCGCAGTTTTGATCGCATCAGTGTTCTGTGAATTTGTGGAGCTGTAGGATGAATTAGAGAGAGTGGTTGGGTAGGTTTTGTTGCTGACACTCCGGCGCTCCATTTGAGCTTATCCGGTGGCCTGGGAAGCTCTGCCGGCGGCTCACGTGCCATTTTGGCAGTGCGTGCAGAGTTGGGAAATGTAGCCTTATGGCCTTTTCCTTGAGAGTAGATTTTAGAGTGAGAGATTAGAGAGAGAAAAAAATTGAGAAATGAAGGTGCGATGTGTTTAGGGTTGAGGGTTTATGGTTTAGGGGTTAGGAATTAGGTTTTAGGCTTTATAGTTTAGAGTTTAGGGTTCAGGGTTTAGGGTTTTAGGGTTAGGGTTTTGGGTTTAGGGTTTTAGGTTTAGGGTTTTGGGTTTAGGATTTTGTGTTTTGGGTTTTGGGCTTAAGGTTTAGGGTATAGGATTAGGGTTTAGGTTTTAGGGCTTAGAGTTAGGGATTTAGGGTTTATGGTTTACGGTTTACAGTTAAGGATTTAGGGTAGGGTTTAAACTTTAGGATTTAGGGTTTCGGATGAAGAGTTTTGGGTTAGGGCTTAGGATTGATGGTTTAGGGTTTTGTGTTTTGGGTTTAGGGTTAGGGTTTAGGGTTTAGGGATTAGGGTTTAGGGTTTAGAATATAGTGTTTTGGGTTCATGGTTTAGGGTTTTGGTTTAGGGTTTTAGGTTTAGGGTTTAGTGTTTAGGGTTTTGGGTTTTGGGTTTAGTGTTTAGGGTTTAGGGTTTATAATTTTGGGTTTAGGGTTAGGGATTAGGGTTTAGGCTTTATGGTTTAGGATTTAGGGTTTAGGGTTTAGGGTTTAGGATTTAGGGTTTAGGGTTTAGGGTTTAGGGTTTTAGGGTTTAGAGTTTAAGGTTCAAAGTTTAGGGTTTAGTTTATAGTGTTTAGCGTTTAGGGGTTAGGAATTAGGTTTTAGGCTTTCTAGTTTAGAGTTTAGGGTTCAGAGTGTAGAGTTTTGGATTTAGAGTTTAGGGTTTAGGGTGTTTGGGTTTAGGGTTTTAGGGTTTAGGGTTTAAGGTTAGGGTTTAGGGTTTAGGGTTTAGAGTTAGGGCTTTAGGGTTTAGGGTTTAGGGTTAAGAGTTTAAGGTTTAGGGACTAGATTTTTTGGTTTATGGTTTATGGTTTAGGGTTTCGGGTTTAGAGTTAAAGATTATGGGTTTAGAGTTTAGGGTTTAGGGTTTAGGTTTAGGGTTTAGGATTAATAGTTTAGGATTAGGGTTTAGCGTTTAGGGTTTAGAATTTTGGGTTTTTAATTCTTTAACTATAAAAATGGAGTTCATGTATGGTGATTAAGGAAAGGTGTTGAGAATGTTTCAAGTAGTTGCGATGTCGATAGGCGGTCGTTAAGCCGATAGGACAGGCGCGTAGACTGCAAGGTACTTTACTTGAAAATCTCTTGTAAAATCCATAGTCCTTAATGTAAAATCCGAGCATGAATCCATGATTACTATATAGGAATTTGAAATTTCAGATTGTATGACTAGTTGATATCTTTACTAGAATGCTTAGTTACTTTTTATCATATCATTAGTATAGTCTACCCTAAACCCAAAACCTAAAAGCAAAAACCCTAAACGCTGAACCCTAAATCCAAAACCCTAAACCTTGAATCCTAAATTCTAAACTATAAAGCCTAAAACCTAGATCCTAACCCCTAAACCGTAAACACTATAAACTAAACCCTAAACTTTGAACATTAAACTCTAAACCCTAAACCCTAAACCCTAACCTAAACCCAAAATCAAAAACACTAAATTCTAAACTCTAAACATTAAACACTAAACCCAAAACCCAAAACCCTAAACACTAAACATAAAAGCAAAACCATGAACCCAAAACACTAAATTTTAAACCCTAAACCCTAAACTACTTAACCATAAACCCTAAACCCTAAATCCTAACCCTAAACCCAAATCCCTAAACCATAAACCATAAACCATAAACATTAAACCCTAACCCTAAACCCTAAACCTTAAACCCTAAATCCTAAAACCAATCGCCATTCATTTTCTCACATTTTTTCTCTCTCTAAAAATCTCTCTAAAAATTTGCTCTCAAAAAATTGAAAGAAACAGCCGCCGCCGGAATGGCCATAGAGCCGCCGGGACTGGAGCTCCGGCCGTCGGACCAAGTGCACTCGACGCGGAACTCCAGCAGCAACAAACCCCATATGGACGCTTCACCTGAATCCTCAACCAATTCTTCGAAATTGCGGCGCACTGAGGCGATCCACGTCGCGATCTCAGAGGCGGAATTGGACTGGGCTCGCAAGATCATGTCCCTGGAACAATCTGGACAGATTCGAGTGAGTTCATCCGGGAATCTTGAATCTACACCTAAAGATCTATCTCCAATCCAAAAATCACAAGATTCCAACGTACAAATTGAGAGATCTGCGAAGGCGGCGATGGAGGAGATCGCCGCAAAATCGCCAACTATAAGAACACATTTTCGATCACTTCAGGAGGGAATGAATGATGTTTCGACCACTGGGGAATCTTCCCCAGGTCACGAAGTATATCCTGAAGCAATCCCGGATCAATTTGAACACAACATCTCCGGTAGCAGGAATTCCGGTGACCTTCCCGGAGCTCCGGTCATCAATGGCATTGATTTGCGATGTTGTACAACTTCTCGTGAAGAGAACGACCCTCCCCAGGTACCAGACTCCTCAACTCTACAACCGAATAATGTTTGTTTCCCTGTCCAATTGCAGGATCAGAGTTCGACCAAGAGTGGAACTCATAGCAATGGAGAAGTGTTGGAACAAGGTAAGACGACAAACGAAATGAATCAAACAAACAATAATCACAAGGAGCAGAATCCAAAGGCGAAAGGGAAATCAGTTCAATGGGAACAACAAGAACAAGATACCAAAATGATCCCACAAGAGACCAGTGGAACAAGGCTGCAGCAGAGAGTTCAGGAGGATGATGTTACAACCTCACAGCAGCATCACCCAACACGGAATGTGGATCCTAAGGAACTAATGGGAACATCGAAAAAGGAACAACTTACCAAAGAGAAAGCTACAACCTGGAGAGTGAAGGATACGAACAGCAGCAAGAGAGACACAATCCAAGGGAATAGGGAGGAGGAGAAGGGCCAAACTGAAACAGGTAAGTTCACTAACACTTTACGTAATAACTCTCCTAATAGTCAAAATGAACGTGAGAAGGGTATTGCTATTGTGCAGGTTGAGACTAATGAGGCTAAGGGCCAAGCTGGAGAAACCAGTCACACGCCTGTGAATGTAGAGAGCCAGATTCCCCCTCCTATCAAAATATCCTCTAATTTTGATGTGTATAGACCTGGACAGCAAAATAGGACCCAGATCAGTCCTAAACAGAACCAAACTAAAGCCCCTGCTATCAGTCCTGTTACCAGAAATATCAGCCAGCAAATCCCTGATCCCTCCCCTCCTACTGTGACTCAATCCCTTGCGACTAGACTCAGAGCCAACCAAATTAAAAACGACATTTCCTTGGATATCATCTCCCCCATCATCACCACTAGACAAGGATATCCCTCCGTTACCTTTCATGAAGAGGATTTCATGCAAAAGATGCCTAGTAGATGCAAGTTCACCCTTGTAGGCAAATTTACTAATGCCATGCCAAAAATGGAGGTTATTAGAAAGAGCTTTATTGCTCAAACGCAGCCATCGTGGTGTTAAAATTGCTCACTTTAATTCAAGGCACATTTATATCGACTTAGACAATGAGGCAGACCACATCTCTGTGTGGACCAAACAGAGAATGTATATTGCTGGCCAATCCATGAAGCTTCAAGTTTGGACTCCTACCTTCAAACCTGCTGAGGAGACTCCTATTGTACCTATATGGATCACACTACCTGAGCTCCCCTGGCATTGTTATTACATGGATATTCTTACTCCCTTGCTGTCCCCCATTGGTAAAGCTCTCTATCTGGATTCTGCTACTATGCAGAAAACTAGAGGAAGTGTAGCTAAAGTGAGGGTCCAGATTGACATCACTAAGGAAAGACCACAGCATGTGTGGTTGGGCTTCTCTGAAAAGGATCCACACTTGGCAAATGGCGATTATAGAATTTGAAGAGGTTCCTTCCTATTGTTTATATTGCAAGCATCAAGGACACATTATAGGAGAATGCCCAGGAAAGGAAGGGATGAAGTAATCAAAAGGAAGAAGGAGTTGGAGGCAAACAGAAAGGACAGGAGAAGTGACACATCGGACACCTAAAGAATCTACTCGGCAGAACAAGGCAAGGAGAAATCACACCCTGATAGGCAAACAAAATGGTATGGACCAGTTGAAGAGGATACCATACCAAATGAAGAACATTGGCAAACTCAAACTAGGAAGAAAAACAAAAATCATCAGCAATAGAATCAGGAACAAGGTAAGACACATGTTTCCAAGGTGCAGTACAGTGAAACAGTGGAGCAAACAAACAAAGCTAAGGATTCACAACCGTGCAACTCTCGTGTATTGATGTGCAACTCTTGTGAATATGTTGGATGAATCGTGCTCGATTCCTGCACTCCCCTTCCTGTATCGATGCTCTTGGCGGCTCAAGAAATTTGTATTCCTTCCTGCTGGCCCCTCTGTTGTTTTTCTGCAGTAGGCTGCTGGAGGGAGGATGGAAGGGCGTGAGAAAACCACTAACTCGCAGGAAGGGAACCTAAGGGGAGGATTTACCTCCCGTGCAGGAGATCTCTTTGGTTGACCATAGGGTGACCTTCAAGCCTCTGCAACCACTAAAAAGATGGTCATCATCAACAAGAACAGTTCACCAAATCAGAGAGGAAACCAATCAATGTAATAACTCAAACAGGAAGGACATAAACACGCATAAGGCTCTATGGCAAAAGATATGGGAAACAAAGCAAGTTCTAGCAAACAAGTGGATACTCCCAAAATTAAAAACAAACCAAGCAAGAAAAAAGGAAGCAATCAAGAAGAAACAGCAGAACAAATCAGCAAGAACAAGAGCGATCAGCAAATTCCGGGCGTGGAACTCCTTGTAAAGACTTCATCATGGTCGATCAAGTTATGGATGTAGTGCCCCTTAAAGCTCAAGACAATACCCCTACCCGAAAACCCCGATCGTATAAAGTTACCTTGAGAGATGAGTATGCAGTGGAGATTTCAAGATGAAATAGAAGAAGACAAGGCTTCGAATTGACCAGAGGATGATGATGAGACTTGTCAACTTCTCATCAATGCATTCAATTTCAACAAAGATCAGAGCCGGACAAGGAACTACTTCAGTTACCAACAATCAAGGACTCTCCCCAGAGGTATACACCTTCATAAACTCCCCTCAAAAAGTGCACCAACCATTCCCGCCATCGCAGGAAGACCAAATACAAGGCTCTTTTCCTCTAAATCCTCTCAATGATTGGTACGATCATATGGAATGCTAGAGGTATCAATACCCAAGGTGTTATTGAAAGACTCAAAAATCTCGTAACTATTCACTATATATCTATGATTGCAATCCTAGAACCCTTCTCGGACAATAGCCATATTAATATGTTTAAAAGTATGCTTACTATGGATCATGCATTGGAAACTCCAATGGAAAAATTTGGCTCTTCCGAACAATGATATTATTTGTAAGGTGCTTGAATCGATGAGCAGATCACTGTGAAATCAACCATACAAAAGCTCCCGAAACCTACATCAAGACCTTTGTGTATGCCAAATGCAAGGACTATCTCGGAGACCTCTTTGGGACAGATTACTCCACTTTGTCGATACTAGAAATGCCACTCCTTGGTGCACAAATGGGACTTTAATGTCATTCGAGATACAGAGGAAAAATTAGGTGGCAACCCCTACAACATGAGGAAAAGCATGGACTTCATTGCTACTATTGAGGCCTGTGGGCTCACCGATCTGGGATTCAATGGACCAAGATTCACTGGTCAAATCAAAGAGGAATCAACTTCGCATTTGGAAAAGGCCGGACAGGCTATGGTTAATGATCGGTGGCTGCAAAACATGCCACAGACCACCATTACTCACCTCCCTTCGTGGGTTCTGATCATTGTCCACTTCTTATGGAGATGAATACTAGAGTAGACACTCATATTAAATATTTCAGATTTCTCAACCGCTGGATCGCCAACCTTCCTTTGAAAAAATCAGAATCGAGTGCCGAACAGCAGTTGAAGGTAATCCCATGTGGATCTTCCACTAGAAAATGAGAAGGCTTGTAGCTACCCTCGTGTTTGGTCCAAAGAAAAGTTTGGTGACATATTTGCTAAGGTCGTGATTTTGAAACGTAATCAGTAGCGAAGACAATCTTATTCACAAAGAATCGTAGGAGCATAGAGCAACACTTCATGGCATTAATGCCGAATACATCGATTTATGAAACTTGAAGATTCTATCCTTAGACAAAAGACTCAACTACAATGGTTTAAAGAAGGGGATGCCAATTCCAAATACTTTCATGCTCGATTAGGGGCGAAGAAGGAGATTGTTTATTCACAAAATCCTCACCGATGATGAGGAGTGGGTACAGGGGATGAACACATTGCACAGGCTGCCTGTGACCACTTTCAACATATATTCACAGGGAAGAGAAACCTATAGATGAAGGCCCTTTGAGCCGCATTCCCAGAATGGTCAATCAGAATATAATGACAGATTGAAGGATCCGCCTACTATGGAGGAATTGAAAGAGGTGGTCTACTCCATGAATCCCAATTCATTGCAGGGCGGATGGAATGAATGGCCATTTCTTCCAAAAATGTGGCACATTATCAACAAAGATCCGCTAGCGCTCATTCATGCCTTTTTTGTGGACAAATGCTTCCTAAATTCTTTTCTCATGCTTGTCCTGTTACGATTCCCAAAGTGAAGCATCCTAACAAACTTTCTGAGTTCGCACCTATAAGTTTGAGTAATTTCACCAACAAGATCATTTCCAAGTCATTGTACCTCATTAGCACCTATTCTGCCTAGTCTTATATCCCCTAATCAACGTGTTTTGTTAAGGGTAGAAGCATATCCGAGAATTTTATGCTTGCTCAAGAAATCATCCACGGATCGTGAAACCTAACATTGGAAGTAATGTTGTGATCAAGCTTGATATGGCCAAAGCTTATGACAGGTATCCTGGTCCTATATTTGTATTATCCTCGTAAAGATGGGATTTGAGGAAGTTGTCATTGATATGTTCCGAGGATCATGGCAACAACCGGTACTCTATTATTATTAATGGCGTGAGACATGGCTTCTTGCACTCCACTAGAGGCCTCAAACAAGGAGACCCCTTATCCTCAAATTTCTATTTATTTTAGGTCAGATCTGTCAAGATCATCGAACAACTTGCATCGTAACCCCTCTACCATGGCTTCTATATGGAAAAGAAGGGACCTCAAATCAACCACCTTAGCTTTCTGATGATATTAAAATCTTCACCTGGAGGAAGCACTCTCTTAAGCTAATTATGGATACTTTGACTACTTATGAAAGTGTTTCGTCACCGATCAACAAGGCCAAGAGTCACTTTATGCTCCACTCTAATGCCTTCGTAACCACCCGTGATAGAATTAAGAAGAATACACTTTTCACAAGAAAGAAGCTCCCATCACATACCTTGATGCCCTATCATGTCTGGAAGGTATAGGAACATATATTTTTCGTAACTCATGAATAAGATTGTCAACAGAATCACCGGTTGGAACTCTAAAATGTTGAGTTATGGGGTACGCAACCCTGATCAAACATGTCCTTCAATCCTCCCTATTCATATCTTATCGCAATCTCCTCCTTCTACCATTCTTAAGCAAATCCAAAGCATTTTGGCTGATTTTTTTGGGGATGGAGAACTGATAAGAAAAATATCATTGGTCCTCATGGAAAATCTCGCTTTCCCATATGATGAAGGAGGAATTGGTGTTAGACTTATGACTGATGTATGTCAAGCTTTCCAGTTCAAACAATGGTGGACTTTCAGATCAAAACAAACTTTATGGGGAGATTTTCTTAAGGCAAAGTATTGCCAAAGATCTAACCCCATCAGCAAAAAATGGGATACAGGTGAATCTCAAGCTTGGAGGATCATGATGAAGAACAGAACTAAGGTGGAGAGACATATACAGTGGAGAATTAGGAGTGGCTCTTGCTCCTTTTGGTGGGATAATCTGCTCGGTGTAGGCCCTCCGCCCAATACTCCTGATAGTAACAGTTCAACAATGCTAAGGTCTCGATTTTATTGAAGCCGACAGTGGAACATGGACAAGGTCATCCAAGCAATTTCATAACCAAGTACACAATATTCTCTCATCCCAACTCCAAATTCAGAGAATCCACTGATCAGCCGTGTGGAGTCTCAACACTGCTGGCATGTTCTCTATTACCTCACTGAACAACATTAGAGAAAAAGAGAAAACCAAAATTAATTCCTACACTTGGCGTAAACAGTTCCTTCAAATGTTCCTTCTTATTGTGGAGAGCAATCGTGGCAAGCTTCCTACTAATGAACAATTATTGAGATTTGGAGTTGGACTCATTGCATTCATATCACTGCCATTCTCCAGAATGGATACGCTGAACATATTTTCAACTCGAAACTTTGCTAAACAGTGTCCGAAATACT
Organism: Solanum pinnatisectum; assembly: GCA_035578085.1. Taxonomy (NCBI): domain Eukaryota; kingdom Viridiplantae; phylum Streptophyta; class Magnoliopsida; order Solanales; family Solanaceae; genus Solanum; species Solanum pinnatisectum. The sequence goes on along the minus strand of CM069081.1, from coordinate 14,798,026 downwards.
TTGCCACTTCCTTAGGAATTCGATCGATTATCGCCTCTTAGAAACACGATTATGAGATGGTGGTGCTACCCTCACAACAATGAAGCACATCACTGATCCTTCAAGTGATACCCATTTTTATTTGTTGGAACTTATGGAAGAACAGTGTGCGTAAAGTATGGGGAAAACTTAATATGGCAAGAGTTAAACACTTAGTGATCCTCGATACCTTCAAGTTGCTACAGATTAAGTTCCCATACATTCATTGGCCTTCGGATGGAAGAAGATATGTATACTCTTAGAAAGTCAGACTATGATATCCAGTGACTACAATTCAGCTGGCAAAACCTCCATACCGGGTCAAAATCAACACAGATGGGAGTGCATTAAACAATCCCTAAGAATAGGAGCAGGAGGAATTCTCGTGAACCAAAATGGAGAGTTCATTCTTGCATTCTCGCCTTTGGGCTGGGAACCAACAACCAAGCTGGAAATAGAGGCAGCTAACTTTGGCCTAGCCTGGTGTATGCAACTAAATTATAGAAAAGTAATCCTTGAAGTCGACTCTCAACTACTTGCAGATCGTTTAATAAAGAAAGCAGCAGCCCCTTGGACCATCTCAACTCAATCACAGGTTTCAACAACAGCCATGCACTTCACTCACTTTAAATGTATACACACTTTCGTGAGAAGCCAACTTTGTAAAGCACTACTTTCCAAGCAAAGCCACCAAATTTCACATCCTCGTGTGTATTTCAACATCCACCACTTCCCAAACTAATACAGCCTTACTTCCACCAGACCTTGCAGCATGGCAAGCTCGTAAGAAGAAAATTGAAAAGAATAAAGGAACCACCCTAAAGGAGTCAGAACAAAGAGGACCTATGAAGGTGCTTGAACTCCTTCAGGCCCTCTTTTCTGATGACTATCTTGTCATTTGGCTTCCTAGAAGACTCCCCTGTTTAGGATAGATTTTCTTTCCCTTTTGTAAAGGGAGAGTCTCCCTCGTTTATGCTTTCCTAGGATTCTTTGTATCGAGAGGAGTCCTCTCACATAGATGCTTAGATGATAGGACCTTTATTTCTTTTGGAGTAGAGTTGGAGAACCAACTAGCTTTGACTAGGAGGCTACCAACCCTAACTCCACCTTTGGGAGGTAAGGTTTATGCCCCCCTCCTTGTACTTCTTTTCTTTATATATGCTAAGGCCTGGGGGTGCTGCTAAGCCCCTGACCCCCCCAAGGGTCGTTCAAATAAAAAAAAAAAAAAAAAAAAAAAAAAAAATCCTAAAACCAAATCCCTAAACCCTAAACCCTAAACCCTAATCTCCAAACCCTAAATGCTAAACCCTAAACCCTAAACCATAAACCTAAAACCTAAACCCCAAAGCCTAAACCTACAACCTTAAACCCTATACCCTAAACCCTGAACCCTAAACCCTAAACCATTAACACTATCTGCTAAACCCTAAACCCCAATCCCAAACCATAATCTTAAACCTAAACCATAAACCCTAACACTAAATTCGAAACCCAAAACACTAAACCATAAACCCTAAACCCTAAACCCTAACCCTCAACTCTTAAACCCTAAACCCTAAATCCCTAACTCCAAACCATAAACACTAAACCCTAACCCTAAACCCCAAACCCTAAACCCTAAACCCCAAACTCTAAACCGTAAACCCTAAATGCTAACCCTAAACCGTAAACCCTAAACCCTAAACCCAAAACCCTAAACCCAAAACCCAAAACCCTAAACCCAAACACCCTAAACCCTAAACTCTAAATCCAAAACCCTAAACCGTGAACCCTAAACTCTAAACTATAAAGCCTAAAACCTAATTCCTAACCCCTAAACGCTAAACACTATAAACTAAACCCTAAACTTTGAACCTTAAACTCTAAACCCTAAACCCTAAATCCTAAACCCTAAACCCTAAACCCTAAATCCTAAACCCTAAACCCTTAACCCTAAACCCTAAACCCTAACCCTAAACCCAAAATCCAAAACGCTAAATTCTAAACCCTAAACACTAAACCCAAAACCCAAAACCCAAAACACTAAACCTTAAACCTAAAACCCTAAACCAAAACCCTAAACCATGAACCCAAAACACTAAATTCTAAACCCCAAACCCTAATCCCTAAACCCTAAACCCTAGCCTTAAACACAAAACTCAAAACCCTAATCCATCTATTGTAAACCCTAACCCGAAACTCTTAATCGTAAACCCTAAATCCTAAAATTTAAACCATAAACCCTAAATCCTTAATTGTAAACCGTAAACCATAAAACCTAAATCCCTAACTCTAAACCCTAAAACCTAAACCCTAACCCTAAACCCTAAACCCTAAACCCAAAACCCAAAACCCAAAATCCTAAACCCAAAACCCAAAACCCAAAACACTAAACCCAAAACCATAAACCCCAAACCCTAAATCAAAACCCTAAACTTTGAACCATAAACACTAAACTATAAAGCCTAAAACCTAATTCCTAACCCCTAAACCATAATCCTTAAACCCTAAACACTATAACCTAAACCCTAAACTTTGAACCTTAAACTCTAAACCCTAAAACCCTAACCCTAAATCCTTAACTCTAAACCCTAAACCCTAAATCCTAACCCTAAACCCTAAACCCTAAACCATAAGCCCTAAACCCAAAACCCTAAACCTAAAACCCTAAACCCAAAACCCAAAACCCAAAACCTAAACCTTAAACCTTAAACCCTAAACCCTTAATCCAAAACCCTAAACCCTTAACCCTAAACTCTAAACTATAAAGCCTAAAACCAAATTTCGAACCCCTAAACCATAAACCATAAACCCTAAGCACTATAACCTAAACCCTAAACTTTGAACCTTAAACTCTAAACCCTAAAACCCTAGACACTAAAGCCAAAACCCAAAACCCAAAACCCTAAACAATAAACCCTAAACTTAAAACCCTAAACCCTAAACCCTAAATCCAAAACCCTAAACACTAAACTATAAAGCCTAAAAAGAAAACCCTAACCCCTAAATAATAAACCCTAAACCCTTAACGTTAAATAATAAAGCCTAAACCCTAAACCCAAAACCCTAAACCCTAAACCATAAATCCTAAACCAACAACCTTAAACCCTATACCCTAAACCATGAATCCTAAACCCTAAGCCATAAACAATATCTGCTCAACCCTAAACTCCAAACCCTAAACCCTAAACCATAAACCCTAAACCAACAACCTTAAACCCTATACCCTAAACCATGAATCCTAAACCCTAAGCCATAAACAATATCTGCTAAACCCTAAACTCCAAACCCTAAACCCTAAAAACTATAACCTTAACCCTAAACTTTGAACCTTAAATTGTAAACCCTGAACCCTAAACCCTAAACCCTAAATTCTAACCCTAAACCCAACTAATAAACCCTAAACCCTAAACACTAACCCTAAACTCTTAATCCTAAACCCTAAATAATAAACCCTAAACCCTAAACCCTAACCCTAAACTCTTAATCCTAAACCCTAAATCCTAAATTCTAAACCCTAAACCCTAAATCCTTAACTCTAAACCCCAAACCCTAAATCCTAACCCTCAGCCCATATCCCCAAACCATAAAACCTAAACCATAAATCTTAAACCCTAACCTTAAACCCTAAACCTTAAACCATAAACCCTAAAACCAACTCCCTAAAACCCAAACCATAAACCCTAATCTCCATACCCTGAATGCTAAACCCTAAGCCCTAAAACCTAAACCCTAAACCCTAAACCCTAAACCCTAAATTCTAAACCATAAACCCTAAACCCTAAACCCTAACCCTAAACCTAAACCCAAAATCCAAAACCCTAAATTCTAAACCCTAAACCCTAAACACTAAACCCAAAACCCAAAAGCCTAAACACTAAACCTTAAAGCTAAAACCCTAAACCAAAACCCTAAACCATGAACCCAAAACACTATATTCTAAACCCTAAACCCTAAACCCTAAACCCTAACCCTAAACCCAAAACTCAAAACCCTAAACCATCAATCCTAAGCCCTAACCCGAAACTCTTAATCCTAAAGCCTAAATCCTAAATTTTAAACCCTAAACCCTAAATCCTTAACTGTAAATCGTAAACCATAAACCCTAAATCCCTAACTCTAAACCCTAAAACCTAAACCCTAACCCTAAACCCTAAACCCTAAACCCAAAACCCAAAACACAAAATCCTAAACCCAAAACCCAAAATCCAAAACACTAAACCCAAAACCCTAAACCCTGAACCCTAAACTCTAAACTATAAAGCCTAAAACCTAATTCCTAACCCTTAAACCATAAACCCTAAATCCTAAACACTAAACTTTGAACCTTCAACTCTAAACCCTAAAACCCTAAGCAGTAAACCCAAAACCTAAAATCCAAAGCCCTAAACACTAAACCCTAAACCTAAAACATTAAACCCTAAACCCTAAATCCAAAACCCTAAACCCTAAACTCTAAACTATAAAGCCTAATACCTAAACACTAACCCCTAAACAATAAACCCTAAACCCTAAATGGTATAACCTAAACCCTAACCCCTAAACAATAAACCCTAAACCCTAAATGCTAAACACTATAAACTAAACCCTAAACTTTGAACATTAAATTCTAAACCCTAAAACTCTAAACCCTAAACCCTAAACCCTAAATCCTAAACCCTAAACCCTAAACCCTAAATCCTAAACCATAAACCCTAAACCCTAAACCCAAAATCCAAAACCCTAAATTCTAAACCCTCAACCCTAAACACTAACCCCAAAACCCAAAACCCAAAACACTAAACCCAAAACCTAAAACCCTAAACCAAAACCCTAAACCAAGAACCGAAAACACTATGTTCTAAACCCTAAACCCTAATCCTTAAACTTTAAACCCTAACCCTAAACCCAAAACTCGAAACCCTAAACCATCAATCCTAAGCCCTAACCTAAAACTCTTAATCCTAAACCCTAAATCCTAAATTTTAAACCCTAAACCCTAAACCTAAAATCCTTAACAGTAAACCGTAAACCATAAACCCTAAATCCCTAACTCTAAACCCTAAAACCTAAACTCTAACCCTAAACCCTAAACCTTAAACCCAAAGCCCAAAACACAAAATCCTAAACCCAAAACCCAAAACACTAAACCCAAAACCCTAAACCCTAAACCCTAAACCCTGAACCCTAAACTCTAAACTATAAAGCCTAAAACCTAATTCCTAACCCCTAAACCATAAACCCTAAACCCTAAACACTATACCCTAAACCCTAAACTTTGAACCTTAAACTCTAAACCCTGAAGCCCTAAGCACTAAACCCAAAACCCTAAACACTAAACCCTAAAGCTAAAACATTAAACCCTAAACCCTAAATCCAAAACTCTAAACTATAGAGCCTAAAACCTAAACCCTAACCCCTAAACAATAAACCCTAAACCCTAAATGCTATAACCTAAACCCTAAACTTTCAACCTTAAATAGTAAACCCTAAACCCTAAACTAGTTAACCATAAACCCTAAACCCTAAATCCTAACCCTAAGCCCAAATCCCTAAACCCTAAACCCAAAACCATAAACCTTAAACCCTAACCCTAAACCCTAAATCTTAAACCCTAAACCCTAAAACCAAATCCCTAAATCCTAAACCATATACCCTAATCTCCAAACCCAAAACCACCACCCCTAAACCCTAAATAATAAACCCTAAACCCTAAACCGTAAACCCTAAAACCTAAACCCTTAACCCTAAGCCTATAACCCTAAACCCTATACCCTAAACCATGAACCCTAAACCCTAAACCACTAACACTATCTGCAAAACCATAAACCCTATTCCCAAACTTAAATCCTAAACCCTAACACTAAATTCGAAACCCAAAACACTAAACCATAAACCCTAAACCCTAACCCTAAATTATTAATCCTAAACCCTAAATCGTAAATTGTAAACCCTAAACCCTAAATCCTAAGCTCTAAACCCTAAACCCTTAACCCTAAATCCCTAACTCTAAATCGTAAATCGTAAACCCTAACCCTAAACCCTAAATCCTATACCCAAAATCCTAAACCCAAAACCCTAAACCCAAAACCCAAAACCCAAAATCCTGAACCCTAAATCCAAAACCCTAAACCCTAAACCCTAAACTCTAAACTATAAAGCCTAAAACAATAATGCGAACGCCTAAACCGAAAACACTATAAACTAAACCCTAAACTTTGAACCTTAAACTCTAAATCCTAAACCCTAAACCCTAAACCCTAAATTCTAAACCCTAAACCCTAAACCCTAACCCTAAACCCAAAATCCAAAACCCTAAATTCTAAACGCTAAACCCTAAACCCTAAACCAAAAACCCAAAACCCAGAAGAAATCAGCAACGATAGACTCTATGTATTTGATAGTAGTGTTAGGAGGTGAGATTGCATACATTGTATGGATAGGCATAGACTGTAAAGCATGTTTTATCAAGGTGATTTTGCCTCCAAAACTGAGAATTTTTCCCTGCCAGCCACAAATCGTTTTTGATACTTTCTCAACTAAGCGAGAATAATAGATAATCCTTTGTCTACCAATGTAAAGAGGGCATCCTAAATACGTAATTGAACTGTCCTTTTTGGAGAAACTAATGACCTCCTGAATGCTATCAATGATGTTCTGAGAAGTGTTGCTAGGAATCATAAAGTGGCTCTTCTCTTTGTTGATGAGTTGGTCTGATGTATGTTCATATTCCTTCAAAGTATTCACGATGATCTTCATAGAATGTCTATTAGTTGAAGTAAAAATAATCACATCATCAGTAAAACTTAAATGATTGATCTGGGGACCCTTTTGCTTCATTCTAAAACCTCTATACATAGGATTTTGATGAATAAAGTTAAGCATTCTTGAAAGGACCTCTGCACCTAAAATAAATAGGGCCGGAGATAGAGGATCGCCTTGTTTGAGACCTCTAGTTGAATGAAAGAAACCATGTCTGCGATCATTGATAATAATTGAATACCAATTATTTCTCATAATTCTCCATATCATATCAATGAAAGCTTTCCCAAATCCAAATCTTGTCAACATCAAACAAGTGAATGACCAGGACACTCTGTCATATGCCTTGGTCATGTCCAACTTGATCACTACATTGTCTCCTACTTTGGGCCTCTTAATGTCATGACTGATTTCTTGGGCCAACATGATGCTTTCTGTAATGCTCCTTCCTCTGACAAACCCTACTTGGTTATCTGAAATAAATAGAGGAATAACATCTGCTAGTCTCATGCTTATAAGTTTGGAGATAATCTTATTTGAGGAGTTGCTGAGACTGATAGGCCTGAGGTCACTGAATTTGCTAGGCTGCTTATTTTTAGGAAGTAGAACAAGGCATGCATGTGACATAAACTTAGGCATAGTGTTTCCACAAAAGAAATATTGCACAGCTGCTAGGAGATCTTCTTTAATGATGTGCCAGCAAGCTTTGTAGAATTTCCCCCCTATACCATCCGACTCACAATTAGGGTTCATAGCAAACACTACACCCTTTAGTACTTCCAGCAGGCGCCTGTAGCTTCCGCATTTTGTCTGTGAGTAACCAGAGGAGGTAAATATTGAAGAATCCTCTCATCAATTCTACAGCTCACTAGCTAACATCTCTTGAAAGTACTCACATGCTGCTTGAGCAATCTGGTCATCCCCTTGTATCCACACATCATTGTTTGTACAGATTTTGTGTAGGAAAAGTCTTCTTCTTCTTCCCCTCATTAAGGCATGAAAGTACTTGGTGTTGGCATCTCCCTCCTTAAACCATTGAAGTAGAGTCTTCTGTTTAAGTATAGATTCCTCCAGCTTCAAGTACCTAATATAGTTGGCATTCATGAGATGTAACTTCCCGAGAGCTTCAGTTATTAATAATCAGCTCTTCCTCAGCTTTCCTGATATTCTCTTCAAATTCTTTCACTTTAGCATAAATATCTCCATACTCTCTCTTTGACCAGGTGCTAAGGGTGGAAGTTAACCTTTTCATTTTCTGATGCAGTTTCCACATAGGATTACCTGTGACCTCCCTCTCCCAATAATTTTGGTCACTCTCCATAAAGCTTTCATTGTCGACCGAGCAATGTAAGAACTTGAAATATTTGAAATGATCTTCATTTTTCCTTACCATTTCCAGTAGCAGAGGACTGTGATCAGATCCCACAAAAGAAAGATGCTCAATAGTGGTTTGAGGCATAGTTTCCAGCCATTTATCATTAACCATGGACCTATCTAACCTCTTCCAAACTCTAGCCTGTGCATTCCTTTGATTACACCAAGTGTAAGGGAGACTTGTGTAACTAAGATCAATCAGCCCACAGGCCTCAATCACACTTATAAATTCAAGGCTCTTATTCATGTTGTAAGGCATTCCCCCAGTTTTCTCCTCCATATTAGTGATAACATTAAAGTCTCCAATGGTACACCAAGGGATATCTCTACTAGCAAAATGCAATAACCTATCCCATAAAGGTCTTCTCATATGCTCCTTATATTTAGCATAGATGAAGGACACCATGAACTTATCAGCAAGATCAGAATGTTTGAATTCCCCAGTGATATGCTGCTCACTGTTTTTCTGTATATTGCCAATGATTTCATTAGACCAAAGAAGCCAGATCTTCCCATTAGGATTACTGACAGCCTAGTCCATTTGAAGTTGGATTCTCATAGTGTTGAGTTGAGAGTTATCTGCAAAGGGTTCAAGGATGGCAATCATGGATAATTGATGCATCTTTTTGAGTGTTTGTAGTCTTTCCAAGGAGCTTTGGGTGTTGATACTTCTAGCATTCCAACAAAGGGCTTTAATCATTAAAAACATTTAGATTTGGACCTTGTGATAGGTCTGCTAGAAGTAGCAGAAGTACTAATGGTAGCTTGCTGTCTGACTTGTCTGTTTTGTTTCCTCCCCCTAGGTGATAGACCTTGCTGTTCTCTCACTTCCTGAACCTCTGCTGGACATTTATCATGAAATGTGGATCCAAAGTCTCGAATTAGATGATCACTAACTTCTTCTTCCTCCACATCATACTCATCCATGGATTGGTTGTCAGGATCTAACTCGTCTTCTGAATTCAAAGCTCCATAATCATCTTGTATTGGCCTATCTTTCTTGACTTTGTTGGTAACCTGTTCAAAACGATCGTAGCATTTAACAGTAATAACACTTAAATAAAATATAAACAAGAGAGAAAGTTATACAAGAACTCACTTCTTTTATTCAAACTGCAACGGAAAAGGAAGCAAACATCCAAGCGAAAAGAGAAAACATTACAACCAAATACCAAAGGCTAAAAGAAAATCTAGTGTGGAATTTCTGATGCCTTACAATGAGAAAAACAATGTCTTATATAGACAGAGGGGAGTTAGGAATGATTTTGATGCCTTCTTCTGATTGGCTCAGAGAGGAATCTCCTTTATCTTGAGTTGTCGGCCATTGCTTTTTCTTTTGGAAAAGTAGTGGCTGCTTTTTCTTTTGTCGGGCATCTACTTTTTGAAAAGTGGTGCCTGCTTTTATAAAGTTGTCGGCCACCTCCGCAACATGCCAAAGTGTCTTTTGCTGTTGTGGGATTCCATATTTGAACAATTTAATTTTAATCAAGAGATATTCCAACTCTTTGAGTCTCATCTCTTTCCTTTTAAACAATTCCGACTTCTTTGAGTCTCTATTCAAAAGGTCAGTAATTCCGGATTTTAATATCCTCTACTGGATTAAATTAAATTAATCATAAAATGGATCTAGGTAAGATAAGGCTAAGGCTTTTGGCCTTAACATATCTCCATTATCATCGCTTTGAGACGAGGCTTCTTCTAACAGCTGCAAGGCTGTTTCTTCATTGGATTTGTCCTCATCTAAGTCTGACAAGGCCTTTTGGAGCCTTTTCTTCAAATCATTTTTGGAAGATGATCTTTTGCCACTTGTAGAGGCTGTAGAAGATCGTTGAACAGCTTCTTTGGGAGCTGGAGACCATCCTTTGATGAGTATCTCTTTTGAGAGATATTTAATCTCACAAATACATGAATCAAAAGTCCAATCGATAATAAAAGATACCCGTTTTTGGATAAAATATTTACACAATTTAATGTGTTCTGGTAAAGTAGAGATGTCTTGTTCAGTTTGAAACTGATTATATTTATCCGAAAATAATTTTGGCAATACCTTTTGGTTTCCTCCAAAACAGTTCCACCATTCGTAGAACCATCTAGGGATAACTGATTTTGAGGGCTATACTTGACAAACCAGGTGTGCGTAGTTGGCCTTAAGTATAGAAAGTTAAACCATGCATTTTTATAATCATACCAGTTATAGGTTTGAGGCCTATGTTCTCTTGAAAGATTAACTGGAGTATGTAAATGATCGACTATCCAGTCGAATGGAGAAAAAACTCTTTTAATAGTGAATTTGGAATATGCAATGCTATCCGGATCTGAATCATGGCTAAGTTTATGTTCCACTTCTATGGATCCTGTATCAACCAAAATAAACTCATAAAATTTCCTAGTCTTTAGTGGATTCTCCGTATCCACATAATTCCTGTTGGTATAACAGGGCTTTAGTAAGTGCTTGACTTCATATCCTTCATATTCCTTGTCAAGTGCAAGGATAGGATTAACCTGCAAAGTAACAATGTCAAAAACTTCACGTTCTTTGGATTTGTTTGATGATGGTGAGACTGCTTCTTTAAAGCTTTCTGGAGCTTTCATTGTATATGAGTCTTTAGTTTGTGGGGAGGAAAATCTAGGTTTTCCTGATGGAGAAAATGAACATGGTTCTGATTCTTTAAGAAAGGGTTTCTTAAGAATCAAGGGACTGGAAGATGATGCGCTAGGTGGTAGCGATGGGAAAGGACTTATGACCTGAGAAGGAGTGATAGGAGGTAGGCTAGCAAGGGCCGAAAACTTATTTGGGCTGTTCAGTGATGGCCTGATTGCAAAAGGAGAAGTCAAGGCTTCTTGTCTGCTTCTTTTCCTTTTCTTGGAAAGGGCCTTTGTTCCAAATCCGGCCTTATGACCGCCTCATGCTTTTCCTCAAAAATTCTCTTGTTAGAAAATCCGAGAGAGTTTTCTTCCCTTTGATATATTCAACTTGGAAATCAAAACTTGACAATAAAGCTTGCCATCTAGCAAATATCTGCTTGGAAACAAGATTTTTAACATCCTTTTGTAGAATTTCTTTAGCATTTACAATCTACCTTAAGCAAGAATTCCTTATTAATTAAATCATCTTGAAACTTAGTAATGCAAAGGACAATAGCTAAAACTTCTTTTTAACAAGATTATAGTTTTTCTCGAAAGGAATTCCAAACTCCTAAGTAAAACGAACTAATTGCTCATGACTTTCGTGTTCTCTTTGCTTGAGAATCCTCCATAACCGATGTCCAAGCATCGCCTCAACAATCATAAAAGAATCCGGATTAGGGATACCTAAGCAAGGCAAACTCTTAACCATTTCTTTAATCTTAATAATCATGAGGTTTGTTCTTTTGTCCATGGAACAGGTGTCTTCTTAAGCCTATCATATAATGGTTTACAAACCTGTCTTACCTTTGGGATGAAGTCCGCAACATAGTTAAGACTACCCAAAAATCTTTGTAATCGAAGTTTTGTCTAAGATGACATCCGGGAATTTATCGTAAAACTCAATGGCTCGCAAATGGGTTTATATGTGCCTTGATATAAATCATGACCAAGAAATCTAATTTTAGTTTGGAAAAGTTTAATCTTTTGGCGCTAACCACTGCATCATTATGTTTAACAATTTTAAAGAATATATTTAAATGTTTAAAGTGAGAATCAATGTCCTCAGAAAAGATTAGTACATCATCAATGTAAACAATTGAAATATGACTAATATGATTAAATATGGAATTCATAATATTTTGAAATTCTGAAGGGGCATTCTTAAGCCCAAAAGGCATAACGTTCCATTCATATTGTCCAAACGGACATTGAAAGCGCTTTGTATTTATCCTTTCGAAATCAGATTTGCCAAAACCCCGATTTCATATCAACTTTACTATAAATATTAGCTTTAAAAGTTCTCTTTAAAAGATCCCTTTTATTAGGAATCGGATATCTAATCCATTTTAAAACAGAATTTAAAGGTTTATAATTAATAACTAGTCGAGGAGAGCCTCTCTCCTTCTCAGCAGCGTTGTTGACATAAAAGGCTGAACAACTCCACGGAGACTTAGAGGGCCTGATAATATTGTTTTCCAAAAGAGTATTAATCTCCTTTTTGCAAATTTCCATTAAATCATGATTCATTTGAATGGGCCTAGCTTTTGTAGAAATGGCCTTTTCATTGAATCCATCAATATAAGGGAGATCAACAATATGGGCTTTTCTGACCCAAAATGCATTTGGAAATTCAGAGCAAATTTCTTTTTCAAAAGTTTTTTGCAAATTGGCAATCTTAGTTACCATTCCCGGGGTTTTTAAAATTTGCTCAATTTTCTTGATTTTTATATCTTCTTTAAGAAAACAAATCATTGGAAATTAGATTAATTCTAAAAGCGCTTTGTTTATGTAAAAATTTACTTTCTTCGTGAGAAAGAGTTTTAATAAAAGGAAATGAAATTTCTTTTCCTAAGATCTTAGTTTTGATAGAATCAAAATCGTAAATATAAGGTTTTATTTGAGTAATAAATGGTATACCTAATATAATTTCTTCATTAATATTTTTAGTTATAACAAAATCATTTTTAAGGCATATACCATTATTGCAAATATGAGCATCAAATAACTTATAATCAATAATTATACGCTCACCGTGTATACAGATAATTTGGTAGTCCCTTTGGTAAGGTACTTAGTAGGAATTAATCCTTCAATAATGCAATTTCGATCCGCACTACTATCTAACAAAGCAATCTTGTTAAGAGTTAAATGATCATTAATAACAAGTTTAATCATAATATGAGAACTCTGAGGTCTAATTTTGGTAATAGCATGGATACCTGCTTCGCTATCCGCATCTTCCTCATGTTCTTCCTTATGTTCTTCATTATCCAAAGCAATAGCGGCTTTAGAGGATCCTTCATCCTTTCTAACTTCTTTGAGAAGTTTTTCGTTGATAGCTTCGATCTCAATCTTATGAAGTCTGACTTAATTCCCTTCATATCTTCTTTAAGAGAATTGATTTCTCTTCAAGTTCTTCATCAAGGTTCTTCCTTTTGGAATCAAATCGCTCATGATTTGTTTCATGCTAAAAGGTGTTACTTTAGGCTTTTCTTCCTTTTGCCTAGTAACCAATTTCTGCAGTTCAAGGAGGTATTTTCTCCTAGCCTCTTCATCTTGAATATGCTCAATAGTAGAGAAGAGGGTTTCAGCTGTCTTCTCAGAGATAACATGGATAGTCTTGCTATCACATAGGCAAAATGCACCATTGCAATTGCATTCTGACTCTTCTTCTTCAGATTCTGAATTATGGGCAACATTAAGAAATTCTTCATCGTCACTTTCTTCTTCAGATGAAGAATATTCTGAATCAGATGCTTCCTCTTCTTCGATGATAGAAAAGAGTTTTTGCTTAATTTCTTCATCAACTTCAAGAAGGTTAATCTTCTTCTTTTTCTTCTTATTTCTGGGACACTTATTAGATCTGTGATCTTTTTACCACATGTCCAAAGATGTGTCTTCAAGAAGATTCTTTAGAGGCTTGCCTCTTTCCTTTCCTTTTGGATTTTTCTGGTTCTCTTCCTTTCCCGAAGATTTTCTTTATATTTTCCAGCTTGTTCTTTCTCTTTTTCCGCTTTCCTAGCAGATGGAGGTTTAAGTAATGGAAATCCAAAATCTTGGCAAAACTACCAAGTTCTCGTGATATGTAGTTTTTTGATCTTTCTTAAGTTGTTCCTTTAACTTAAGATCGACATAGCTCCATAGCTACAACATTAATAATATCGATAAGATCTCCGTATGCCACTGAGAATACGGAATCTTTCCTTCAGATCTATCTCTTATTTTGATCTAACCTTTCAAATAAATGAGTGGGTAATCCACCGATAAAGCGCTCTTTCCAATAATCATTATTGCAATCAGATCTTATCATGACCTTATTCAAAAACATGTCTTTGTACCATCCAAATCACAATTTTTTTGCAAGACAAATTATTCAAGATTTCTAAACTTCTATCCCGAAAAGACGCGTTCTCCCACAAAATGTTTAGCTATACTATAGAGCAGAGTGGTAGCATCTTCAGAGACCACTCAAGAGATATTAGTTCCTTCCTCGCCTTAATTACTACTTTAGTAGTGATAGCACCAAGGATATCACTCTATTTTGATCAAGGAGATAATTGTCCCACCGCTTTCTAAGGGTTCCTCAGAAACTCGCAATGATCATGTTAGCGGCTTCCTTATCACCAAAGACCTTTCATTTTATATGCCGTGATGTTCATTCCCATTTCTTGGAGCTTAGAATAAATTTGACCTTCGCCATACCATCTATGTTCCATTCAATAAGCTTGAGCTATCTGCAGCAGATGTCGGATGGAGAACATCTTCCTCAAATTGAACATCGTGAAAGAAGATCTAGGATAATAATTCCTTTTGTTAGGTGCCTTTCTAACAAAGTTCTAAGCTTATTGCCTTGTGTAATATTAAGCTTAGACAATTGCTCATTTATCCCGCTGCAAGCTTCATTGGAATGACTAAACTCTTTGGAAAGTTTAGGAAGTTTTCTTTTGAGAACTCGTGATCTTAAAAATAGGTTTAGTGTCAACTGAGGGCTAACTTGGAAGAGCTAGGTTTATCCGCTATTTGATCGATTCCTTTGAAATTATCCCCTTTATGTTCCTCAATTTGTTGGGATATCACATGGAGAAACCCGTTGGTATAATTGTTTTGTTCAAAACCTTATTAAGGTCTCCACCGCTATCAAGGCGCATTCCTTTTCTATGGGTTTTTTGAAAGGTGCCGCTTAAGGATTTCTTTCCCGTAAGTGGATGCTAAGTCCTTCTAGAGGAGGAGTAATACTTTCAACCACCTGCTCTTTGGTGTACCATTTGTTGATAAGGACTTGAAGGGATGATCGCTTATCATCAATTTGCCTAAGCTTCAACCATTTAAAAACTCTATTTCGGCTTTGAATCTTTTCATATCTTTGAACCACTTATCCTCGAAAGAGGTTCGTTGTTCCACCGCAGGTAGCTTTATACCAATTTACCTTTGCATATGTTCGTGGGCTTTCCACCAAGAATGCAATTTCTTTTACTAGGGACAAAGTCTTCCTCATCGTAAGTACTCTAACCGAATCTTTTCTTTGATGAATGTGTTTCATATCACTAGCAGAGGACTTCCTGCAGTCTCATCTTCATAGTAAACCTTAGGAACGGTCCGGGAGAAATCTACTCCATGAAATTTTCTATGGTCAGCTGGTTAATATTAATACTACTATCTTCATCCTCCTCCCGGGTTGAAAAGAAGAGGGTCTTGCCAAGACATTCTTCTACTTGAAGACGCTATTAAAAGAACTGGATCTTAAAAACTTAAGGTTAATAGATCCGCTGGAATTGATAACCCTATCTAATCGCAAGTCTCAGTTGAAGGGTAAAGGATTCGTAATAGAATCAAATTTCCATTCTTCATCACCTAAAATATCACCACTTAAGAAGTCTAGGGACAAAAGTAGTACTATGCTCTTGGTTAGCTTCCATAAGCATAGTGACTCCTTTAACACTAGAAGCAATAGCCTTTGGGGCTATTGTGGTTTTCATGTTTGTAATATACCCGATATATTACAAAGAATTTCTCTAGTATCTATTTTACTATTCATGTTATTAGTTTTGACATTAAGTGTCAAAGTATCAAAAATATTAGGAACATGAATATAAACAGTAAAATTATGATAACAGATAAAGTAAATCGGTCCATAAGCTAGATTACTTTCTAATACTCCTAACAGAGAATCATCAAAATTAAGTAGTCTATCATCTCTAAGAAGGCATAAATAGGAATATTCAAGCCTTTACTTTAAAAGAGGTTTAATAAAGAACTTGCACATGTCCAATATTAAGAAATTTAAATTCCTTCCTATATGTTTAAAGATCAGCAGATAACTACAATTTCTTTGTTTTAAGCGAATTATTGATAGATATAGTTGAATCTCAAGTTTTATTATTATTTTTTTTAAACATGGAAAATTACCTAATCGTAAATCTTTTCAAATGGCTCTTTAGGATAGACCAATTTTGTAAATCATTTTCTGCTTTAGAAATAGATATATTAATGCACTAATAAGATGCTACTATTATCCATAGAGATAGAATGCCAATAGACTATACTAATGATACGATAAAAAGAAACTAAGCATTCTAGTAAAGATATCAACTAGTCATACAACATGAGATTTCAAATTCTTCTATAGTAAATACGGATTTCATACTTGGATTTTACATTAAGGACTATGGATTTTACAAGAGATTTTCGCAACTACTTGAAACATTCTCAACACCTTTCCTTAATCACCATACATGAACTCCATTTTTACAGCTAAAGAATTGCAAATTCATATTGTATAACAAGGTGATAACTTTGCTAAATTGCTAAGTAACTAATTAACATTTCATAAGTACAAATGGCATAAAGATTTAGCCGTCCATGGCTATAATTAACATTACTATTAACATGCTAAATATGCCTAACATGGCTCTGATACCATTCAAAACGATCGTAGCATTTAATAGTAATAACACTTAAATGAAATATAAAAATGAAATATAAACAAGAGAGAAAGTTATACAAGAACTCACTTTTTATTCAAACTGCAACGGAAAAGGAAGCAAACATCCAAGCGAAAAGTGAAAACATTACAACCAAATACCAAAGGCTAAAAGAAAATCTAGTGTGGAATTTCTGATGCCTTACAATGAGAAAAACAATGTCTTATATAGACAGAGGAAAGATAGGAATGATTTTGATGCCTTCTTCTGATTGGCTCCGGGAGGAATCTCCTTTATCTTGAGTGGGTTTAAAGTTGCCGGCCATTGCTTTTTCTTTTGGAAAAGTAGTGGCTGCTTTTTCTTTTGTCGGGCATCTACTTTTTGAAAAGTGGTGCCTGCTTTT
Organism: Solanum pinnatisectum; assembly: GCA_035578085.1. Lineage (NCBI taxonomy): Eukaryota > Viridiplantae > Streptophyta > Magnoliopsida > Solanales > Solanaceae > Solanum > Solanum pinnatisectum. Next base: position 14,780,962 of record CM069081.1, on the reverse strand, counting down.
ATAAAGTTGTATTCCACCTCCTCAACATGCCAATGTGTCTTTTGGTTTTGTGTGATTCCAGATTTGAACAATTTAATTTTAATCAAGAGATATTCCAACTCTTTGAGTCTCATCTCTTTCCTTTTAAACAATTCACTTCTTTGAGTCTCTATTCAAAAGGTCAGAATTCGATTTTAATATCCTCATCGGATTAAATTAAATTAATCATAAAATGGATCTAGGTAAGATAAGGCTAAGGCTTTTGGCCTTAACATATCTCCATTATCATCGCTTGAGACGAGGCTTCTTCTAACAAATGCAAGGTCGCTTTCTTCATTGATTTGTCCTCATCTAAGTCCGACAAGGCCTTTTGGAGCCTTTTCTTCAAATCATTTTTGAAGATGATCTTTTGCCACTTGTAGAGGTCAGAGAAGATCGTTGAATGCCTTCTTTGGGAGCCGAGACCATCCTTTGACGAGTATCTCTTTGAGAGATATTTAATCCTCACAAATACCCGAATCAAAAAGTCCAACTGATAATAAAAGATACCCGCTTTTGGATAAAATATTTACACAATTTAATGTGTTCGCAAAGTAGAGATGTCTTGTTCATTTGAAATCGATTATATTTATCTCAAAATAATTTTGGCAAAACCTTTGGTTTCTCCAAAATGCTTCCACCATTCGTAGAACCATCTAGTGATAATCGATTTTGAAAATTCGGCTATACTTGACAAACCAAAGTGTGCGTGGTTGGCCTTAAGTATAGAAAATTAAACCATGCATTTTTATAATCATACCAATTATAGGTTTGAGGCCTATGTTCTCTTGAAAGATTAATCGAGTATAAATGATCGACTATCCAAATAATGGAGAAAAACTCTTTTAATAGTGAATTTGGAATATGCAATGCTATCCTGATTCAATCATGGCTAAGTTTATGTTCCACTTCTATGGATCCTGTATCAACCAAAATAAACTCATAATATTTTCTAGTCTTTAGTGGATTCTCCAGATTCACATAATTCCCGCTTGTATAACAGGCTTTAGTAAGTGCTTGACTTCAGATCCTTCATATTCCTTGTCAAGTGCAAGGATAGGATTAACTCGCAAAGTAACAATGTCAAAACTTCACGCTCTTTGGATTTGTTTGATGATGGTGAGACTTCTTCCTTAAATCTTTCTGGAGCTTTCATTGTATAAGAGTCTTTAGTTTGGGGGGAGGAAAATCTAGGTATTCCTGATGGAGAAAATGAACAAGGTTATGATTCTTTAAGAAAGTGTTTCATAAGAATCAAGGGATCGAAGATGATGCGCTAGGTGGTAGCGATGGAAAAGGACTTATGACCGAGAAGGAGTGATAGGAGGTAGGCTAGCAAGAGCCGAAACTTATTTGGGCTCAGTTGATGGCCTGACAGCAAAGGAGAAGTCAAGGCTTCTTGTCTGCTTCTTTTCCCTTTTCGAAAGGGCCTTTGTTCCAAATCCCGCCTTATGACCTACCTCATGCTTTTCCCCGCAAAAATTCTCTTGTTAGAAAATCCGAGAGAGTTTTCTTCCTTTGATATATTCAACTTGGAAATCAAAACTTGACAATAAAGCTTGCCATCTAGAAAATATCTGTTTTGAAAGAAGATTTTTAACATCCTTTTGTAGAATTTCTTTATCAGATTTACAATCTACCTTAAGCAAGAATTCCTTATTAATTAAATCATCTTGAAACTTAGTAATGCAAAGGACAATAGCTAAAACTTCCTTTTAACAAGACTATAGTTTTTCCGAGCGGAATTCCAAACTCCTAAGTAAAACGAACTAATTGCTCATGACTTTCGTGTTCTCTTTGCTTGAGAATCCTCCATAACCGATGTCCAAGCATCGCCTCAACAATCATAAAAGAATCCGATTAGGGATACCTAAGCAAGGCAAACTCTTAACCATTTCTTTAATCTTAATAATCATGAGGTTTGTTCTTTTGTCCATGGAATGTGTGTCTTCTTAAGCCTATCATATAATGGTTTACAAACTCGTCTTACCTTTGGGATGAAGTCCGCAACATAGTTAAGACTACCCAAAATCTTTGTAATCGAGTTTTGTCTAAGATGACATCCGGGAATTTATCGTAAAACTCAATGGCTCGCAAATGGGTTTATATGTGCCTTGATATAAATCATGACCAAGAAATCTAATTTTAGTTTGGAAAAGTTTAATCTTTTTGGCGCTAACCACTGCATCATTATGTTTAACAATTTTAAAGAATATATTTAAATGTTTAAAGTGAGAATCAATGTCCTCGTAAAAGATTAGTACATCATCAATGTAAACAATTGAAATATGACTAATATGATTAAATATGGAATTCATAATATTTTGAAATTCAAGGCATTCTTAAGCCCAAAAGGCATAACGCTCCATTCATATTGTCCAAACGGACATTGAAAGCGCTTTGTATTTATCCTTTCTAAATCAGATTTGCCAAAACCCCGATTTCATATCAAATTTACTATAAATATTAGCTTTAAAAGTTCTCTTTAAAAGATCCCTTTATTAGGAATCTGATATCTAATCCATTTTAAAACAGAATTTAAAGGTTTATAATTAATAACTAGTCGAGGAGAGCCTCTCTCCTTCTCAAAGCTGTTGACATAAAAGGTCAACAACTCCACTGAGACTTAGAGGGCCTGATAATATTGTTTTCCAAAAGAGTATTAATCTCCTTTTGCAAATTTCCATTAAATCATGATTCATTTGAATAGGCCTAGCTTTGTAGAAATGGCCTTTTCATTGAATCCATCAATATAAGGGAGATCAACAAGATGGGCTTTTCCGACCTAAAATGCATTTGGAAATTCAGAGCAAATTTCTTTTTCAAAAGTTTTTGCAAATTGGAAATCTTAGTTACCATTCCTGGTTTTTAAAATTTGCTCAATTTTCTTAATTTTTATATCTTCTTTAAGAAAACAACTGATTGGAAATTAGATTAATTCTAAAAGCAGCTTTGTTTATGTAAAAATTTACTTTCTTCGTGAGAAAGAGTTTTAATAAAAGGAAATGAAATGTCTTTTCCTAAGATCTTAGTTTTGATAGAATCAAAATCGTAAATATATGGTTTTATTTGAGTAATAAATGGTATACCTAATATAATTTCTTCATTAATATTTTTAGTTATAACAAAATCATTTTTAAGGCATATACCATTATTGCAAATATGAGCATCAAATAACTTATAATCAATAATTATACGCTCACCGTGGCGTCAGATAATTTGGTAGTCCCTTTGGTAAGGTACTTAGTAGGAATTAATCCTTCAATAATGCAATTTCGATCCGCACTACTATCTAACAAAGCAATCTTGTTAAGAGTTAAATGATCATTAATAACAAGTTTAATCATAATATGAGAACTCGAGGTCTAATTTTGGTAATAGCATGGATACCGCTTCGCTATCCGCATTATCCTCAGTTCTTCCTCATGTTCTTCATTATCCAAAGCAATAGCGCTTTAGAGGATCCTTCATCCTTTCTAACTTCTTTGAGAAGTTTTTCAGTTGATAGCTTCGATCTCAATCTTATGAAGTCCGACTTAATTCCCTTCATATCTTCTTTAAGAGAATTTATTTCTCTTCTAAGTTCTTCATCAAGGTTCTTCCTTTTGGAATCAAATCTGCTCATGATTTGTTTCATGCTAAAAGGAGTTACTTTAGGCTTTTCTTCCTTTTGCCTAGTAACCAATTTCTCGCAGCTCAAGGAGGTATTTTCTCCTAGCCTCTTCATCTTGAATATGCTCAATAGTAGAGAAGAGGGTTTCACTGCCTTCTCGTAGATAACATGGATAGTCTTGCTATCACATAGGCAAATGCACCATTGCAATTGCATTCGACTCTTCTTCTTCAGATTCAATTATGGGCAACATTAAGAAATTCTTCATCGCTACTTTCTTCTTCAGATGAAGAATATTCTGAATCAGATGCTTCCTCTTCTTCGATGATAGAAAAGAGTTTTTGCTTAATTTCTTCATCAACTTCAAGAAGGTTAATCTTCTTCTTTTTCTTCTTATTTCTAGGACACTTATTAGATCTCAGGATCTTTTACCACATGTCCAAAGATGTGTCTTCAAGAAGATTCTTTAGAGGCTTGCCTCTTTCCTTTCCTTTTGGATTTTTCTGGTTCTCTTCCTTTCCTCGGAAGATTTTCTTTATATTTTCCAGCTTGTTCTTTCTCTTTTTCCCCGCTTTCCTAGCAGATGGAGGTTTAAGTAATGGAAATCCAAAATCTTGGCAAAACTACCAAGTTCTCAGATATGTAGTTTTTTGATCTTTCTTAAGTTGTTCCTTTAACTTAAGATCAAGCACATAGCTCCATAGCTACAACATTAATAATATCGATAAGATCTCCGTATGCCACTGAGAATACTAATCTTTCCTTCGTGATCTATCTCTTATTTTTGATCTAACCTTTTCAAATAAACGAGTGGGTAATCCACGATAAAGCGCTCTTTCCAATAATCATTATTGCAATCGATCTTATCATGACCTTATTCAAAAACATGTCTTTGTACCATCCAAATCACAATTTTTTGCAAGACAAATTATTCAAGATTTCTAAACTTCTATCCCGAAAAGACGCGTTCTCCCACAAAATGTTTAGCTATACTATAGAGCAGAGTGGTCAGAGCATCTTCAGAGACCACTTCAAGAGATATTAGTTCCTTCCTCAGCCTTAATCACTACTTTAGTAGTGATAGCACCAAGGATATCACTCTATTTTGATCAAGGAGATAATTGTCCCACCGCTTCTAAGGGTTCCCAGAAACTCGCAATGATCATGTTAGCGCTTCCTTATCACCAAAGACCTTTCATTTTATATGTCGTGATGTTCATTCCCATTTCTTGAGCTTAGAATAAATTTGACCTTCTGCCATACCATCTATGTTCCATTCATAAGCTTGAGCTATCTGCAGCAGATGTCGGATGGAGAACATCTTCCTCAAATTGAACATCGTGAAAGAAGATCTAGGATAATAATTCCTTTTGTTAGGTGCCTTTCTAACAAAGTTCTAAGCTTATTGCCTTGTGTAATATTAAGCTTAGACAATTGCTCATTTATCCCGCTAAGCAATCATTGGAATGACTAAACTCTTTGGAAAGTTTAGGAAGTTTTCTTTAGAGAACTCAGTGATCTTAAAAATAGGTTTAGTATCAACTGAGGGCTAACTTTAAAGAGCTAGGTTTATCCGCTATTTGATCGATTCCTCCAAATTATCCCCTTTATGTTCCTCAATTTGTTGGGATATCACATGGAGAACTCCGTTGGTATAATTGTTTTGTTCAAAACCTTATTAAGGTCTCCACTGCTATCAAGGCGCATTCCTTTTCTATGGGTTTTTTGAAAGGTGCCGCCTTAAGGATTTCTTTCCGTAAGTGATGCTAAGTCCTTCTAGAGGAGGAGTAATACTTTCAACCACCTGCTCTTGGTGTACCATTTGTTGATAAGGACTCGCGGATGACTGCTTATCATCAATTTGCCCGTAAGCTTCAACCATTTAAAAACTCTATTTCGCTTTGAATCTTTTCATATCTTTGAACCACTTATCCTCGAAAGAGGTTCGTTGTTCCACCGCAGGTAGCTTTATACCAATTTACCTTTTGCTTATGTTCGTGGGCTTTCCACCAAGAATGCAATTTCTTTTACTAGGGACAAAGTCTTCCTCATCGTAAGTAAGTATCTGACTAATCTTTTCTTTGATGAATGTGTTTCATATCACTAGCAGAGGACTTCCCAGAGTCTCATCTTCATAGTAAACCTTAGGAACGGTCTGGGAGAAATCTACTCCATGAAATTTTCTATGGTCAGGCTGGCTAATACCACTATCTTCATCCTCCTCCCGGGGTTGAAAAGAAGAGGGTCTTGCCGAAGACATTCTTCTACTTGAAGACGCTATTAAAAGAACTGGATCTTAAAACTTAAGGTTAATAGATCCATCGTGAATTGGATAACCCTATCTAATCGCAAGTCTCAGTTGAAGGGTAAAGGATTCGTAATAGAATCAAATTTCCATTCTTCATCAGCTAAAATATCAGTCCACTTAAGAAGTCTAGGAACAAAAGTAGTACTATGCTCTTGGTTAGCTTCCATAAGCATAGTGACTCCTTTAACACTAGAAGCAATAGCCTTTGGGGCTATTGTGGTTTTCATGTTTGTAATATACCCGATATATTACAAAGAATTTCTCTTGTATCTATTTTACTATTCATGTTCTTAGTTTTGACATTAAGTGTCAAAGTATCAATAATATTAGGATCATGAATATCAACAGTAAAATTAGGATAACAGTTAAAGTAAACTGGTCCATAAGCTAGATTACTTTCTAATACTCCTAACAGAGAATCATCAAAATTAAGTAGTCTATCATCTCTAAGAAGCATAAATAGGAATATTCAAGCCTTTACTAAAAGAGGTTTAATAAAGAATTTGCACAAGTCCAATATGAAGAAATTTAAATTCCTTCCTATATCTATCAATATCACAGATAACAACAATTTAATAGTTTCAAGCTTAATTATTGATAGCAATAGTTGACTCACAAGTTTTAATATTATATTTTTTAAACATGGAAAATTACCTAATCTGTAAATCTTTTCAAATGGCTCTTAGGATAGACCAATTTTGTAAATCATTTTCTGCTTTAGAAATAGATATATTAATGTAATTAATAAGATGTCTATTATCCATAGAGATAGAATGCCATTAGACTATACTAATGATACGATAAAAAGAAACTAAGCATTCTAGTAAAGATATCAACTAGTCATACAACATGAGATTTCAAATTCTTCTATAGTAACTATGGATTTCATACTTGGATTTTACATTAAGGACTATGGATTTTACAAGAGATTTTCAAGTAAAGTACTCCCATCGGCTTAACGATCAATCGCAACTACTTGAAACATTCTCAACACCTTTCCTTAATCACCATACATGAACTCCATTTTTACAGCTAAAGAATTGCAAATTCATATTGTATAACAAGGTGATAACTTTGCTAAATTGCTAAGTAACTAATTAACATTTCATAAGTACAGTCTTGGCATAAAGATTTAGCCGTCCATGGCTATAATTAACATTACTATTAACATGCTAAATATGCCTAACATGGCTCTGATACCATTCAAAACGATCATATCATTTAATAGTAATAACACTTAAATGAAATATAAACAAGAGAGAAAGTTATACAAGAACTCACTTTTTATTCAAACTGCAACGGAAAAGGAAGCAAACATCCAAGCGAAAAGAGAAAACATTACAACCAAATACCAAAGGCTAAAAGAAAATCTAGTGTGGAATTTCATGCCTTACAATGAGAAAACAATGTCTTATATAGACAGAGGAAGATAGGAATGATTTTGATGCCTTCTTCTCGATTGGCTCCGGAGGAATCTCCTTTATCTCGAGTGGGTTTAAAGTTGTCGCCATTGCTTTTTCTTTTGGAAAAGTAGTGGTCGCTTTTGTGTCGCATCTACTTTTGAAAAGTGGTGCTCGCTTATAAAGTTGTTTGCCACCTCCGCAACATGACAAAGTGTCTTATGATGTTATGGGATTCCATATTTGAACAATTTAATTTTAATCAAGAGATATTCCAACTCTTTGAGTCTCATCTCTTTCCTTTTAAACAATTCCGACTTCTTTGAGTCTCTATTCAAAAGGTCAGTAATTCCGGATTTTAATATCCTCTACTGGATTAAATTAAATTAATCATAAAATGGATCTAGGTAAGATAAGGCTAAGGCTTTTGGCCTTAACATATCTCCATTATCATCGCTTTGAGACGAGGCTTCTTCTAACAGCTGCAAGGCTGTTTCTTCATTGGATTTGTCCTCATCTAAGTCTGACAAGGCCTTTTGGAGCCTTTTCTTCAAATCATTTTTGGAAGATGATCTTTTGCCACTTGTAGAGGCTGTAGAAGATCGTTGAATGCCTTCTTGGGAGCCGAGACCATCCTTTGACGAGTATCTCTTTGAGAGATATTTAATCTCACAAATACATGAATCAAAAGTCCAACCGATAATAAAAGATACCCGCTTTTGGATAAAATATTTACACAATTTAATGTGTTCGCAAAGTAGAGATGTCTTGTTCATTGAAACCGATTATATTTATCCAAAATAATTTTGGCAAAACCTTTGGTTTCTCCAAAACAGCTTCCACCATTCGTAGAACCATCTAGGATAATCGATTTTGAAAATTCGGCTATACTTGACAAACCAAAGCGTGGTTGGCCTTAAGTATAGAAAGTTAAACCATGCATTTTTATAATCATACCAATTATAGGTTTGAGGCCTATGTTCTCTTGAAAGATTAATCGAGTATAAATGATCGACTATCCAATAATGGAGAAAAACTCTTTAATAGTGAATTTGGAATATGCAATGCTATCCTGATCTCAATCATGGCTAAGTTTATGTTCCACTTCTATGGATCCTGTATCAACCAAAATAAACTCATAATATTTTCTAGTCTTTAGTGGATTCTCCAGATTCACATAATTCCTGCTTGTATAACAGGCTTTAGTAAGTGCTTGACTTCATATCCTTCATATTCCTTGTCAAGTGCAAGGATAGGATTAACTCGCAAAGTAACAATGTCAAAACTTCACGCTCTTTGGATTTGTTTGATGATGGTGAGATCGCTTCTTTAAAGCTTTCTCGAGCTTTCATTGTATATGAGTCTTTAGTTTGTGGGGAGGAAAATCTAGGTTTTCCGATGGAGAAAATGAACATGGTTCGATTCTTTAAGAAAGGGTTTCTAAGAATCAAGGGACTGAAGATGATGCGCTAGGTGGTAGCGATGGAAAGGACTTATGACCGAGAAGGAGTGATAGGAGGTAGGCTAGCAAGAGCCGAAACTTATTTGGGCTGCTCAAAGATGGCCTGACAAAAGGAGAAGTCAAGGCTTCTTGTCTGCTTTTTTCCCTTTTCGAAAGGGCCTTTTGTTCCAAATCCCGCCTTATGACCGCCTCATGCTTTTCCCGCAAAAATTCTCTTGTTAGAAAATCCGAGAGAGTTTTCTTCCTTTGATATATTCAACTTGGAAATCAAAACTTGACAATAAAGCTTGCCATCTAGCAAATATCCTGCTTGGAAACAAGATTTTTAACATCCTTTGTAGAATTTCTTTAGCAGATTTACAATCTACCTTAAGCAAGAATTCCTTATTAATTAAATCATCTTGAAACTTAGTAATGCAAAGGACAATAGCTAAAACTTCTTTTAACAAGATTATAGTTTTTCCGAGCGAATTCCAAACTCCTAAGTAAAACGAACTAATTGCTCATGACTTTCGTGTGTTCTCTTTGCTTGAGAATCCTCCATAACCGATGTCCAAGCATCGCCTCAACAATCATAAAAGAATCCGGATTAGGGATACCTAAGCAAGGCAAACTCTTAACCATTTCTTTAATCTTAATAATCATGAGGTTTGTTCTTTTGTCCATGGAATGTGTCTTCTTAAGCCTATCATATAATGGTTTACAAACTGTCTTACCTTTGGGATGAAGTCCGCAACATAGTTAAGACTACCCAAAATCTTTGTAATCGAAGTTTTGTCTAAGATGACATCCGGGAATTTATCGTAAAACTCAATGGCTCGCAAATGGGTTTATATGTGCCTTGATATAAATCATGACCAAGAAATCTAATTTTAGTTTGGAAAAGTTTAATCTTTTGGCGCTAACCACTGCATCATTATGTTTAACAATTTTAAAGAATATATTTAAATGTTTAAAGTGAGAATCAATGTCCTCAGAAAAGATTAGTACATCATCAATGTAAACAATTGAAATATGACTAATATGATTAAATATGGAATTCATAATATTTTGAAATTCTGAAGGGGCATTCTTAAGCCCAAAAGGCATAACGCTCCATTCATATTGTCCAAACGACATTGAAAGCGCTTTGTATTTATCCTTTCTAAATCAGATTTGCCAAAACCCTTATTTCATGTCAAATTTACAATAAAAATTAGCTTTAAAAGATCTCTTTAAAAGATCCCTTTATTAGGAATCTGATATCTAATCCATTTTAAAAAATAATTTAAAGGTTTATAATTAATAACTAGTCGAGGAGAGCCTCTCTCCTTCTCAGCAGCGTTGTTGACATAAAAGGCTGAACAACTCCACGGAGACTTAGAGGGCCTGATAATATTGTTTTCCAAAAGAGTATTAATCTCCTTTTTGCAAATTTCCATTAAATCATGATTCATTTGAATGGGCCTAGCTTTTGTAGAAATGGCCTTTTCATTGAATCCATCAATATAAGGGAGATCAACAATATGGGCTTTTCTGACCCAAAATGCATTTGGAAATTCAGAGCAAATTTCTTTTTCAAAAGTTTTTTGCAAATTGGCAATCTTAGTTACCATTCCCGGGGTTTTTAAAATTTGCTCAATTTTCTTAATTTTTATATCTTCTTTAAGAAAACAAATCTGATTGGAAATTAGATTAATTCTAAAAGCAGTTTGTTTATGTAAAAATTTACTTTCTTCGTGAGAAAGAGTTTTAATAAAAGGAAATGAAATTTCTTTTCCTAAGATCTTAGTTTTGATAGAATCAAAATCAGAAATATAAGGTTTTATTTGAGTAATAAATGGTATACCTAATATAATTTCTTCATAATATTTTTAGTTATAACAAAATCATTTTTAAGGCATATACCATTATTGCAAATATGAGCATCAAATAACTTATAATCAATAATTATACGCTCACCGTGGCGTCAGATAATTTGGTAGTCCCTTTGGTAAGGTACTTAGTAGGAATTAATCCTTCAATAATGCAATTTCGACCGCACTACTATCTAACAAAGCAATCTTGTTAAGAGTTAAATGATCATTAATAACAAGTTTAATCATAATATGAGAACTCTGAGGTCTAATTTTGGTAATAGCATGGATACCTGCTTCGCTATCCGCATCTTCCTCATGTTCTTCCTTATGTTCTTCATTATCCAAAGCAATAGCGCTTTAGAGGATCCTTCATCCTTTCTAACTTCTTTGAGAAGTTTTTCGCTGATAGCTTCGATCTCAATCTTATGAAGTCCGACTTAATTCCTTCATATCTTCTTTAAGAGAATTGATTTCTCTTCTAAGTTCTTCTATCAAGGTTCTTCCTTTTGGAATCAAATCTGCTCATGATTTGTTTCATGCTAAAAGGTGTTACTTTAGGCTTTTCTTCCTTTTGCCTAGTAACCAATTTCTCATAGCTCAAGGAGGTATTTTCTCCTAGCCTCTTCATCTTGAATATGCTCAATAGTAGAGAAGAGAGTTTCAGCTGTCTTCTCAGAGATAACATGGATAGTCTTGCTATCACATAGGCAAAATGCACCATTGCAATTGCATTCTGACTCTTCTTCTTCAGATTCAATTATGGGCAACATTAAGAAATTCTTCATCGCTACTTTCTTCTTCAGATGAAGAATATTCTCAATCGATGCTTCCTTCTTCGATGATAGAAAAGAGTTTTTGCTTAATTTCTTCATCAACTTCAAGAAGGTTAATCTTCTTCTTTTTCTTCTTATTTCGACACTTATTAGATCTGGATCTTTTTACCACATGTCCAAAGATGTGTCTTCAAGAAGATTCTTTAGAGGCTTGCCTCTTTCCTTTCCTTTTGGATTTTCTCTGGTTCTCTTCCTTTCCCGGAAGATTTTCTTTATATTTTCCAGCTTGTTCTTTCTCTTTTCCGCTTTCCTAGCGTATGGAGGTTTAAGTAATGGAAATCCAAAATCTTGGCAAAACTACCAAGTTCTCGATATGTAGTTTTTTGATCTTTCTAAGTTGTTCCTTTAGCTTAAGATCAGCACATAGCTCCATAGCTACAACATTAATAATATCGATAAGATCTCCGTATGCCACTGAGAATACGGAATCTTTCCTTCGTGATCTATCTCTTATTTTTGATCTAACCTTTCAAATAAATGAGTGGGTAATCCGATAAAGCGCTCTTTCCAATAATCATTATTGCAATCGATCTTATCATGACCTTATTCAAAAACATGTCTTTGTACCATCCAAATCACAATTTTTGCAAGACAAATTATTCAAGATTTCTAAACTTCTATCCCGAAAAGACGCGTTCTCCCACAAAATGTTTAGCTATACTATAGAGCAGAGTGGTCAGAGCATCTTCGTAGACCACTTCAAGAGATATTAGTTCCTTCCTCGCCTTAATTACTACTTTAGTAGTGATAGCACCAAGGATATCACTCTATTTTGATCGGTGAGATAATTGTCCCACCAGCTTCTAAGGGTTCTGTGAAACCCGCAATGATCATGTTAGCGGCTTCCTTATCACCAAGACCTTTCATTTTATATGCCGTGATGTTCATTCCCATTTCTTGGAGCTTAGAATAAATTTGACCTTCACCATACCATCTATGTTCCATTCAATAAGCTTGAGCTATCTCAGCAGATGTCGGATGGAGAACATCTTCCTCAAATTGAACATCGTGAAAGAAGATCTAGGATAATAATTCCTTTTGTTAGGTGCCTTTCTAACAAAGTTCTAAGCTTATTGCCTTGTGTAATATTAAGCTTAGACAATTGCTCATTTATCCTGTCAAGCTTCATTGGAATGACTAAACTCTTTGGAAAGTTTAGGAAGTTTTCTTTGAGAACTCAGGATCTTAAAAATAGGTTTAGTGTCAACTGAGGGCTAACTTTGGAAGAGCTAGGTTTATCCGCTATCCGATCGATTCCTTTGAAATTATCCCTTTATGTTCCTCAAGTTGTTGGGATAACACATGGAGAACCTCGTTGGAATAATTGTTTTGTTCAAAAACCTTATTAAGGTCTCCACTGCTATCAAGGCGCATTCCTTTCTATGGGTTTTTAAAAGGTGCCGCCTTAAGGATTTCTTTCCGTAAGGATGCTAAGTCCTTCTAAAGGAGGAGTAATACTTTCAACCACCTGCTCTTTGGTGTACCATTTGTTGATAAGGACTTGAAGGGATGATTTATCATCAATTTGCCCTAAGCTTCAACCATTTAAAAACTCTATTTCGCTTTGAATCTTTTCATATCTTTGAACCACTTATCCCTGAAAGAGGTTCGTTGTTCCACCGTGTAGGTAGCTTTATACCAATTTACCTTTTGCTTATGTTCAGGGGCTTTCCACCATGAATGCAATTTCTTTTTACTAGGGACAAAGTCTTCCTCATCAGAAGTAAGTACTCCCTAATCTTTTCTTTGATGAATGTGTTTCATATCACTAGCAAAGAGGACTTCCTGCAGTCTCTTCTTCATAGTAAACCTTAGGAACGGTCTGGGAGAAATCTACTCCATGAAATTTTCTATGGTCAGGCTGGTTAATATTAATACTACTATCTTCATCCTCCTCCCGGGTTGAAAAGAAGAGGTCTTGCCAAGACATTCTTCTACTTGAAGACGCTATTAAAAGAACTGGATCTTAAAACTTAAGGTTAATAGATCCGCTGTGGAATTGGATAACCCTATCTAATCGCAAGTCTCGTGTTGAAGGGTAAAGGATTCGTAATAGAATCAAATTTCCATTCTTCATCGCCTAAAATATCACCACTTAAGAAGTCTAGGGACAAAAGTAGTACTATGCTCTTGGTTAGCTTCCATAAGCATAGTGACTCCTTTAACACTAGAAGCAATAGCCTTTGGGGCTATTGTGGTTTTCATAAGCTTGTAATATACCCGATATATTACAGCAATTTCTCTAGTATCTATTTTACTATTCATGTTCTTAGTTTTGACATTAAGTGTCAAAGTATCAATAATATTAGGATCATGAATATCAACAGTAAAATTAGGATAACAGTTAAAGTAAACTGGTCCATAAGCTAGATTACTTTCTAATACTCCTAACAGAGAATCATCAAAATTAAGTAGTCTATCATCTCTAAGAAGGCATAAATAGGAATATTCAAGCCTTTACGGAAAAGAGGTTTAACAGCAACTTGCACAAGTCCAATATGAAGAAATTTAAATTCCTTCTTGTATCTATCAATATCAGCAGATAACAACAATTTAATAATAGGCGTGTAGACTGCAAGGTACTTTACTTGAAAATCTCTTGTAAAATCCATAGTCCTTAATGTAAAATCCGAGTATGAATCCATAGTTACTATAGAAGAATTTGAAATCTCATGTTGTATGACTAGTTGATATCTTTACTAGAATGCTTAGTTTCTTTTTATCGTATCATTAGTATAGTCTAATGGCATTCTCTCTCTATGGATAATAGACAGCATACTGTTAAAGTTATACAAGAACTCACTTCTTTTATTCAAACTGCAACGGAAAAGGAAGCAAACATCCAAGCGAAAAGAGAAAACATTACAACCAAATACCAAAGGCTAAAAGAAAATCTAGTGTGGAATTTCTGATCCCTTACAATGAGAAAAACAATGTCTTATATAGACAGAGGGGAGTTAGGAATGATTTTGATGCCTTCTTCTGATTGGCTCAGAGAGGAATCTCCTTTATCTTGAGTTGTCGGCCATTGCTTTTTCTTTTGGAAAAGTAGTGGCTGCTTTTTCTTTTGTCGGGCATCTACTTTTTGAAAAGTGGTGCCTGCTTTTATAAAGTTGTTTGGCCACCGCAACATGCCAAAGTGTCTTTTCTTTGTTGTGGGATTCCATATTTGAACAATTTAATTTTAATCAAGAGATATTCCAACTCTTTGAGTCTCATCTCTTTCCTTTTAAACAATTCCGACTTCTTTGAGTCTCTATTCAAAAGGTCAGTAATTCCGGATTTTAATATCCTCTACTGGATTAAATTAAATTAATCATAAAATGGATCTAGGTAAGATAAGGCTAAGGCTTTTGGCCTTAACATATCTCCATTATCATCGCTTTGAGACGAGGCTTCTTCTAACAGCTGCAAGGCTGTTTCTTCATTGGATTTGTCCTCATCTAAGTCCGACAAGGCCTTTTGGAGCCTTTTCTTCAAATCATTTTTGGAAGATGATCTTTTGCCACTTGTAGAGGCTGTAGAAGATCGTTGAACAGCTTCTTTGGGAGCCGAGACCATCCCTTGATGAGTATCTCTTTGAGAGATATTTAATCTCACAAATACATGAATCAAAAGTCCAACTGATAATAAAAGATACCCGTTTTTGGATAAAATATTTACACAATTTAATGTGTTCTGGTAAAGTAGAGATGTCTTGTTCAGTTTGAAACTGATTATATTTATCCGAAAATAATTTTGGCAATACCTTTTGGTTTCCTCCAAAACAGTTCCACCATTCGTAGAACCATCTAGGGATAACTGATTTTGAAAATTCGGGGCTATACTTGACAAACCAAAGTGCGTAGTTGGCCTTAAGTATAGAAAGTTAAACCATGCATTTTTATAATCATACCGCTTATAGGTTTGAGGCCTATGTTCTCTTGAAAGATTAATCGAGTATAAATGATCGACTATCCAATAATGGAGAAAAACTCTTTTAATAGTGAATTTGGAATATGCAATGCTATCCTGATTCAATCATGGCTAAGTTTATGTTCCACTTCTATGGATCCTGTATCAACCAAAATAAACTCATAATATTTCCTAGTCTTTAGTGGATTCTCGATTCACATAATTCCCGCTGTATAACAGGCTTTAGTAAGTGCTTGACTTCATATCCTTCATATTCCTTGTCAAGTGCAAGGATAGGATTAACTCGCAAAGTAACAATGTCAAAACTTCACGTTCTTTGGATTTGTTTGATGATGGTGAGACTGCTTCTTTAAAGCTTTCTGGAGCTTTCATTGTATATGAGTCTTTAGTTTGTGGGGAGGAAAATCTAGGTTTTCCTGATGGAGAAAATGAACATGGTTCTGATTCTTTAAGAAAGGGTTTCTTAAGAATCAAGGGATCGAAGATGATGCGCTAGGTGGTAGCGATGGGAAAGGACTTATGACTCGAGAAGGAGTGATAGGAGGTAGGCTAGCAAGAGCCGAAACTTATTTGGGCTTCGCTGATGGCCTGATTGCAAAGGAGAAGTCAAGGCTTCTTGCTTCTTTTCCCTTTTCTTGAAAGGGCCTTTGTTCCAAATCCGCCTTATGACCGCCTCATGCTTTTCCCGCAAAAATTCTCTTGTTAGAAAATCCGGGAGAGAGTTTTCTTCCCCTTTGATATATTCAACTTGGAAATCAAAACTTGACAATAAAGCTTGCCATCTAGCAAATATCTGTTTGGAAACGAGATTTTTAACATCCTTTTGTAGAATTTCTTTAGCAGATTTACAATCTACCTTAAGCAAGAATTCCTTATTAATTAAATCATCTTGAAACTTAGTAATGCAAAGGACAATAGCTAAAACTTCTTTTTTAACAGTACTATAGTTTTTCTGAGCGGAATTCCAAACTCCGGAAGTAAAACGAACTAATTGCTCATGACTTTCGTGTGTTCTCTTTGCTTGAGAATCCTCCATAACCGATGTCCAAGCATCACCTCAACAATCATAAAAGAATCCGGATTAGGATACCTAAGCAAGGCAAACTCTTAACCATTTCTTTAATCTTAATAATCATGAGGTTTGTTCTTTTGTCCATGGAACAGGTGTCTTCTTAAGCCTATCATATAATGGTTTACAAACCTGTCTTACCTTTGGGATGAAGTCCGCAACATAGTTAAGACTACCCAAAATCTTTGTAATCGAAGTTTTGTCTAAGATGACATCCGGGAATTTATCGAAACTCAATGGCTCGCAAATGGGTTTATATGTGCCTTGATATAAATCATGACCAAGAAATCTAATTTTAGTTTGGAAAAGTTTAATCTTTTTGGCGCTAACCACTGCACCATTATGTTTAACAATTTTAAAGAATATATTTAAATGTTTAAAGTGAGAATCAATGTCTTCAGAAAAGATTAGTACATCATCAATGTAAACAATTGAAATATGACTAATATGATTAAATATGGAATTCATAATATTTTGAAATTCAAGGGCATTCTTAAGCCCAAAAGGCATAACGCTCCATTCATATTGTCCAAACGGGACATTGAAAGCGCTTTGTATTTATCCTTTCGAAATCAGATTTGCCAAAACCCTGATTTCATATCAAATTTACTATAAATATTAGCTTTAAAAGTTCTCTTTAAAAGATCCCTTTTATTAGGAATCGGATATCTAATCCATTTTAAAACAGAATTTAAAGGTTTATAATTAATAACTAGTCGAGGAGAGCCTCTCTCCTTCTCAGCAGCGTTGTTGACATAAAAGGCAGAACAACTCCACGGAGACTTAGAGGGCCTGATAATGTTGTTTTCCAAAAGAGTATTAATCTCCTTTTTGCAAATTTCCATTAAATCATGATTCATTTGAATGGGCCTAGCTTTTGTAGAAATGGCTTTTTCATTGAATCCATCAATATAAGGGAGATCAACAATATGGGCTTTTCTGACCCAAAATGCATTTGGAAATTCAGAGCAAATTTCTTTTTCAAAAGTTTTTTGCAAATTGGCAATCTTAGTTACCATTCCCGGGGTTTTTAAAATTTGCTCAATTTTCTTGATTTTTATATCTTCTTTAAGAAAACAAATCTGATTGGAAATTAGATTAATTCTAAAAGCAGTTTGTTTGTGTAAAAATTTACTTTCTTCGTGAGAAAGAGTTTTAATAAAAGGAAATGAAATTTCTTTTCCTAAGATCTTAGTTTTGATAGAATCAAAATCAGAAATATAAGGTTTTATTTGAGTAATAAATGGTATACCTAATATAATTTCTTCAAGTAATATTTTTAGTTATAACAAAATCATTTTTAAGGCATATACCATTATTGCAAATATGAGCATCAAATAACTTATAATCAATAATTATACGCTCACCGTGGCGTCAGATAATTTGGTAGTCCCTTTGGTAAGGTACTTAGTAGGAATTAATCCTTCAATAATGCAATTTCGACCGCACTACTATCTAACAAAGCAATCTTGTTAAGAGTTAAATGATCATTAATAACAAGTTTAATCATAATATGAGAACTCTGAGGTCTAATTTTGGTAATAGCATGGATACCTGCTTCGCTATCCGCATCTTCCTCATGTTCTTCCTTATGTTCTTCATTATCCAAAGCAATAGCGGCTTTAGAGGATCCTTCATCCTTTCTAACTTCTTTGAGAAGTTTTTCAGTGATAGCTTCGATCTCAATCTTATGAAGTCCGACTTAATTCCTTCATATCTTCTTTAAGAGAATTGATTTCTCTCAAGTTCTTCATCAAGGTTCTTCCTTTTGGAATCAAATCTGCTCATGATTTGTTTCATGATAAAAGGTGTTACTTTATGATTTTCTTCATTTTGCCTAGTAACCAATTTCTGCAGTTCAAGGAGGTATTTTATCCTAGCATATTCATCTTGAATATGCTCAATAGTAGAGAAGAGAGTTTCAGCTGTATTCTCAGAGATTAAATGGATAGTCTTGCTATAACTTAGTCAAATTGCACCATTGCATTTGCATTCTGACTCTTCTTCTTCAGATTCTGATTTTTGGGCAGCATTAATAAATTATTCATCTTCACTTTCTTATTCAGATGATTAATATTCTGAATCAGATGCTTCATCTTCTTCTATTATAGAAAAGATTTTTTTCTTAATTTATTCATAAACTTCAAGAAGGTTAATCTTCTTCTTTTTCTTCTTATTTCGGACACTTATTAGATCTCAGGACTTTTTACCACATGTCCAAAGATGTGTCTTCAAGAAGATTCTTTAGAGGCTTGCCTCTTTCCTTTCCTTTTGGATTTTTCTGGTTCTCTTCCTTTCCGGAAGATTTTCTTTATATTTTCCATTGTTCTTTCTCTTTTTCCCGCTTTCCTAGCAGATGGAGGTTTAAGTAATGGAAATCTAAAATCTTGGCAAAACTACCAAGTTCTCATATGTAGTTTTTTGATCTTTTTAAGTTGTTCCTTTAGCTTAAGATCAAGACATAGCTCCATAGCTACAACATTAATAATCGATAAGATCTCCGTATGCCACTGAGAATACGGAATCTTTCCTTCGTGATCTATCTCTTATTTTTGATCTAACCTTTTCAAATAAATGAGTGGGTAATCCACGATAAAGCCGCTCTTTCCAATAATCATTATTGCAATCGATCTTATCATGACCTTATTCAAAACATGTCTTTGTACCATCCAAATCACACAATTTTTTGCAAGACAAATTATTCAAGATTTCTAAACTTCTATCCCGAAAAGACGCGTTCTCCCACAAAATGTTTAGCTATACTATAGAGCAGAGTGGTCAGAGCATCTTCAGAGACCACTTCAAGAGATATTAGTTCCTTCCTCAGCCTTAATTACTACTTTAGTAGTGATAGCACCAAGGATATCACTCTATTTTGATCAAAGGAGATAATTGTCCCACCGCTTCTAAGGGTTCCCAGAAACTCGCAATGATCATGTTAGCGCTTCCTTATCACCAAAGACTTTCATTTTATATGTGATGTTCATTCCCATTTCTTGAGCTTAGAATAAATTTGACCTTCAGCCATACCATCTATGTTCCATTCAATAAGCTTGAGCTATCCGCAGCAGATGTCGGATGGAGAACATCTTCCTCAAATTGAACATCGTGGAAAGAAGATCTAGGATAATAATTCCTTTTGTTAGGTGCCTTTCTAACAAAGTTCTAAGCTTATTGCCTTGTGTAATATTAAGCTTAGACAATTGCTCATTTATCCCGCCAAGGCTTCATTGGAATGACTAAACTCTTTGGAAAGTTTAGGAAGTTTTCTTTGAGAACTCGTGATCTTAAAAATAGGTTTAGTGTCAACTGAGGGCTAACTTTGGAAGAGCTAGGTTTATCCGCTATCCGATCGATTCCTTTGAAATTATCCCCTTTATGTTCCTCAATTTGTTGGGATATCACATGGAGAACCCGTTGGTATAATTGTTTTGTTCAAAACCTTATTAAGGTCTCCACTGTTATCAAGGCGCATTCCTTTTCTATGGGTTTTTAAAAGGTGCCGCCTTAAGGATTTCTTTCCGTAAGTGATGCTAAGTCCTTCTAGAGGAGGAGTAATACTTTCAACCACCTGCTCTTTGGTGTACCATTTGTTGATAGGACTTGAAGGGATGACTGCTTATCATCAATTTGCCTGTGCTTCAACCATTTAAAAACTCTATTTCGCTTTGAATCTTTTCATATCTTTGAACCACTTATCCTCGAACGAGGTTCGTTGTTCCACCGCAGGTAGCTTTATACCAATTTACCTTTGCATATGTTCGTGGCTTTCCACCAAGAATGCAATTTCTTTTACTAGGGACAAAGTCTTCTCATCAAGTAAGTATCTAACCGAATCTTTTCTTTGATGAACAGTGTTTCATATCACTAGCAAGAGGACTTCCTGCAGTCTCTTCTTCATAGTAAACCTTAGGAACGGTCCGAGAAATCTACTCCATGAAATTTTCTATGGTCAGCCGGTTAATATTAATACTACTATCTTCATCCTCCTCCCGGTTGAAAAGAAGAGGGTCTTGCCAAGACATTCTTCTACTTCAAGACGCTATTAAAAGAACTGGATCTTAAAAACTTAAGGTTAATAGATCCGTGGAATTGGATAACCCTATCTAATCGCAAGTCTCAGTTGAAGGGTAAAGGATTCGTAATAGAATCAAATTTCCATTCTTCATCACCTAAAATATCACCACTTAAGAAGTCTAGGACAAAAGTAGTACTATGCTTGGTTAGCTTCCATAAGCATAGTGACTCCTTTAACATTAGAAGCAATAGCCTTGGGGCTATTGTGGTTTTCATGTTTGTAATATACCCGATATATTACAAAGAATTTCTAGTATCTATTTTACTATTCATGTTCTTAGTTTTGACATTAAGTGTCAAAGTATCAATAATATTAGGATCATGAATATCAACAAGAAAATTAGGATAACAGCTTAAAGTAAACCGTCCATAAGCTAGATTACTTTCTAAT
This sequence comes from Solanum pinnatisectum, assembly GCA_035578085.1. Classification (NCBI taxonomy): domain Eukaryota; kingdom Viridiplantae; phylum Streptophyta; class Magnoliopsida; order Solanales; family Solanaceae; genus Solanum; species Solanum pinnatisectum. Next base: position 14,760,038 of record CM069081.1, on the reverse strand, counting down.
ACTCCTAACAGAATCATCAAAATTAAGTAGTCTATCATCTCTAAGAAGCGCATAAATAGGAATATTCAAGCCTTTACTAAAAGAGGTTTACAAGAATTTGCACAAGTCCAATATGAAGAAATTTAAATTCTTCTTGTATCTATCAATATCACAGATAACAACAATTTAATAATAGGCGGTAGATCGCAAGGTACTTTACTTGAAAATCTCTTGTAAAATCCATAGTCCTTAATGTAAAATCCGAGTATGAATCCATAGTTACTATAGAAGAATTTGAAATCTCATGTTGTATGACTAGTTGATATCTTTACTAGAATGCTTAGTTTCTTTTTATCGTATCATTAGTATAGTCTAATGGCATTCTCTCTATGGATAAATTAAATATAAACAAGAGAGAAAGTTATACAAGAACTCACTTTTTATTCAAACTGCAACGGAAAAGGAAGCAAACATCCAAGCGAAAAGAGAAAACATTACAACCAAATACCAAAGGCTAAAAGAAAATCTAGTGTGGAATTTCTGATCCCTTACAATGAGAAAAACAATGTCTTATATAGACAGAGGGGAGTTAGGAATGATTTTGATGCCTTCTTCTGATTGGCTCAGAGAGGAATCTCCTTTATCTTGAGTTGTCGGCCATTGCTTTTTCTTTTGGAAAAGTAGTGGCTGCTTTTTCTTTTGTCGGGCATCTACTTTTTGAAAAGTGGTGCCGCTTATAAAGTTGTTTACCACTCCGCAACATGCCAAAGTGTCTTGTTGTCATTGGATTCCATATTTGAACAATTTAATTTTAATCAAGAGATATTCCAACTCTTTGAGTCTCATCTCTTCCTTTTAAACAATTCACTTCTTTCGAGTCTCTATTCAAAAGGTCAAGAATTCCGATTTTAATATCCTCATCGGATTAAATTAAATTAATCATAAAATGGATCTAGGTAAGATAAGGCTAAGGCTTTTGGCCTTAACATATCTCCATTATCATCGCTTGAGACGAGGCTTCTTCTAATACCGCAAGGTCGCTTTCTTCATTGATTTGTCCTCATCTAAGTCCGACAAGGCCTTTTGGAGCCTTTTCTTCAAATCATTTTGGAAGATGATCTTTTGCCACTTGTAGAGGTCAGAAGATCGTTGAATGCCTTCTTTGGGAGCCGAGACCATCCTTTGATGAGTATCTCTTTTGAGAGATATTTAACTCACAAATACATGAATCAAAAGTCCAATCGATAATAAAAGATACCCGCTTTTGGATAAAATATTTACACAATTTAATGTGTTCGCAAAGTAGAGATGTCTTGTTCATTGAAATCGATTATATTTATCCAAAATAATTTTGGCAATACTTTGGTTTCTCCAAAATAGCCTCCACCATTCGTAGAACCATCTAGTGGATAAATCGATTTTGAAAATTCGGCTATACTTGACAAACCAAAGTGCGTAGTTGGCCTTAAGTATAGAAAGTTAAACCATGCATTTTTATAATCATACCAGCTTATAGGTTTGAGGCCTATGTTCTTCTGAAAGATTAATCGAGTATAAATGATCGACTATCCAATAATGGAGAAAAACTCTTTAATAGTGAATTTGGAATATGCAATGCTATCCGGATCTCAATCATGGCTAAGTTTATGTTCCACTTCTATGGATCCTCAGACAACCAAAATAAACTCATAATATTTCCTAGTCTTTAGTGGATTCTCCGTGATTCACATAATTCTGCTGTATAACAGGCTTTAGTAAGTGCTTGACTTCATATTATTCATATTACTTGTCAAGTGCAAGGATAGGATTAACTCGCAAAGTAACAATGTCAAAACTTCACGCTCTTTGGATTTGTTTGATGATGGTGAGACTACTTCTTTAAAGCTTTCTGGAGCTTTCATTGTATATGAGTCTTTAGTTTGGGAGGAGGAAAATCTAGGTTTTCCTGATGGAGAAAATGAACATGGTTCTGATACTTTAAGAAAGGGTTTCTTAAGAATCAAGGGACTCGAAGATGATGCGCTAGGTGGTAGCGATGGGAAAGGACTTATGACCGAGAAGGAGTGATAGGAGGTAGGCTAGCAAGAGCCGAAACTTATTTGGGCTGTCAGTTGATGGCCTGATTGCAAAAGGAGCCAAGGCTTCTTGTCCTGCTTCTTTTCCCTTCTTCGAAAGGGCCTTTGTTCCAAATCCGGCCTTATGACCGGCCTCATGCTTTTCCCTCGCAAAAATTCTCTTGTTAGAAAATCCGAGAGAGTTTTTCTTCCTTTGATATATTCAACTTGGAAATCAAAACTTGACAATAAAGCTTGCCATCTAGCAAATATCTGCTTGGAAACGAGATTTTTAACATCCTTTGTAGAATTTCTTTAGCAGATTTACAATCTACCTTAAGCAAGAATTCCTTATTAATTAAATCATCTTGAAACTTAGTAATGCAAAGGACAATAGCTAAAACTTCTTTTTAATAAAGACTATAGTTTTTCCGAGCGAATCCAAACTCCTAAGTAAAACGAACTAATTGCTCATGACTTTCGTGTGTTCTCTTTGCTTGAGAATCCTCCATAACCGATGTCCAAGCATCACCTCAACAATCATAAAAGAATCCGGATTAGGATACCTAAGCAAGGCAAACTCTTAACCATTTCTTTAATCTTAATAACTGCGGAGGTTTGTTCTTTTGTCCATGGAACAGGTGTCTTCTTAAGCCTATCATATAATGGTTTACAAACCTGTCTTACCTTTGGGATGAAGTCCGCAACATAGTTAAGACTACCTAAAAATCTTTGTAACTGAGTTTTGTCTAAGATGACATCTGGGAATTTATCAGAAAACTCAATGGCTCTGCAAATGGGTTTATATGTGCCTTGATATAAATCATGACCAAGAAATCTAATTTTAGTTTGGAAAAGTTTAATCTTTTTGGCGCTAACCACCTAATTCATTATGTTTAACAATTTTAAAGAATATATTTAAATGTTTAAAGTGAGAATCAATGTCCTCAGAAAAGATTAGTACATCATCAATGTAAACAATTGAAATATGACTAATATGATTAAATATGGAATTCATAATATTTTGAAATTCAAGGGCATTCTTAAGCCCAAAAGGCATAACGCTCCATTCATATTGTCCAAACGGGACATTGAAAGCAGTTTTGAATTTATCCATTTCGGAAATCAGTATATGCCAAAACACAGATTGCATATCAAATTTAATATAAATAAAAGCTATAAAAGTAATCTTTAAAAGATCACTTTTATTAGGAATCGTAAATATAATCCAATTTAAAAAAGAATTTAAAGGTTTATAATTAATAACTAGTCGAGGAGAGCCTCTCTCCTTCTCAGCAGCGTTGTTGACATAAAAGGCTGAACAACTCCACGGAGACTTAGAGGGCCTGATAATGTTGTTTTCCAAAAGAGTATTAATCTCCTTTTTGCAAATTTCCATTAAATCATGATTCATTTGAATGGGCCTAGCTTTTGTAGAAATGGCCTTTTCATTGAATCCATCAATATAAGGGAGATCAACAATATGGGCTTTTCTGACCCAAAATGCATTTGGAAATTCAGAGCAAATTTCTTTTTCAAAAGTTTTTTGCAAATTGGCAATCTTAGTTACCATTCCCGGGGTTTTTAAAATTTGCTCAATTTTCTTGATTTTTATATCTTCTTTAAGAAAACAAATCTGATTGGAAATTAGATTAATTCTAAAAGCAGTTTGTTTGTGTAAAAATTTACTTTCTTCGTGAGAAAGAGTTTTAATAAAAGGAAATGAAATTTCTTTTCCTAAGATCTTAGTTTTGATAGAATCAAAATCAGAAATATAAGGTTTTATTTGAGTAATAAATGGTATACCTAATATAATTTCTACCATAATAATTTTACTTATAACAAAATCATTTTTAAGGCATATACCATTATTGCAAATATGACCATCAAATAACTTATAATCAATAATTATACGCTCACCGTATACAGATAATTTGGTAGTCCCTTTGGTAAGGTACTTAGTAGGAATTAATCCTTCAATAATGCAATTTCGATCTGCACCACTATCTAACAAAGCAATCTTGTTAAGAGTTAAATGATCATTAATAACAAGTTTAATCATAATATGAGAACTCTGAGGTCTAATTTTGGTAATAGCATGGATACCTGCTTCGCTATCCGCATCTTCCTCATGTTCTTCCTTATGTTCTTCATTATCCAAAGCAATAGCGGCTTTAGAGGATCCTTCATCCTTTCTAACTTCTTTGAGAAGTTTTTCAGTGATAGCTTCGATCTCAATCTTATGAAGTCCGACTTAATTCCTTCATATCTTCTTTAAGAGAATTGATTTCTTCAAGTTCTTCATCAAGGTTCTTCCTTTTGGAATCAAACTGCTCATGATTTGTTTCATGCTAAAAGGTGTTACTTTAGGCTTTTCTTCCTTTTGCCTAGTAACCAATTTCTGCAGTTCAAGGAGGTATTTTCTCCTAGCCTCTTCATCTTGAATATGCTCAATAGTAGAGAAGAGAGTTTCAGCTGTCTTCTCATAGATAACATGGATAGTCTTGCTATCACATAGGCAAAATGCACCATTGCAATTGCATTCTGACTCTTCTTCTTCAGATTCTGAATTATGGGCAACATTAAGAAATTCTTCATCGTCACTTTCTTCTTCAGATGAGGAATATTCTGAATCAGATGCTTCCTCTTCTTCGATGATAGAAAAGAGTTTTTGCTTAATTTCTTCATCAACTTCAAGAAGGTTAATCTTCTTCTTTTTCTTCTTATTTCTGGGACACTTATTAGATCTGGACTTTTACCACATGTCCAAAGATGTGTCTTCAAGAAGATTCTTTAGAGGCTTGCCTCTTTCCTTTCCTTTGGATTTTTCTGGTTCTCTTCCTTTCCCGGAAGATTTTCTTTTATATTTTCCAGTTGTTCTTTCTTTTCCGCTTTCCTAGCAGATGGAGGTTTAAGTAATGGAAACTAAAATCTTGGCAAAACTACCAAGTTCTCGATATGTAGTTTTTGATCTTTTAAGTTGTTCCTTTAGCTTAAGATCAGTACATAGCTCCATAGCTACAACATTAATAATACTGATAAGATCTCCGTATGCCAGTTGAGAATACGGAATCTTTCCTTCGCATCTATCTCTTATTTTTGATCTAACCTTTTCAGCGAAATGAGTGGGTAATCCACGATAAAGCGCTCTTTCCAATAATCATTATTGCAATCCGATCTTATCATGACCTTATTCAAAACATGTCTTTGTACCATCCAAATCACAATTTTTGCAAGACAAATTATTCAAGATTTCTAAACTTCTATCCCGAAAAGACGCGGTTCTCCCACAAAATGTTTAGCTATACTATAGAGCAGAGTGGTCAGAGCATCTTCAGAGACCACTTCAAGAGATATTAGTTCCTTCCTCGCCTTAATTACTACTTTAGTAGTGATAGCACCAAGGATATCACTCTATTTTGATCAGGAGATAATTGTCCCACCAGCTTCTAAGGGTTCCCGTAAACCTGCAATGATCATGTTAGCGGCTTCCTTATCACCAAAGACCTTCATTTTATATGTCAGATGTTCATTCCCATTTCTTGGAGCTTAGAATAAATTTGACCTTCAGCCATACCATCTATGTTCCATTCAATAAGCTTGAGCTATCCGCAGCAGATGTTGGATGGAGAACATCTTCCTCAAATTGAACATCGTGGTTAAGATCTAGGATAATAATTCCTTTTGTTAGGTGCCTTTCTAACAAAGTTCTAAGCTTATTGCCTTGTAATATTAAGCTTAGACAATTGCTCATTTATCCCGCAAGCGCTTCATTGGAATGACTAAACTCTTTGGAAAGTTTAGGAAGTTTTCTTTGAGAACTCGTGATCTTAAAAATAGGTTTAGTGTCAACTGAGGGCTAACTTTGGAAGAGCTAGGTTTATCCGCTATCCGATCGATTCCTTTGAAATTATCCCCTTTATGTTCCTCAATTTGTTGGGATATCACATGGAGAACCCGTTGGTATAATTGTTTTGTTCAAAACCTTATTAAGGTCTCCACTGTTATCAAGCGCATTCCTTTCTATGGGTTTTTAAAGGTGCCGCTTAAGGATTTCTTTCCCGTAAGGGATGCTAAGTCCTTCTAGAGGAGTAATACTTTCAACCACCTGCTCTTTGGTGTACCATTTGTTGATAAGGACTTGAAGGGATGACTGCTTATCATCAATTTGCCTAAGCTTCAACCATTTAAAAACTCTATTTCGCTTTGAATCTTTTCATATCTTTGAACCACTTATCCTCGAACGAGGTTCGTTGTTCCACCGCAGGTAGCTTTATACCAATTTACCTTTTGCATATGTTCGTGGGCTTTCCACCAAGAATGCAATTTCTTTTACTAGGGACAAAGTCTTCTCATCGTAAGTAAGTACTCCAACCGATCTTTTCTTTGATGAATGTTTCATATCACTAGCGTAGGACTTCCTGCAGTCTCTTCTTCATAGTAAACCTTAGGAACGGTCCAGGAGAAATCTACTCCATGAAATTTTCTATGGTCAGCTGGTTAATATTAATACTACTATCTTCATCCTCCTCCCGGTTGAAAAGAAGAGGGTCTGTCAAGACATTCTTCTACTTGAAGACGCTTACTAAAAGAACCGGATCTTAAAAACTTAAGGTTAATAGATCCGCTGTGGAATTGATAACCCTATCTAATCACAAGTCTCGTTGAAGGGGTAAAGGATTCGTAATAGAATCAAATTTCCATTCTTCATCACCTAAAATATCACCACTTAAGTCTAGGGACAAAAGTAGTACTATGCTCTTGGTTAGCTTCCATAAGCATAGTGACTCCTTTAACACTGTAAGCAATAGCCTTTGGGGCTATTGTGGTTTTCATGCTTGTAATATACCCGATATATTACAAAGAATTTCTCTAGTATCTATTTTACTATTCATGTTCTTAGTTTTGACATTAAGTGTCAAAGTATCAATAATATTAGGATCATGAATATCAACAATAAAATTAGGATAACAGTTAAAGTAAACTGGTCCATAAGCTAGATTACTTTCTAATACTCCTAACAGAGAATCATCAAAATTAAGTAGTCTATCATCTCTAAGAAGCATAAATAGGAATATTCAAGCCTTTACTAAAAGAGGTTTAATAAAGAACTTGCACAAGTCCAATATGAAGAAATTTAAATTCCTTCTTATATCTATCAATATCAGCAGATAACAACAATTTAATAGTTTCAAGCGAATTATTGATAGCAATAGTTGACTCACAAGTTTTAATATTGTATTTTTTAAACATGGAAAAATTACCTAACTGGTAAATCTATTCAAATGGCTCTTTAGGGATAGACCAATTTTGTAAATCATTTTCTGTTTTAGAAATAGATATATTAATGCACTAAAGATGTCGTCTATTATCCATAGAGAGAATGCCATTAGACTATACTAATGATACGATAAAAGAAACTAAACATTCTAGTAAAGATATCAACTAGTCATACAACATGAGATTTCAAATTCTTCTATAGTAACTATGGATTCATACTGATTTTACATTAAGGACTATGGATTTTACAAGAGATTTTCAAGTAAAGTACCTTGCGCTACACGCCTATCCCATCGCTTAACGATCACTCATCAAGATCGCAACTACTTGAAACATTCTCAACACCTTCCTTAATCACCATACATGAACTCCATTTTTACGCTTAAAGAATTGCAAATTCATATTGTATAACAAGGTGATAACTTTGCTAAATTGCTAAGTAACTAATTAACATTTCATAAGTACACCTTGGCATAAAGATTTAGCCGCCCATGACTATAATTAACATTACTATTAACATGCTAAATATGCCTAACATGGTTCTGATACTATTCAAAACGATCGTAGCATTTAACAAGAATAACACTTAAATAAAATATAAACAAGAGAGAAAGTTATACAAGAACTCACTTTTATTCAAACTGCAACTAAAAAGCAAACATCCAAGCTAAAAGAGAAAACATTACAACCAAATACCAAAGGCTAAAAGAAAATCTAGTGTGGAATTTCATGCCTTACAATGAGAAAACAATGTCTTATATAGACAGGGGAGTTAGGAATGATTTTGATGCCTTCTTCTCGATTGGCTCAGAGGAATCTCCTTTATCTTGAGTTGTCGCCATTGCTTTTTCTTTTGGAAAAGTAGTCGCTTTTTCTTTTGTCGGCATCTACTTTTGAAAAGTGGTGCGCTTATAAAGTTGTTTACCACCTCCGCAACATGCCAAAGTGTCTTTGTGTTGTGTGGATTCCATATTTGAACAATTTAATTTTAATCAAGAGATATTCCAACTCTTTGAGTCTCATCTCTTTCCTTTTAAACAATTCCGACTTCTTTGAGTCTCTATTCAAAAGGTCAATAATTCCGGATTTTAATATCCTCTACTGGATTAAATTAAATTAATCATAAAATGGATCTAGGTAAGATAAGGCTAAGGCTTTGGCCTTAACATATCTCCATTATCATCGCTTTGAGACGAGGCTTCTTCTAATACCGCAAGGTCGCTTTCTTCATTGGATTTGTCCTCATCTAAGTCCGATAAGGCCTTTGAGCCTTTTCTTCAAATCATTTTGGAAGATGATCTTTTGCCACTTGTAGAGGCCGTAGAAGATCGTTGAACAAATTTCTTGGGAGCCGAGACCATCCTTTGACGAGTATCTCTTTGAGAGATATTTAACTCACAAATACATGAATCAAAAGTCCAACCGATAATAAAAGATACCCGCTTTTGATAAAATATTTACACAATTTAATGTGTTCTCGCAAAGTAGAGATGTCTTGTTCATTGAAACTGATTATATTTATCCAAAATAATTTTGGCAATACCTTTGGTTTCTCCAAAACAGCTTCCACCATTCGTAGAACCATCTGTGATAATCGATTTTGAAAATTCGGGCTATACTTGACAAACCAAAGTGTAGTTGGCCTTAAGTATAGAAAGTTAAACCATGCATTTTTATAATCATACCTTATAGGTTGAGGCCTATGTTCTCTTGAAAGATTAATCGAGTATAAATGATCGACTATCCAATGAATGGAGAAAAACTCTTTTAATAGTGAATTTGGAATATGCAATGCTATCCGATTCAATCATGGCTAAGTTTATGTTCCACTTCTATGGATCCTGACAACCAAAATAAACTCATAATATTTCCTAGTCTTTAGTGGATTCTCGTCACATAATTCCCTGCTGTATAACAGGCTTTAGTAAGTGCTTGACTTCATATCCTTCATATTCTCCTTGTCAAGTGCAAGGATAGGATTAACTCGCAAAGTAACAATGTCAAAACTTCACGTTTCTTGGATTTGTTTGATGATGGTGAGATCGCTTTAAAGCTTTCGAGCTTTCATTGTATATGAGTCTTTAGTTTGGAGGAAAATCTAGGTTTTCCGATGGAGAAAATGAACATGGTTCCTCATTCTTTAAGAAAGGGTTTCTTAAGAATCAAGGGACTGAAGATGATGCGCTAGGGTAGCGATGGGAAAGGACTTATGACCGAGAAGGAGTGATAGGAGGTAGGCTAGCAAGAGCCGAAACTTATTTGGGCTGCTCAAAGATGGCCTGATTGCAAAGGAGAGTCAAGGCTTCTTGTCCTGCTTTTTCCTTTTCTTGGAAAGGGCCTTTGTTCCAAATCTCGCCTTATGACCCGGCCATGCTTTTCCCCAAAAATTCTCTTGTTAGAAAATCCGAGAGAGTTTTTCCCTTTGATATATTCAACTTGGAAATCAAAACTTGACAATAAAGCTTGCCATCTAGCAAATATCTGCTTGGAAACGAGATTTTTAACATCCTTTTGTAGAATTTCTTTAGCAGATTTACAATCTACCTTAAGCAAGAATTCCTTATTAATTAAATCATCTTGAAACTTAGTAATGCAAAGGACAATAGCTAAAACTTCTTTTTTAACAAAACTATAGTTTTTCCGAGGAATTCCAAACTCCTAAGTAAAACGAACTAATTGCTCATGACTTTCAGTGTTCTCTTTGCTTGAGAATCCTCCATAACCGATGTCCAAGCATCGCCTCAACAATCATAAAAGAATCCGGATTAGGGATACCTAAGCAAGGCAAACTCTTAACCATTTCTTTAATCTTAATAATCATGAGGTTTGTTCTTTTGTCCATGGAATGTGTGTCTTTAAGCCTATCATATAATGGTTTACAAACTTGTCTTACCTTTGGGATGAAGTCCGCAACATAGTTAAGACTACCTAAAAATCTTTGTAATCGAGTTTTGTCTAAGATGACATCCGGGAATTTATCGTAAAACTCAATGGCTCGCAAATGGGTTTATATGTGCCTTGATATAAATCATGACCAAGAAATCTAATTTTAGTTTGGAAAAGTTTAATCTTTTGGCGCTAACCACTGACCATTATGTTTAACAATTTTAAAGAATATATTTAAATGTTTAAAGTGAGAATCAATGTCTCGTAAAAGATTAGTACATCATCAATGTAAACAATTGAAATATGACTAATATGATTAAATATGGAATTCATAATATTTTGAAATTCTTGGGCATTCTTAAGCCCAAAAGGCATAACGCTCCATTCATATTGTCCAAACGACATTGAAAGCGCTTTGTATTTATCCTTTCGAAATCAGATTTGCCAAAACCCCGATTTCATATCAAATTTACTATAAATATTAGCTTTAAAAGTTCTCTTTAAAAGATCCCTTTATTAGGAATCGGATATCTAATCCATTTTAAAACAGAATTTAAAGGTTTATAATTAATAACTAGTCGAGGAGAGCCTCTCCTTCTCAAAGTCAGTTGACATAAAAGGTAACAACTCCACTGAGACTTAGAGGCTCGATAATGTTGTTTTCCAAAAGAGTATTAATCTCCTTTTGCAAATTTCCATTAAATCATGATTCATTTGAATGGGCCTAGCTTTGTAGAAATGGCTTTTCATTGAATCCATCAATATAAGGGAGATCAACAATATGGGCTTTTTCTCGACTAAAATGCATTTGAAATTCAGAGCAAATTTCTTTTCAAAAGTTTTTGCAAATTGGCAATCTTAGTTACCATTCCTGGTTTTAAAATTTGCTCAATTTTCTTGATTTTTATATCTTCTTTAAGAAAACAACTGATTGGAAATTAGATTAATTCTAAAAGCGCTTGTTTGTGTAAAATTTACTTTCTTCGTGAGAAAGAGTTTTAATAAAAGGAAATGAAATTTCTTTTCCTAAGATCTTAGTTTTGATAGAATCAAAATCGTAAATATAAGGTTTTATTTGAGTAATAAATGGTATACCTAATATAATTTCTTCTAATATTTTTAGTTATAACAAAATCATTTTTAAGGCATATACCATTATTGCAAATATGAGCATCAAATAACTTATAATCAATAATTATACGCTCACCGTGGCCAGATAATTTGGTAGTCCTTTGGTAAGGTACTTAGTAGGAATTAATCCTTCAATAATGCAATTTCGATCGCACCACTATCTAACAAAGCAATCTTGTTAAGAGTTAAATGATCATTAATAACAAGTTTAATCATAATATGAGAACTCGAGGTCTAATTTTGTAATAGCATGGATACCGCTTCTTATCCGCATCTTCCTCATGTTCTTCCTTATGTTCTTCATTATCCAAAGCAATAGCGCTTTAGAGGATCCTTCATCCTTTCTAACTTCTTTGAGAAGTTTTTCATGATAGCTTCGATCTCAATCTTATGAAGTCCGACTTAATTCCTTCATATCTTCTTTTGAGAATTGATTTCTTCTCTTCTTCATCAAGGTTCTTCCTTTGGAATCAAATGCTCATGATTTGTTTCATGCTAAAAGGTGTTACTTTAGGCTTTTCTTCCTTTTGCCTAGTAACCATTTCGCAGCTTCAAGGAGGTATTTTCTCCTAGCCTCTTCATCTTGAATATGCTCAATAGTAGAAGAGAGTTTCAAATGCCTTCTCAGAGATAACATGGATAGTCTTGCTATCACATAGGCAAATGCACCATTGCAATGCATTCGACTTTCTTCTTCAGATTCGAATTATGGGCAACATTAAGAAATTCTTCATCGTCACTTCTTCTTCGCATGAAATATTCTCAATCGATGCTTTCTTCTTCGATGATAGAAAAGAGTTTTGCTTAATTTCTTCATCAACTTCAAGAAGGTTAATCTTCTTCTTTTCTTCTTATTTTCGACACTTATTAGATTCGCACTTTTTTACCACATGTCCAAAGATGTGTCTTCTCAAGAAGATTCTTTATTGAGGCTTCTTTCCTTTCTTTGATTTTTCTGGTTCTCTTCCTTTCCGAAGATTTTCTTTATATTTTCCAGTTGTTCTTTCTTTTCGCTTCCTAGCAGATGGAGGTTTAAGTAATGGAAACTATCTTGGCAAAACTACCAAGTTCTCATATGTAGTTTTGATCTTTTAAGTTGTTCCTTTAGCTTAAGATCAGTACATAGCTCCATAGCTACAACATTAATAATATCGATAAGATCTCCGATGCCATTGAGAATACGAATCTTTCCTTCAGATCTATCTCTTATTTTTGATCTAACCTTTTCAATAAATGAGTAATCCCCGATAAAGCCGCTCTTTCCAATAATCATTATTGCAATCAGATCTTATCATGACCTTATTCAAAACATGTCTTTGTACCCATCCGTCAATTTTTTGCAAGACAAATTATTCAAGATTTCTAAACTTCTATCCGAAAAGACGCTGTTCTCCCACAAAATGTTTAGCTATACTATAGAGCAGAGTCGTAGCATCTTCAGAGACCACTCAAGAGATATTAGTTCCTTCCTCGCCTTAATTACTACTTTAGTAGTGATAGCACCAAGGATATCACTATTTTGATCGCTGAGATAATTGTCCCACCGCTAGCTTCCGGTTCGTGAATGATCATGTTACGGCTTCCTTATCACCAAAGACTTCATTTTATACGCCGTGATGTTCATTCATTTTGGAGCTTAGAATAAATTTGACCTTCACCATACCATCTATGTTCCATTCAAGCTTGAGCTATCCGCAGATGTCGACGGAGAACATCTTCTCAAATCAACATCGTGAAAGAAGATCTAGATAATAATTCCTTTGTTAGGTGCCTTTCTAACAAAGTTCTAAGCTTATTGCCTTGTGTAATATTAAGCTTAGACAATTGCTCATTTATCTCGTCAAAGCTCATCGAATGACTAAACTCTTTGGAAAGTTTGAAGTTTTGAGAACTCAGTGATCTTAAAAATAGGTTTAGTGTCAATGAGGGCTAACTTTGGAAGCTAGGTTTATCCGCTATCGATCGATTCCTTTGAAATTATCCCTTTATGTTCCTCAATTTGTTGGGATATCACATGGAGAACCTCGTTGGTATAATTGTTTTGTTCAAAACCTTATTAAGGTCTCCAAATGTTATCAAGGCGCATTCTTTCTATGGGTTTTAAAAGTGTGCCTAAGGATTTCTTTCCGTAAGTGATGCTAAGTCCTTCTAGAGGAGAGTAATACTTTCAACCACTGCTTCTTTGGTGTACCATTTGTTGATAAGACTTGAAGGATGATCGCTTATCATCAATTTGCCCAAGTTCAACCATTTAAAACTTATTTCAGCTTGAATCTTTTCATATCTTTGAACCACTTATCCTCGAAAGAGGTTCGTTGTTCCACCGCAGGTAGCTTTATACCAATTTACCTTTTGCATATGTTCAGGGGCTTCACCAAGAATGCAATTTCTTTTTACTAGGACAAAGTCTTCTCATCGTAAGTACTCTAACCAATCTTTCTTTGATGAACAGCTCATATCACTAGCAAGAGACTTCCTGCAGTCTCTTCTTCATAGTAAACCTAGGAACGGTCCGAGAAATCTACCCATGAAATTTTTCTATGGTCAGCCGTTAATATTAATACTATCTTCATCCTTCTCCGGTTGAAAGAGGTCTTGCCAAGACATTCTTTTCATGAAGACGCTTGTTAAAGAATCGATCTTAAACTTAAGGTTAGATCCGCCGTGAATTGGATAACCCTATCTAATCGCGGTTCAGTCAGGGGTAAAGGATTCGCATAGAATCAAATTTCCATTTCATCGCCAAAATATCACCACTTAAGAAGTCTAGGACAAAAGTAGTACTATGCTCTTGGTTAGCTTCCATAAGCATAGTGACTCCTTTAACACTAGAAATAGCCTTTGGGGCTATTGTGGTTTTCATAAGCTTGTATATACCCGATATATTACAAATTTTCTCTAGTATCTATTTTACTATTCATGTTCTTAGTTTTGACATTAAGTGTCAAAGTATCAATAATATTAGGATCATGAATATCAACAAGAAAATTAGGATAACAGCAGTAAATCGTCCATGCTAGATTACTTTCTATACTTCTAACAGAATCATCAAAATTAAGTAGTCTATCATCATCTCTAAGAAGCAGCAAATAGGAATATTCAAGCCTTTACGAAAAGAGGTTTAACAAAGAATCTTGCAAGTCCAATATGAAGAAATTTAAATTTTAAATTCCTTCATCTATCAATATCAGATAACAACAATTTAATAGTTTTCAGCGAATTATTGATAGCAATAGTTGACTCACAAGTTTTAATATTGTATTTTTAAACATGGAAAATTACCTAATCGTAAATCTTTTCAAATGGCTCTTAGGGATAGACCAATTTTGTAAATCATTTTCTGCTTTAGAAATAGATATATTAATGCACTATAAGATGTCGTCATTATCCATAGAGAGAGAATGCCATTAGACTATACTAATGATACGATAAAGAAAGCATTCTAGTAAAGATATCAACTAGTCATACAACATGAGATTTCAAATTCTTCTATAGTAACTATGGATTCATACTGATTTTACATTAAGGACTATGGATTTTACAAGAGATTTTCAAGTAAAGTACCTTGCGCTACACGCCTGTCCCATTGGCTTAACGATCACCGTGCCAAGATCGCAACTACTTGAAACATTCTCAACACCTTTCCTTAATCACCATACATGAACTCCATTTTACGCTAAAGAATTGCAAATTCATATTGTATAACAAGGTGATAACTTTGCTAAATTGCTAAGTAACTAATTAACATTTCATAAGTACAGCTTGGCATAAAGATTTAGCCGCCCATGACTATAATTAACATTACTATTAACATGCTAAATATGCCTAACATGGCTCGATACCATTCAAAACGATCGTTAGCATTTAGCATGTTAATAGTAATGTTAATTATATGACAATAATGCCAACACTTATATAAAATATAAATTAGTTACTTAGAAAGTTAGCAAAGAACTCACCTTGTTATTCAATATGAATTTGCAATTTTTAAGCGTAAAATGGAGTTCATTATGGTGATTAAGGAAAGAGATTTTCAAGTAGTACATGCCGACAAAGCTTAACGTTGGATAGGCGCTTAGATCGCAACTACTTGAAACATTCTCAACACCATTCCTTAATCACCATACATGAATCCATAGTTACTATAAAGAATTTGAAATTCATATTGTATGACTAGTTGATATCTTTACTAGAATGCTTACTTTTTTTATCGTATCATTAGTATAGTCTAATGGCATTCTCTCTATGGATAATAGACAAGATATCGTTAATTCATAATATATCTATTTCTAAAACAGAAAATGATTTACAAAATTGGTCTATCCCTAAAGAGCCATTTGAAAAGATTTACCGCTTAGGTAATTTTTCCATGTTTAAAAATACAATATTAAAACTTGTGAGTCAACTATTGCTATCAATAATTCGCTGAAACTATTAAATTGTTGTTATCACGATATTGATAGATATAAGAAGGAATTTAAATTTCTTCATATCGACTTGTGCAAGTCATTAAACCTCTTTTCCGTAAAGGCTTGAATATTCCTATTTGTCCGCTTCTTAGAGATGATAGACTACTTAATTTTGATGATTCTCTGTTAGAGTATTAGAAAGTAATCTAGCTTATGGACCGCTTACTTTAATCGTTATCCTAATTTTACTGTTGATATTCATGATCCTAATATTATTGATACTTTGACACTTAATGTCAAAACTAAGAACATGAATAGTAAAATAGATACCAGAGAAATTGCTGTAATATATCGGGTATATTACAAGCTTATGAAAACCACAATAGCCCCAAAGGCTATTGCTTCTAGTGTTAAAGGAGTCACTATGCTTATGGAAGCTAACCAAGAGCATAGTACTACTTTTGTCCCTAGACTTCTTAAGTGGACTGATATTTTAGCTGATGAAGAATGGAAATTTGATTCTATTACGAATCCTTTACCCCTTCAACCTGAGACTTCGCAGTTAGATAGGGTTATCCAATTCCCGACGGATCTATTAACCTTAAGTTTTTAAGATCCAGCTTTTTAGCCAAGTCTTCAAGTAGAAGAATGTCTTCGGAAGACCCTCTTCTTTCAACCCCTAGGAGGATTAAGATAGTAGTATTAATATTAACCAAATTGACCATAGAAAATTTCATGGAGTAGATTTCTCCTGCACTGCTCCTAAGGTTTACTATGAAGAAGAGACTGGAAGTCCTATCAGTGATATGAAACCTGCTCATCAAAGAAAAGATTCACTGGAGTACTTACTTCATGATAAGACTTTGTCCCTAGTAAAAGAAATTGCATTCTCGTGGAAAGCCCCTGAACATATGCAAAAGGTAAATTGGTATAAAGCTACCTACACGGTGGAACAACGAACCTCTTTCAGGGATAAGTGGTTCAAAGATATGAAAAGATTCAAAACTGAAATAGAGTTTTTTAAATGGTTCGAAGCTTCGGGCAAATTGATGATAAATACCATCCCTTCAAGTCCTTATCAACAAATGGTACACCAAAGAATGTGGTTGAAAGTATTACTCCTCCTCTAGAAGGACTTAGCATCCCTTACAGAAAGAAATCCTGGCGGCACCTTTAAAAACCCATAGAAAAGGAATCGCTTGATAATACCGAGACCTTAATAAGGTTTTTGAACAAAACAATTATACCAACCAAAGTTCTCCATGTGATATCCCAACAAATTGAGGAACATAAAGGGGATAATTTCAAAGGAATCAGTCAGATAGCGGATAAACCTAGCTCTTCCAAAGTTAGCCCTCAGATTGACACTAAACCTATTTTTAAGATCCCTGAGTTCTCAAAAGAAAACTTCCCTAAACTTTCCAAAGAGTTTAGTCATTCCAATGAACTGCTTGACAGGATAAATGAGCAATTGTCTAAGCTTAATATTACACAAGGCAATAAGCTTAGAACTTTGTTAGAAAGGCACCCTAACAAAAGGAATTATTATCCTAGATCTTCTTTCCCTGATGTTCAATTTGAAGAAGATGTTCTCCATCCAAAGATTCGCCGCAGATGGCTCAAGCTTGACCGAATGGAACATAGATGGTATGGTCAAGGTCAAATTTATTCTAAGCTCCAAGAAATGGGAATGAACATCACAAAGATATAAAATGAAAGGTGCCGTGATAAGGAAGCCGCTAACATGATCATTGCAGTTTTACAGAACCCTTAGAAATCGTGGACAATTATCTCACCGATCAAAATAGAGTGATATCCTTGGTGCTATCACTACTAAAGTAGTAATTAAGACCGAGGAAGGAACTAATATCTCTTCGTATGGTCTACGAAGATGCTACACCACTCGCTTCTATAGTATAGCTAAACATTTTGTGGGAGAACCGCTTTTTCCAGATAGAAGTTTAGAAATCTTGAATAATTTGTACTGCAAAAATTGATGATTTCGATGGTACAAAGACATGTTTTTGAATAAGGTCATGATAAGATCCGATTGCAATAATGATTATTGAAAGAACGCTTTATCACGGATTACCCACTCATTTCACTAAAAGGTTAGATCAAAAATAAGAGATAGATGCTAGGAAAGATTCCGTATTCTCAATCGCATACGGAGATCTTATCAAGATATTAATGTTGTAGCTATGGAGCTATGTACCGATCTTAAGCTAAAGGAACAACTTAAGAAAGATCAAAACTACATATGCGTAACTTGGTAGTTTTTGCCAAGATTTTGGATTTCCATTACTTAAACCTCCATCCGCTAGGAAAGCAGAAAAAGAGAAAGAACAACTGAAAATATAAAAGAAAATCTTCCAGAAAGGAAGAGAACCCCAGAAAAATCCAAAAGGAAAGGAAAGAGGCAAGCCTCTAAAGAATCTTTCGTAAGACACATGCCGACATGTGGTAAAAAGGGTCACAGATCTAATAAGTGTCCTAAATAAGAAGAAAAAGAAGAAGATTAACCTTCTTGAAGTAGATGAAGAAATTAAGCAAAACTCTTTCTATCATCGAAGAAGAGGAAGCATCCGATTCGTAATATTCTTCATTCAAGAAGAAAGTGACGATGAAGAATTTCTTAATGTTGCCCATAATTCTAATCAAGAAGAAGAGTCGAATGCAATTGCAATGGTGCATTTTGCCTATGTGATAGCAAGACTATCCATGTTATCTCCGAGAAGACAAACAAACTCTCTTCTCTACTATCGAGCATATTCAAGATGAAGAGGCTAGGAGAAAATACCTCCTTGAATCACAGAAATTGGTTACTAGGCAAAAGGAAGAAAAGCCTAAAGTAACACCTTTTAGCATGAAACAAATCATGAATGATTTGATTCCAAAAGGGAAGAACCTTCAGAAGAACTTCAAGAGAAATCAATTCTCTTAAAGAAGATATGAAGGGAATTAAGTCCGCATTTCATAAGATCGAGATCGGTTATCATCAAAAACTTCTCAAAGAAGTTAGAAAGGATGAAGGATCCTCTAAAGCCGCTTATTGCTTTGGATAATGAAGAACATAATGAAGAATACGAGGAAGATGCGATAGCGTTGGTATCCATGCTATTACCAAAATTAGACCTCGTAGTTCTCATATTATGATTAAACTTGTTATTAATGATCATTTAACTCTTAACAAGATTGCTTTGTTAGATAGTGGTGCAGATCGAAATTGCATTATCAAGGATTAATTCCTACTAAGTACCTTACTAAAGGGACTACCAAATTATACAAATACACAGAACGATAATTATTGATTATAAGTTATTTGATGCTCATATTTGCAATAATGGTATATGCCTTAAAAATGATTTTGTTATAACTAAAAATATTAACGAAGAAATTATATTAGGTATACCATTTATTACTCAAATAAAACCTTATATTTCGATTTTGATTCTATCAAAACTAAGATCTTAGGAAAAGAAATTTCATTTCCTTTTATTAAAACTCTTTCTCACGAAGAAAGTAAATTTTTACATAAACAAATCGCTTAGAATTAATCTAATTTCCAATCGATTTGTTTTCTTAAAGAAGATATAAAAATCAAGAAAATTGAGCAAATTTTAAAACCCCGAATGGTAACTAAGATTGCCAATTTGCAAAAACTTTTGAAAAGAAATTTGCTCAATTTCCAAATGCATTTTGGGTCGAAAGCCCATATTGTTGATCTCCATTATATTGATGGATTCAATGAAAAGGCCATTTCTACAAAAGCTAGGCCCATTCAAATGAATCATGATTTAATGGAAATTTGCAAAAGGAGATTAATACTCTTGGAAAACAACATTATCGTGCCCTCTAAGTCTCCGTGGAGTTGTTCAAATTTTTATGTCAACAACGTCACGAGAAGGAGAGAGGCTCTCCTCGACTAGTTATTAATTATAAACCTTTAAATTCCGCTTTAAAATGGATTAGATATCCGATTCCTAATAAAAGGGATCTTTTAAAGAGAACTTTAAAGCTAATATTTATAGTAATTTGATATGAAATCGTGGTTTTGGCAAATACAGATTCAAAAGGATAAATACAAAATCGCTTTCAATGTCCCGCTTGGACAATATGAATGGAACGTTATGCCTTTGGGCTTAAGAATGCCCTTCGTAATTTCAAAATATTATGAATTCCATATTTAATCATATTAGTCATATTTCAATTGTTTACATTGATGATGTACTAATCTTTTCTGAGGACAGTGATTCTCACTTTAAACATTTAAATATATTCTTTAAAATTGTTAAACATAATGGTCTGGTTAGCGCCAAAAGATTAAACTTTTCCAAACTAAAATTAGATTTCTTGGTCATGATTTATATCAAGGCACATATAAACCCATTTGCAGAGCTATTGAGTTTTCTCGATAAATTCCTGCATGTCATCTTAGACAAAACTCGCCATAAAGATTTTTGGGTAGTCTTAACTATGTTGCGGACTTCATCCCAAAGGTAAGACAAGTTTGTAAACCATTATATGATAGGCTTAAGAAGACACCTGTTCCATGGACAAAAGAACAAACCTCCGCAGTTATTAAGATTAAAGAAATGGTTAAGAGTTTGCCTTGCTTAGGTATCCCTAATCCGGATTCTTTTATGATTGTTGAGACCGATGCTTCGACATCGGTTATGGAGGATTCTCAAGCAAAAGAGAACACCAAAGTCATGAGCAATTAGTTCGCTTTACTTCCTGAGTTTGGAATTCCGCCGTAAAAACTATAGCATCGTTAAAAAGAAGTTTTAGCTATTGTCCTTTGCATTACTAAGTTTCAAGATGATTTAATTAATAAGGAATTCTTGCTTAAGGTAGATTGTAAATCACAAAGAAATTCTACAAAAGGATGTTAAAAATCTCGTTTCAAACAGATATTTGCTAGATGGCAAGCTTTATTGTCAAGTTTTGATTTCCAAGTTGAATATATCAAAGGAAGAAAACTCTCTCCCGGATTTTCTAACAAGAGAATTTTTGTGGAAAAGCATGAGGCCGGTCATAAGGCCAGATTTGGAATAAAAGGCCCTTTCCAAGAAAAGGGAAAAGAATGCATAAGAAGCCTTCACTTTCTCCTTTGCAATCGTGCCATCACCGAATGTACCCAAATAAGTTTTCTCTTGCTAGCCTACCTCCTATCACTCCTTCTCAGTCATAAGTCCTTTCCCATCGCTACCACCTAGCATCATCTTCCAAATTCCTTGATTCTTAAGAAACCCTTTCTTAAAGAATCGTAACCATGTTCATTTTCTCCATCAGAAAACCTAGATTTTCCTCCCCACAAACTAAAGACTCATATACAATGAAAGCTCCGTAAAGCTTTAAAGAAGCCTCACCATCATCAAACAAATCCAAAGAACGTGAAGTTTTTGACATTGTTACTTTGTGTTAATCCTATCCTTGCACTTGACAAGGAATATGAAGGATATGAAGTCAAGCACTTACTAAAGCCCCGTTATACAAACAGAATTATGTGGATACGAGAATCCACTAAAGACTAGGAAATATTATGAGTTTATTTTGGTTGATACAGATCCATAGAAGTGGAACATAAACTTAGCCATGATTCAGATCCTGATAGCATTGCATATTCCAAATTCACTATTAAAAGAGTTTTTTCTCCATTCGATCGATAGTCGATCATTTACATACTCCGCTTAATCTTTCAAGAGAACATAGCCTCAAACCTATAATCGTATGATTATAAAATGCATGGTTTAACTTTCTATACTTAAGGCCAACTACGCACACCGTTTGTCAAGTATAGCCCCGAATTTTCAAAATCGCTTATCCTAGATGGTTCTACGAATGGTGGAACTGCTTTGGAGAAACCAAAAGGTTTTGCCAAAATTATTTTCGGATAAATATAATCGCCTTCAAACCAACAAGACATCTCTACTTTGCGAACACATTAAATTGTGTAAATATTTTATCCAAAAACGTATCTTTTATTATCACTGACTTTTCAGCTCATGTATTTGACAGATTAAATATCTCTCAAAAGAGATACTCATCAAAGGATGGTCTCCACTCCCAAAGAAGCTCAACGATCTTCTACAATCTACAAGTGGCAAAAGATCATCTTCCAAAATGATTTGAAGAAAAGGCTCCAAAAGGCCTTGTCGGACTTAGATGAGGACAAATCCATGAAGAAACACTTTGCAAATTGCTAGAAGAAGCCTCGTCTCAAAGCGATGATAATGGAGATATGTTAAGGCCAAAAGCCTTAGCCTTATCTTACCTAGATCCATTTTATGATTAATTTAATTTAATCCAGTAGAGGATATTAAAATCCGGAATTACTGACCTTTTGAATAGAGACTCAAAGAAGTCGGAATTGTTTAAAAGGAAAGAGATGAGACTCAAAGAGTTGGAATATCTCTTGATTAAAATTAAATTGTTCAAATATGGAATCCCACAACAGCAAAAGACACTTTGGCATGTTGCGGAGGTGGCCGACAACTTTATAAAAGCAGGCACCACTTTTCAAAAGGTAGATGCCCGACAAAAGAAAAAGCAGCCACTACTTTTCCAAAAGAAAAAGCAATGGCCGACAACTCAAGATAAAGGAGATTCCTCTCTGAGCCAATCAGAAGAAGGCATCAAAATCATTCCTATCTCCCCTCTGTCTATATAAGACATTGTTTTTCTCATTGTAAGGCATCAGAAATTCCACACTAGATTTTCTTTTAGCCTTTGGTATTTGGTTGTAATGTTTTCTCTTTGCTTCTATTGCCACTCACTTGAAAAATTTGACCAAAAAGGAAGTACCATTTGAATGGACTGAAAAATTTCAGGAGAGCTTTCAAAAGCTCAAGACTCTCTTTACTACAACACCTATTCTAGCATTACTGGTGGAAAGTAAGGATTTTAATGTTTATTGTGATGCTTCCCATTCAGGTTTGGGTGATGTGTTAATGCAGGATAAAAATGTCATAGCCTACGTATCCTGACAATTGAAGGTGCATGAAAGGAATTATCCAATGCATGATTTGGAGTTGGCAGCGGTAGTATTTTCTCTTAAGATCTGGCGACATTACCTTTATGGTGTTAAGTGTGAGGTGTTTACTGATCATCATAGTTTACAGCACGTGTTCACTAAAAAGGATCTGAATTAGAGACAACGAAGGTGGATTGAGTTACTCAAGGATTATGATGTTACCATTCAATACCAGGCTAATGTAGTGGCAGACGCTTTGAGTCAAAAAATGGTGAGTATGGGTAGTTTAGCTTGCTTGAGTGTAACTAAGCGACCTTTGGCAAAGGAAATTCAGACCTTGGAGTCTAAGTTCATACAATTGGGCCTCATAGAAAAAGGTGGGGTGTTATCTAGTATTGATGTAAGGGTCACGTTAATTGAAGACATCAAGGCCAAACAGTTTGAGGATGAAAATTTGAATGAACTTAAGAATAAGACTGCGATTGGTAAGCACAAGAGACCACTCTTGATGCAGAAGGTGTGCTCAGCTTTAAAGGAAGGATTTGTGTTCCTTGATTTGATGACTCGATTCAGAAATTGTTGATAGAATCCCATGGTTCGCGATATTCCATTCATCCGAGTGTGACCAAGATGTACCAAGATTTAAAGCAAATTTATTGGTGGCCGAGCATAAAGAAGGTTATAGAAGAGTTTGTGGCTAAGTGTCAAAATTGCCAACAAGTAAAGTATGAACCCCAAAGGCCTACAGGTTTGCTTCAGAGAATGTCAATTCCGGAATAGAAGTGGGAAAGGATAGCCATAGATTTCGTGGTTGGTCTTTCCAAGACTTTGGGGAAATTTGATTCTATTTGGGTAGTGGTTAATAGATTAACTAAGTCAGCCCATTTTATTCCTATAAGAATAGATTATAATGCTGAAAAATTGGCTAAGGTGTATGTGAAAGAGATAGTGCGGTTGCATGAGGTGCCCCTCTCTATCATCTCAAACTGTGGTACGCACTTTACCTTCAAGTTTTGGAGGAAGTTACATGATTAATTGGGCACACAACTCACTTTTAGCACAAGTTTCCATCCACAGATGGACGGGCAGTCAGAGAGGACTATTCAAGTGTTAGGGCCCAAATGGAACCTAAAAGATGGGATGGGTGATCCATAAGATCATTTGGTGAGGTTCAGCCCTCAGTGTGGGGATCTTTCTAGAAATAAAAACTGGTTTTGTTGAGGAACGAAGAGGGGATGCCGCCTACTACTAAAATCCCAGTTTTTGCAACAGTTGCGTTCTTCTATGCAAGAAGAAGACTTAGAAAGAACAAAGAAGTTTGGATCCGAAAAAGTATGCTTAGGCAGTTCTTTCGCTGAGCACAACAGAATGAAGAGGAATTTGTATCATTTCAAATCCCTATTCTTATTGAAGAGAAGGAACGAGAAAAACTGAAATATTCCTACTCAAACAAGCAGCAGGGCATGATCAGTCTTATCGGGCGGGGAATTCCATTCGCTAATAGAGCTTCCTACGATTGCACCCTAGGAGAGTGCAAATGGCAAGTTGAATGGTCCGGTTCCACTTAGTAGCCCAAATTTGACCACTGCCGTCCCATTCTTGAGTGAGCTGGATCACCGGATTGAAAGAGCCATCAATCACTATGATCTCTTTCTTAGAAAAGAAATTGCGTAAATTCTTCCTTTTTTGATCCCATGCTTTCCGTTGGTCAACAACCCACTAAATCTATACTTCTTCACTACTCGTACAGGGAAGGTGGAAGAAATTCAGTCTCTCTTTTTTTTTGGTGGGGGGGGGGAGCAGGTGCGCGTACCACTTATGAGTATCTTTGCACTACTAGCTCCCTTAGATCATTGGCTACCAGAAAGACTAGAACTCAGGAACATCAATATGGTTAGGGATCATTAAGGTACAACCCTTATCCTATTCATTTCTGCCTTTTGAACGAATCTAGAACCTCAATTAGCAGATTCATTAGAAACCTTTCTTGGAAGACTCAATTAATTAGATAAGCCTAGTACATAAGTACGATACATCGGTATAAAAGATTTCCTTTTTTCTGTGAGCTTGGTTTACTTGATCGAAGGGTGCAGTAGAACTTGAAGGAGAGGAATAAATACCTGGTCTATAATTTTGACAAAAGGAAGACCGCTATTGGGAAATATCTTCTTGGTCGTCATCAAAGAAGTTGACGTTCGGGGCTTCCTCTTTCCATTGGTAATGCCACATCATTGATAAAGAACCTTGCCATCCCCAGCTTTGTCCCCTGCAACAAGTTCATTGGCATATACCCCTTCCCCTTCTATTCCCAAAAGCTGCACAGATCGGACCCCAGCCCTTTTTTGCCTGGATGTCGCATTGCATTTGCTCGAACTCGGGAAAGACTTTCCTAATCTAGCTTCTAAAGCTATTTTTAGGTGCCCTCTCGACCTTTCCACCGATGTTATAATATAACCCTCTGATTCTATGGTTCTCCCTGGCTATGAGGCCTCACACGGGTATAGTTTGGTATTCCTTTGTCGATGGCTGACCCAGCTCTTTCCTTTCATCGGTCGATAAGTGCATCTTATTCCTATTAAGCGGGGCGACAGTTGCTAAATAAAAAGGTGGTGCCCTGCCATAGTCACGAGTCTGTTTATAGTCGCGACTGTTGTCATAGCCAACAAGGTTGAAACTTCCAGGTAAAAACTTCGAATTGGGAGGGCGATCCTCCCGGTAAACTGATCGTACCCCAAACCGACACAGGTGAACAAGTAGAGTATACTAGGGCGCTTGAGAGAACCATGTTGAAGGAACTCAGCAAAATGACCCCGTAACTTCGGGATTTATCTTGCTAAGCAAAGACAGGTTAGAATGGATAGCTTGTAGGTGGGATTAACGGGATAGATCACTATTGCAGAAGAAGGTAGAACCGGGGGAAGAATTATGGCTATAAAGGTACTCGCCCTCTTAGGCACATGGTTCTAAAGATTCAATCTCAAAGCGGCTTTTTCTATTCTTTTGTTAACTAATTTATGTATCGGATTCCATTCACCCCACGGTTGGGAATTAATGATTGGCTCTATCTATAAAGATTTTGGATTTGTTCATAATGATCAAATTTGATCTGGTCTTGTTTCCACCTTTCTAGTCATTCTCAATACTATTTTCTTTTGATTTTCCGTTATTTAAATCGTCTATTTCTGTCACTTGTAGTTATTTATCATTCAATGAATGACTGATAAAGGATCCATTGATATTAATCTAGCCCCTATCTCTAAAGGGGCTTATGCACTCCACGACTTTCTTATGTTATGGGGTCTTGAAGACTGAATTTAGCTGCCAACCCTAGTCAGCGAGCTTAAAAACTTTCTCCTTTCTCCCATGCTTTCCGTCGGTCAACAACCAACTAAATCTATACTTCTTCACTACTCGTATAGGCTTGACGGAGTGAATCTGTATTGAGGGAATCGTTTTGTCTCAATCAATCAAGAATGCCTCAACTAGATAAATTCACTTATTTCACACAATTCTTCTGGTCATGCCTTTTCCTCATTCTTCTGAGGTTCTACCTCCCTTTAGATTTGCAAGTAAAAGTTGATTTCTATTATATAACTAGGTCCCATTTTAGGAGTTCTCCAAAGCCTTATCCCATATAAAAGAGAAAAGCTATATTAACGCTCTAGCCCAAGAATAGATCTTATGAAAAGAAAAGAATGATCATCAGCGGAGATCGCAACGTGATTTTAGACAATCCTGCAGAGAATTCCAGGGATTTTCTCTATTTAAAGTAGGAGATAGCCGGGTATTCCCACTGAGAAGTCTTGCTCTGGCTTGCCCAATTGAACATAGAGAATGTTGGTTGTCTTACATACACACTGGTGGAATTTCATTTTATTCCGCTTTTCAAAATAGTAAGAGGGGAATTGAGTAAAATATCCTTGTCCGTAGTTCCAGCGGACTCTCTTTTGTCTTGCCTTCGCGGATCCAAATGTGCTCACACGGCACACAATAAGAATAAGACCAATAGAAACTTGATAAGGGACCATTTGAGCTGCAGATCGTAATGCTTCTAGAGAGGCATATTTCGAATATAGAGGAGTGAAAGTTCCCAACAAATAAGTACTTTTTCATATCCTTCTATGAACCGTACAAGCACGTCCTCTATCACCCCCCCCCCCCCCTCCGGCGGAACCGGCCGGAGGTATTCAGTATGGGCGGAGAGAGCATCTGAAGGGCTACTTCACCTTTGGTTATCACAAACCGACCCGGGCAATCACTAGCTACACTCGATGGAATTTTGATTGAAACTATTCATAAAAAAAGCCGCCTGGAATATACCTAGGAAGGAAGCGGAAGTGAAGTACAAAGGTGCCTTGAACATGTGGGGAAAAGACGTTTAAAGCGGAGGGAAAACCTCCCTTTACCAAATTCACCAGTGTGAAGTGAAGAAGTGATTGTTCGACACTACGTTCCTCGATCTTCAAAGAAAACTAACTCCTCCTACTCCTCTTTCTCCTTTAGGATAGGATCCTCCTTGGTCTTACATAACAATAACACAACACTCTCGGCCAAATTGTCTTTCCCAAGCCCGAGAGAGGGCGCCTTCTCTTAGTCTCAGGCCATCTTCTACTCTTATACTTCAGTCTCTAGGGAAAAGCTTAATTCTCAAAAATTAGGCAATACACATGTGCAAACAAGAAAATCAAACTATCTTATTCTTGATATTATATATTTATCCTTTCCCCTATAGACCCACCTTTCTTCAAAATAAAGATACAGCAAAAATATCTGAGTAAACAACCTTTGAGCTGAGGTAATATTCAATTTTGAGGGTTAGCTTTGCATTCCTTGAGTATGTTTCTGCCCTAAACTAAGAAAGAGTATAGTGCTCGTTTTGATAAGAGTATTACATATTATCTGCTGGAATGGCTTATTCGTTCAAAGACAGGAAAGATAGTTTCGAAAGCAGAGACATAAACTGGGACAGGATTACTACTTGCTTGAAAGCGGAGTGACACACTATGATTGGAATCCGACTTCCTTGTGACCCGCTTACTTGCTTATGTTGTACCTCTTCCCTATGCATCCCGACTAAGGTCTCACAAACGTGCACTTTCCTTATCCATCCAACCACTTCACTAATGTGAATAGGTTATACAGAAGGGGAAGAAATGTTGAGGGCATGTGTGATTTATTTTGGAGGGCATTGGGATAAGTTCCTACCTTTGTGTGAGTTCTCCTATAATAATAGTTATCACTCCAACATAGATATGGCACCATTTGAGGCACTTTATGGGAGGGAATGTAGATCACCCATAGGATGCTTCAAGGCTGGAAATGTGAAACCTTTGGGGGTTGATTTAGTGAAGGATGCTCAAGATAAGAGAAGCAGTATTCAAGCTAAGCTTCTAGCAGCTTAGAGTTGACAAAAGAAGTATGCGGATCATAAGGTAAGAGACATGACATTTCAGACTGGTGAAAATGCTCTTCTTAAGGTATCACCCATGAAAGGGGTGATGAGATTTGGCAAGAAGGGCAAGGTAAGTCCGTGATACATTGGTCCCTTTGAGGTTCTCGAATATATAGGGCCAGTGGCGTATAGATTGGCTTTACCTCCTAACCTAACAGGAGTTCATCCAATATTTCATGTGTCCATGTTGAAGAGATATCATGGTGATAGGGATTACATCATAAAATGGGACTCAGTTGTGTTAGATAAGGACCTTGTATGAAAAGGAATCGATTGCAATTCTTGATCATGATGTGCGTAAGCTCAGGACCAAAGAGATTAAGTCTGTAAAGGTATAATAAAAGCATCGTCTAGTTTAGAAAGCTACTTAGGAAATCGAGAAGGACATGCGAGACAAGTATCTCCAATTGTTCGTCGATCCAGGTACTACTCATTTCTTTCTTTTGCCTATTTTTCCTAAGTTTGTCACTCGGGGACGAGTGATGGGTAAATTGGTATCTATTGTAATGACAGGTTCCCGTCGTAATAGAAAAGCCAATGGGGAAAAAATTTTGGGCTGGAGAACTTTTTCGTAGTACTTGGAATTTCCCAACCTACTCTAAATTTGATTGAAATCGGAGTTTGTAAGGTCTAGGAAAATATGGTAACAATGGGGTTATCTAATTATGAATTTAATCACATGAGTAGATATCTAAGATGTTAAGAAACCCATACGACTTTACAGAATTAAATTCAGGCGAGTAGAACTCCCGAAAACGATCTTAGCGTGAACGGGTAGGTCTTGAGTGTCATTGGTTGAAGGTGTGTTGTGAAATGGGGGTTTTGGAATTATTTATTTAGCTCTCACTTTCTGTGTAAGCCACTAAGGTAGGATTATTCCCGCCAGGGCGAGGCCACTGTGGCGGGATAGGTGCCACCATAGCAGACCAGCCAGGACTTAAGTCGAAAATAAACCCCAAAAACGCTTTATTCTGCACTTATCTACTATGAGAGCTAGGAGACAACCCCAGGCAAGTTCTTGACCTTTTTGCACTATTCTTGAGGCTAAAGGTAAGATTTTAACTACCTAAATCTATTTTTCAATCCGTAGAATGGAATCTAGCGGGTAATTATCGATGGGGGGTTGATATAGAAATTATGGTGGGAAAAGCCCTAATTTAGATATTGGGATCATGGGTTTGATCTAGGGTTGATAGTATTGCCCTAATTACGGGTAATTAAGTCTTGTTTATTGATCTTAGCAATGTTTTGATTGTTTGTAGACCAAGAACAAGTGAAACGAATCCGAAAAGGGAAGTATCAAGTTTCTTAGGGAATTCAAGCGTGGTACGAGGTGGGTGATGGTTGTGATTTCATGATTGTGTGATATATGTTTGTTCTTGCTTCATTATAATACGTGTATGTATGCGAATGTTGCACTATTGATCACCCTACTTGTAAATGAGGATAGATCAATGATGAATGCGATGAATCATGACTTGATTGTATGATTTGAGAATATACTTTTGATTGTGATTGTGGCTTGTTGAATGGATCGAGTGTTGCGTTTCGACAAAACTGAGATTGGTTTCCACATTTCGACATAAACATTGGATCGGGTACCATGTACCAGTATGCTAACAGTTTGGGTGTGAATTCCATGAGAGGACCATTGACTTGACATAATTGTATAATTTAGAAACGTGAAATTGTACGTTGATCGTAAATGATTTTAATATTGTATATGTTTGGTATATGCATGTTATTGTGTTGTAATGGCTTATGTATGTTGCACTTAGTGGGATAGCCGCGAGATCCTACCAGTACACTGTGGTTGTGTACCTATACTACACTTGCTCTTTCTTTGTTGAGTACAGGGCATCTTCAGGCGGCTAACAGACCTCGCTTAGAGGATTAGTTATCGTTTTGAATTCAAGGGTGAGCTGGTTCTTCCGGGCTGCCATGAGTTTTCTTTTTTGTCTATGTCCACATTCTGGATTTAGACTAGTACTTTAGTTAGTCTTAGTTTGGGGTTGTACCCTTCTTGTTTAGACTTATGGTTGAACTTTAGATGTTTTGGTACATTGACTTTCAGGTTCAAAGCATTATTTCCGCAATGTTAGTTTTGGTTGTTAGACTTTTGTTGGAGTTTATGCGGACTCCCTATCTTTTCATTAGCATTTATACGTGCTTTCGTATTTTTAAATGCCTTAGTTGATTGGTTCTTTGGTTAGCTAATTATTATTAATGGTTCTCCCACCGGAGGGTTAGTGTGGGTGTCAATCATGATGGTCTAGGTCGTGACAATCCTCAATCGAAATAACAGGTTTTTTTGGAAAGTTTGCGTAATTCCTTGTATGAAACTAAAAACCCTAGTTTGTATTGATTCTCTTAGTTCATGAATTATACTAGCTAGGTCAGTTAAACAGATAATCATGCTCCAGATTTCGAATGTCGCATTATCAGTACATAAATGTTCCATTCTTAGATAGCATGTCAGTATTTTGAGCTATTCAGTTTTTCAGTCATATACATATTCAGTTGGGAGTAGACTTAGCACCGAGTCGGACTAAGGTACATCATACCCTCATAGTCCCAAAACTACGCTCCCCTATAGGAATATAAGTCCCCTTTGTTAGGCATCAGATTTAATGATCACGCCAGTCATGCCTTTAAACCCCTTGATGTTTGCGTAATCAAGACACAATTTCCAATGCAAGTGTCTATGATCGTACAATAGTAAAGTAACCCAACCAAGGGTTAGGGTTGAGTCCCAAGGGAGTGGTTTTGAGAATTAGTAGAAAATAAAATTTAGTTCTAATTAGTCATAGCTAAAGACATCATCGAATGGAAACATGTTAAATCAAAGGATTGACGCAAGCGTCAATTATCAATGGGGGTTTGTGACAAGTAAGCAAAAACAACAAAAAAAATATAAAGAGAGATACAAATATGGAGACGAGATGTTTGGGATGTGATAGGAATACGAGTTAGACTAGACTATTGGGTACATACTTTTGATAATAAATCCATTGAATATTTGTGAGTAGGCTAGACTATAATGGGGGTAAATTCTCTCTCGAGCAACTTACCCTGAATCAAATGGGTTCCTCTCGAACACCCACTTACCGCATGAAGAACAGCCTCCGCCTTAGCCCACTCACTCTCTCGAGCTGAGTGTGTGAGAGAAGGACTAGGGTTCACTCTCTTGAGCTGAACCTCATGTCGACCCACTTCCACCGGCCATCAATTTAGTAGTCTTAGTTTTACGACCTCTCTTTCTCGCAAGCCGAAAACACAAAGGTGAAATCGTATTTGCAACTACAATTTCATTAATTTCTACCACAACTACTAAATGAAATCACATCTAAACAACAAATAAATCATCAACAAGCAAGACCCAACAGATAATCTAACCCATATTCACAAAATCACACCCCAAGATTTGGGGTTTTAGCTAGACATGTAAAAGAGCTAGAAATTTATACCAATATGAGTTTGCATTCAAATGGGTATGAAGATTTAAGTCTCAAAACAAGCCAGGAGTGAAGAATCCACAAGAACCAAGTCCAAATTCTTGGAGTTGAAACCCTTTGAATCTCCAAGATCTTCAAAACCCTCTCCAAACTTAAAACTCAAAAATTCTATATTAACAATCTGATGCTAAGCTACAACTCTTCAACGAGTATTTATAGTTTTTAAAAATCTGTGCAACTACGATCATTCAGCGTGGTTAGCCGAGATCACCAATCAACTCGGTGATCTCCCTTTGGTAGGTTTCATCGCCATCTTGCTCTATCCTTCAGCATCTTTGTGTTTGGATCATTGGGAGACATAGTACAACTTCATAGAACTGCTCAGTGATACGCCGATTACTCCTTTTCACCGCCAATTTGATCCTTTCCTTTAGAGCTCAGCATATTACAACAAAAGGCGAGGATAAGACCTTTTGGTGACTCGCCGAATGGGTTCGGCGATTCTTAGATCTTCATTTCTTCGTTCTTTCAGCTACCTTTGTTCCATCTTTTTGCTAAGTAGAGTCCATGTTTTCCTTCAAACTCCAAATACTTGAAACTTCAGGGTTTTCATTAGATATTGAGATAAAATATGCATTTGAGGACACTAATTCTATCAAAATTCAGCCCTAAATGAGTCCAATTTGTGGACTCATCAACACCCCCAACTTAAACTTTTGCTTGTCCTCAAGCAAACTCAAGTTCAGCCATTCAAAAAGGGTGTCTCGAACGGTGCTACACATGACTCAATCATGAATGCACATAATAAGACTCAATTTACTTATGCAAAGATCAAATGTGCACTCAAAAATTCAAGTTGTGACTCACCAATATCAAAGAATCTCATGCTCACAATACTTGCTTCAAATGCAAGTTCAGGCTCAACCAAAGTGTTCAAATGCCCTCACACAAGGAATGATCCCATATTCACATAATGGTTCACAGTTTAAAGCTTTGGAATCAAATGCAACGCTCACACTCACAAAGAAGAACACAATGCATAATTTCACCCATAGGTTTGCCCGTATTTTCCAATCAACATTTGTTTCAGCTCACTCAAGGTCAAAAAGGTCTTTTCAAGCTTGTAATGGGGCTTAGTGCAAAGGTATGGTCATTTAGGCTAAGTGACTTTCATCCTCATGAAATGTGGTACTCACAACACTTCCTTTCCTTTTTTTCATCATTCTCTTTAGTGCTCATAAGTCATCCTATTATTCCCTTTCCATGGATTGTTTGGGAACCCCATTTCTTTTGTACTTTATTTCACAACTTTCTTTTTCATTCTTTTTCCTTTTCTTTCTCTTTTATCTTTTTTTTTTTTAATATGTATGGAGGGGTTCCATTTTTCTCAAAACCATGGGTAAGAGGGACTTTCTTGCACTTCTTGATTTGCCTTTTCTTTTCACCACACCCCCAACTTAGGCTTTTGGCCTAAGTTGGCTATTCAACTAACCACAACTTCATGAGGATTATGGGTAATGGATAAAGAAAGGTTATGATTTCATCAAGTTTTTTCCTAAGAAAGGTAAGGCTCAAAGGGTGTTCAAAAGCGGTTCACACACTCACAAGGTAGGTCACAAAAGAGGTATATGTCAAATTGGCTCACACTCTTAGAAGTTGCCTAAGATTATATCAAGAGATAACATCACTTAGTTGACCGGACCAACAGGGCAAATTCTAGGATCTATCATGCATGGTTCAAAGTAAGCTCATCACACTAGGCATTGACACTATAATCAAACAATACTCCACACTTTCACTAGTGTGCATGATCATCACAAGAGACTCAATTCGATACTAGGCTAGTCATAACGAGATGCAAAGAGTTCACATATTGTCTATGCAACTTCATTTGGCCTCATCGAAGCCGCGCATTCATGTTTGTTCGATTGAGAGCACTATTCAAGTCATCGATATTGATCAGAACCGAGACTTAATTTTGCAAAAGAACTGCCACATTCAACACACGAGAGGTGGCAAAAATCTTCGGACGGGTCAAAATTATTTTTGTAATTTAAAATAAAAGGAGTTATAAGCTCAAACATCCACGCAAAGCAGTGTAATAACACAATAATAGCTCACAACCCAAAATATAAAATCAAAATAAATATGCACAAAGGTGGGCCACACCCCACCACAAACAAAAATCATTTGTCCTCAAGTGCGAATAAAAGTATCCAAAAATAAAAGTAAGTAAGACAGAGAGGGAGGTAAAAAAAAAGCCATGTCTATGCAATCTCTCCATTTATCGGGGCCTCAATGCCTAGTGTAGCATTATGAACTTGGGCATCAGTGCCCAGAGTGACCTTAAAGGGAATAGTAGTGCCAGATCCACTAGGGGCTGCTGTGGACGTCTCAATCGGTGATTTCTGGATCACCGGCTGCACAATCATCCCCACAAGACCTAACAAATCTCTTAATATGCTCTGCTCTCAGCTCTCCATCATCTCCTCCTCATGTACTACTATCAGCTCCTCGCCGGTCTCTGCATCCGACTTCGCATTTGTTGTGCCACCCCTTTACTCATCTCTGGTGGTAGCTGGAGGAATCCCCGAGGTCTCAGGAGCATCATCGTCGTCATCACCCTGCATCAATGAAGTCAAGTCGGTAGACTTCAAATAGTCTACGTCCTTCCTCAAATCTGCTACTTCTGCTTTTAAAGCCAAAGCCTCAGATGTCCCCCTTGTCTACTCTTACAAGCAGCGACTCTAGTAGCCAGATCATCAACAGAGGCCCTAAGGGGGGGGGGGTTAGTGCAGCTAAGATAGCACTATCGATCATCCCTAGAATGGATTCCTCCAATCGAGTCACTCTCACTTCCGCTGAATAGGCCAGCTGTCCCATCTTTAGGATCATGGAGTGAGTACTCCTGGCAGGCTGGGAGGAGGAAGAAGCACCTGGGAACTGTGAAGAAGAGGAAAGAGCAGATGTACCTGAAGGCTCAGAGGTTAGAGTAGGCGAAGGTGCTTCTACTGGTAACGAGTCAACATCAACTTCCGGAGAGATATCAGCCGGAGTTGCTTTCCTCCTATCAACCTCCTTTCGTGTGAACTCAGCCTCAATACGCCGGATGTTAGTAGAGGAAGACTGGGTGACCTCAATATCTCTCGTAGTGTCCTAAGGTACTCCAGCACACTGGCACAACTCTGTGATCAAGACTGGGAATAGCAGAGAAGTCAACTTCTGCTTGGCCCTCATGGCTATCTCTTGTGAAATCAGTAGCCCCAGATCGATGCGCCTCCTAGACATGATAGAACCAAGGCAAGCTGTCTTAGCATGGCGCAAAATGGACTCATTCTGTGATGGCATGATGGTGCTGCTGATGAAACCAAACCAGAACCTGGTAGTGATGCTCAAGTCCCTCTTCTCAATAGGTGTCCCTACATCCATCCACCTCGGGGTGGTGTCAGAAATTAGATGAGCCAACCAACCCTTCAGGTCATCTAGGGATTGAACAATAGGCAACCCTTCGTAGGGAAGTGCAGAGTGCAGCAATCTACCCAATACAATGTTAATATACTCGTTGTGGCACTCAACTTCCTTGCATCTGACCATGACCGACTTTACCGGTCTAAACTCGCTTGCCTTCTTCTTGTTCTTGGGCACCAACTCCCCATAAGTTGTGTAAAATTCCCTAACCTAAGAAGGAATGTAAGGGCCTTGGGGCCTTGTGAACTGTTCAAACTCATGGTAATGGACGGTGTCAATCACATCAGGATGCTTGCCTTCTATGCCCTCCGTCGATAATAACTTCTCCGAAGGATAGTCTGTACCCCCTCACCTTTTAATCTGTTAAGTAGTCTAGGAGGAGGAATGATAGGGAGTGCAGGGGCCACTGGAGGTGTCTGCGCTGGCACGGAGTCTGTTGCTGGAGGAGTGGCAGCTGAGAGAATATTGGTGGATGTGGACTGAGATCTGGCCCGGAGTTCATCCGTTCGGTTTATCAGAGGCTGCTCATCTTCTGGTTCTGAAAAATTAGCTTGGGTTTCAATAGCTACTCCTTTTCTAGCTATATGCTTCTTCCTTTTGCCTATATTTCCTGGTGGGAGTTCTTCTCT
The DNA here is from genome assembly GCA_035578085.1 of Solanum pinnatisectum. Classification (NCBI taxonomy): domain Eukaryota; kingdom Viridiplantae; phylum Streptophyta; class Magnoliopsida; order Solanales; family Solanaceae; genus Solanum; species Solanum pinnatisectum. The sequence continues at coordinate 14,724,319 of CM069081.1, read as the reverse complement.
TCTCCTCTTTGGAGGATTTGACCCCCCCTCCTCGTTTATGGTTATGCCCTATGCTTTCTTCTAAGGTTGCGTGTTTAGATTTTTGCATACCATATATGCAAGAGATCGAGACAAATTAGGAGAAAATTTAAACAAAAACACAGGAAATCTATTGTAGACAAGCTCGCCGATCCGTTCGGTGAGTCGCCGAACCTCTTTGGCGAGCTAAGCAAGGCTCGCCGAAGGGATTGGCTTAAAAATTATAGCAAGTCAGCGATGGGAAAGCCCTTTCGGTGATCATGAGTTTGTCCGCTGAAAGTTACAATGTAACAAAGGTTCAGGGGAGCATACAAAGTGCAATCAAGAGTTCTTTAGGTGAGTCACCGAGTGATTTCGGCGACCAAAGGCTTCTAGCCGAAAGTTAGAGACTTAAACAACACATAATGCATAAATTTAAAGGTGAGATAGGGTCATTAGGCGAACCGCCGAGTAGTTCGGCGAGCTCAACCCAGCTCGCCGAACGACTCAATATGCTCATTTTCAATCCACCTTCTCGAATTCAACCTCGCAACCCCCGAAAACAAAATCAAAGCATGCACTAATGAAATTCAAACAAGACCCGTACTACCCATCACCCCGAATACTTATTTTTTTCCTGGTTTTGCCAAATTTAGCCATTTGACGATATTTGCTCTTAAGAGTGTTGTCACCCGCTCTATCATTGAGCAGTTTTCATCACTTAGCACAAACAAGGGTTACTCAGACTTCACCCAATCAATCTAAATGACACTCAAGCATAACTCAATGCAAATTCATTCATTTAAAAGCACAAAAATTACAGGCATTTGACAATCAAAACAATATGGGCAAGATTCTCAAATTAAAATTGACCTTCAAGCATTCTAATTCTATCAGAGAGGCCCAACACACAACAAAACAATATGATCATTGCAAAAGAGTACAAGGTTTTCGAATGTAAATTCGGGATTCGAAAACCAACCTTATATGTCGATTAAAACACGATTGAAAAGCTAGGCGACAAAGAAATCCTAGTTTCGAGTACCAATCAACAACTAAAATACTAATGGAATAGAAAAATATTGAAGAGAATATCTTGGTGTGGGTTTGTGAAGTTTAAAAACGAGGGAAAGTGAAGGATTTCAAATTCTATGTCTTTTGGCCATTATAAATTGTCCAGTTCGCGCCCATTCGGCGACATTAGTCACACTCAGTGATACACCGAGTGGTCACTTCATTCGTTGAGTTTTACAGGACCTTCACTCAAAGTGAAGGTCCAAACGGCGGTCTTCATCGGGCACGCTGACTATTTCGACGCTTCGCTGACTAACCTTTTACTCGCCAATATGTATTTTCCAAACACTTTCAGCATTTAAACCTCCACCACTAACACACCATTATTTATAAAAGCATAAAAAGCATTTAAAACCTTGGGTTGCCTTCCAAGAAGCGCCTTAGTTAATGTCGTGGCACGACGCGAGTCCTTACTCACTTTCCATTGGTGAGATTGGTCCTAGTGTTACTACGTAACCCCAATAGTTCATTTGAATGAAAAGGAGGCACAGTATAACTCATGAGTGTCCTGATCAGCTGGATCGATCTAGAATAGGAGCCAATCATTTAATTCAACACTTCAATATTCTTCTTCATCTCTTCCAACATTCGATCTTGTTCGGTGATCTTTTGGAGAATGATTTGGAGTGTGTCCACAACACGATTGTTCTCCCTGTCTCTAGATTGTTTCCGCTCATGAGGGGGTATGTACCTCCCTTGGCTCTTGCACTGGTTTTCCACCTCTGATATTTTGGTGGCCAACATGTTCAGCTGAGTTACCAGTGCGGTTAACTTGAAGTCCCTCTCAACTTCTTAACTTGTCTCAGCCGAGTTGCTACCATTTCCCTCAGCCATGCTTAGGGTATCTGCCTATATCAATAGCTTCAAAGAAAAACAAAACTAAAAATTAAGTTAGTAAACTATGATTAAGAAGAACAAAAATTCTACTAATCTAAGAATTATCAAATAACACCACTCCCCGGCAGCGGCGCCATTTTGATATTTGCATAATTAAGATACAACTTCCAATGCAAGTGTCTACAATCGTACAATAGTAAAGTAACCCAACCAAGGGTTTGGGTCGAGTCCTAAGGGAGTGGTTTTGAGAATTAGTAGAAAAATAAAATTTAGTTCTAATTCGTCATAGTTAAAGACATTATCGAATGGAAACATGTTAAATCAAAGGGGTGACGCAAGTATCAATTATCAATGGGGGTTTGTTACAAGTAAGAAAAAACAACAAAAAAAATATAAAGAGATATACAAATATAGAGACAAAATTCTTGGGATGTGATAGGAACATGGGTTAGACTAGACTATTGGGTACATGCTTTTGATAGTAAATCCATTGAATATTTGTAACTACGCTAGACTATAATGGGGGTAAATTCTCTCTCGAGCAACTTACCCAGAATCAAATGGATTCCTCTCGGACACCCACTTGCCGCATGAAGAATAGCCTCCGCCTTAGCCCACTCACTCTCTCGAGCTGAGTGTGTGAGAGAAGGACTAGGGTTCACTCTCTCGAGCTGAACCTCATGTCGACCCAGGCCATCAATTTAATAGTCTTAGTTTTACGACCTCTCTCTCTCTCAAGCCGAAAACACAAAGGTGAAGTCGTATTTGCAACTACAATTTCATTAAGTTCCACCACAACTACTAAACAAAATTACATCTAAACAACAAATAAATCATCAACAAGCAAGACCCAAAAGATAATCTAACCCATATTCATAAAATCACACCCCAAGAATTGGGGCTTTAGCTAGACATGTAAAGGAGATAGAAATTTATACCAATATGAGTTTGCATTCAAATGGGTATGAATATTTAAGTCTCAAAACAAGCCAAGAGTGAAGAATCCACAAGACCCAAGTCCAAATTCTTGGAGTTGAAATCCTTTGAATCTCCAAGCTCTTCAAAACCCTCTCCAAACTTAGAACTCAAAAATTCTATATTAAAAATTCTATATTAAAAATCTGATGCTAAGCTACAACTCTTCAACGAGTATTTATAGTTTTCAAAAATTTGTGCTGTAGCGGATCATTCATCGTCGTTAGTCGAGATCACCGATCAACTCGGTGATCCTCCCTTTGGTAGGTTTCATTGCCGTCTTGCTCTATCCTTCAGCATCGTCGTGTTTGGATCATTGGGCGACATAGTACGACTTCGTGGAACTGCTCAGCGATATGCCGACTTCTCCTTTTCACCGCCGATTTGATCCTTTCCTTTAGGGCTTAGCACACTGGAACAAAAGGCAAGGATAAGACCTTTTGGCGACTCGCCAAATGGGTTCGGTGATTCTCAGATCTTCATTTCTTCATTCTTTTAGCTGCCTTTGTTCCTTTTTTTGCTAAGTAGTGTCCATGCTTTCCTTCAAAATCCATATACTTGAAACTTAAGAGTTTTCATCAGACATTGAGATAAAATATGCATCTGAGGACACTAATTCTATCAAAAATATAACCCTAAATGAGTCTAATTTGTGGACTCATCACCCCTTACAAGGTATATTGGGTCCTCTCAATGGGGCATATACATTGGACTCCACGTTTAGCTTACGTGGTTTTATGTCGGTTAATAGTAGCTCCCACAGTCAGACTCTCACTGCATTTGACCAGGTTTTCAGTATATACATCACCTTTATGTTTGGCATGTTATTTTCATGATTAGTACTTGGTCATTGCATTTAGCTTAGGTTTTCAGTTATGTTTCAGTATTTACATTTTTGCTCAGTTTATGTTATTGCTCAGTTATGCTTTGTTCAGCTTAGTATCTATATCATGCATGTTTAGTACATTTCAAGTATTGACGTATACTATGCATTATATCCTTTCATGATGTAGGTTTAACTACTTAGCATCCAGATCACACTTAGATGGATTCTTGGTCCGCATTTCAGCAGCTTCAGTGGTGAGTCCTCTTACTTCGACGATAATAGACATGGTTTTCACTTTAGTCTTTTTATTCAGTTTTTAAGTTTTGTTAGTGTTAGCTGGGGGGGCATGTCCCAGCAACTCAACTCAGTTAGAGGCTTTTCACACATAGTAGTAGATTCAGCTTGAGTTGTTAAGTGATTCTTTCAGTTATCGCTAAACTCTTAATTTGTTTTACACATTCAGACTAGTTGGGTGTTCCCCACTTTTAGTTATCCATTGTTTTAGCTTCCGCATAGTACATGTTTTGTTCAATTATTCTTCGTATGCTTGGTATATGACAGACACATGGTTAGCTTCGGTCACTCGTAATCCTAGGTCTCGTGTGATATTTGTGTAATAAACGACATAACTTCCGATGCAAGTGTCTACGATCGTGCAATAATATAATAACCCAACCAAGGGTTGGGGTCAAGTCTCAACGGAGTGGTTTTGAGAATTAATAGAAAAATAACATTTTGTTCTAACTAGTCGTAGCTAAAGACATTAACGATTAAAAACATTGTAAATTAAAGGGGGGACACAAAAGTGTCAAATATCAATTTGGGGGTTTTGTCACAAGTATAGCAAAAACAGTAAAACTAACAAAGAAATCTATGAATGAGAGGGGATTCTTGGGATGTGACCGAAATATATGTTGGTATAAATCGTTGGGTATATGCTTTCAATAGGAAATTTGCAAAATAATAGTGACCAGGCTAAGCTTTAGATGGAAATAAGTTCCCTCTTGGGCAACTTACCCCGTTTCAAATGGGTTCCTCTCGGACACTCATTTGCCGCATGAAGTCCAGCCTACGTCTTACCCCACTCACTCTCTCGAGCTGAGAGTTAGGATATGGGGGTTGAACCTCATGTCGACCCACTCCTTAGGTCATCAGTTTAGCGGTCTTGGTTTCACGACCTCTCTCTCGAGCAAGACGAAAACACATGGGTGGTTTTGTATTTGCAACTACAAACCCATTAAATTAAACCACAACCGCTAGGTGAAATCACCATTAAAATACATTTAACCTATCAGCAAGCAAAACTCAACAATAATCTCAACACATATTTGTTAAATCACACCCCAAGAATTTGGGGTTTTTAGCCACACATCAAGAGATAGAAATTTATACCTAAATGAGCTTGCATTCAAATGGGTATTGAAATTTAAGTCTTGTTACTGGCCAAGAATGAAGAATCCAAGAGACCCAAGTCTAAATCCTTGGAGATGAAACCCTCTTCTTCTTCAAGTTTCCAAAACCCTCTCCATACTCAGAGCAAAAATAAAAGTACTAAAATTATATTAAGAATCTGATACTGTGTAATCATTCCCAATTCTATAACTCTCAACGAGTATTTATAGTTTTCAGAAATCTGTGCTGTGACGGATCATTCGGTGACATTAGTCAGAATTACCGATCAACTCGGCGATTCACCCTTTGGTGTAGTTTATCGCCATCTTGCACCATCCTTCGGCATCGTCGTGCTTTAGGTCATTGGGCGATATAGTACTGCTTCACGAACTTCTCGGTGATGTGCCGAATGCTCCCTTATTTCGCCGACTTGATCATTTCCATTAGGCTCAGCACACTAGAACAAAAGGCGAACTGAGACCCTTCGGCGATTCACCAAGTGGACTCAACAATCTTCAAGCCTTCATTTTCTAATTCTTTTCAGCCTTTTAGTTCCTTTTTGCGAAGTAGTGTCCATGCTTTCCTTCAATCTTCAATTACCTGAAACTTAAGGGTTTTCATCAGATATTGAGATAAAATAAGCATTTGAGGACACAATTTCTATTAAAATATAGCCCTAAATGAGTCCAATTTTTTGACTCATCAACAACCCCAACTTAAACTTTTGTTTTTCCTCAAGCAAACTCGAGTTCAACTGATCACAAAAGGTGTCTCAAACAGTGCTACACATGACTCAATCATAAATGTACACAACAAGACTCAAATTACTCATGCAAAGATCAATTGTGTACTCAAAGATTCAAGTTGTGACACACCATTACCAAAGATTCTCATGCTCGCAATACTTGCTACTTGTGCAAGTTCAAGCTCAACAAAAAGTATCTAAATGCCTCACATAAAGAATGATTCCATATTCACACATAGAGGTTAATCAATTCAAGATCAGGAATCAGATGCAACACTCACACTCAAAAAGAGGAACACAATGCATGTTTTCACCCATAGGTTTGCCCTTATTTTCCAATTGACTTTCGGTTCGGCTCACTCAAGATCAAAAATGTCTTTCTAAGGCATGTAATGGGGCTGAGTGCAAAGGTATGGTTATTTAGGCTCAGTGACTTTTTCCTCATGAGATGTGGTATTCTCAAGGCATTCCCTTCTTTTCTTTTATCAATTCTTTTTCTAGTGCTTCAAAGTCATCCTTTTATTCACTCTCCATGTATTGCTTGGAGACCCAATTCCTTTTGCACTTTTTATTCCACAACTTTTCTTTTTTCTTTTTTTTTTCTTTTTTTCTTTTTGTGGAGGGTTTCTATTTTGTTTTGCAATATCATTGATTAGAGAGACTTTTTCTTGCACTTCTTGACTTCTCCTTTTCCTTTTCACCACACCTCAATTTAGCCTAAGTTGGTTATTCACTAAACCATAAATCAAGAGGATTATAGGTAGTGGGTCAAGTAAGGTCTAGGATTCATGAAGGTTCTTCCAAAGAAAGGTAAGGCTCAAGGGGTGTTCAACAGAGTTTCACATGCTCACAGGTAGGCCACAAAAGAGGTATATTTGGCTCACACTCTTCAAAAGTTGCCTAAGATCATTTCAAGAGCACACCTTACTAAATCAATCAGACTAACAGGACAAATTCTAGGTTTATTCACGCAAGGTTCAAAGTAAGCTCATCACACAAGGCATCGACACTTAAGTCAAACAAGACCACACATTTTCGCTAGTGTGCAACGGTCATTACAAGAGAATTTATTCGATAAATGGCTAATCACAATGAGATGCAAAGAATTCACTTATTGTCTATGCAACTTCATTTGGTCTCGTCATAGACGCGCATTCATGTTCGTTCGATTGATAACACTATTCAAGTCATCAGTATTGATTGGAATTGAGACTTAAATTTTGCAAAAGAATAGCCACTTTCAACACACGAGAGGTGGCAAAAATTTTCGGAAAATTTTAAAACTTTCCGGAAGGGTCAAAATCATTTTTGTAATTTGAAACAAAAGGGAGCCATGAGCTCAAACATCCACAAAAAGCAGTGTAACAACAAATTTAAATAAACTCAATCTCACGTACTTATAGTTAGCTTTCAAAAATCATTTATTTAGAAATCAAATTCCTAGGAAGAAAAAATGTTACGTACATCACATTTTTGGTTTCCACCCATTAATGCTAGTGTAGTGACAAATGGGATTCAAAATCTGTTTTAGATCATATATTCAAATCTTAGGTGTACATTCTAGTGTTTATCTCAAAACTTATTTTTCTGAATCTCCCTCAACCACAACTATAATTGCACCGAGATTCTAGTTTAAACCCTTTGCCAACTCTACATTAACTATTTATAAATAGCAACCCATACATTTTACTGTCATGTTACATTTTATTATACAAAGAAAATGAACATTTACGCTTAACTCAACACAAAAGTTAGCCATTGTCCAAGATCATGTATATCGACAATAACTTTCATATATAAATTTTGGGAATCTAGATCCACTCTTCCACACCCAAAAAGCTAGCTATTAATGTGGGAGAGCCTCAATGGTTCCACACTAGGTACCTTTCACTCTACCACAAGTAGGTAGCTTTTTCTGAGGTATCCCTTTTTGAGTTGGGTGGCCACGCATCTTCCTAATACGGTTGACATGAAGGGTGACGGCTTTTATACCATCAATACAATAGAGGAGAATGTGGAATTAACATAGACTAAAAAATAAAATAAAAATTCTTCTAACAAAAATGAATATATCTGACTACTTAAAAAAAAAAAACATAGCATAAATCATTATCATGCTCTTATTTTACATGTTATCTAATATTTTTCACCATCTATGGTCTATCAATTAATCTTCAATTATAAATGCGATCGTAAATCTCTTAAATTTTGGTACTTTATTATATTTTTCATCTTTCAGCCATTTGGACATCTAATATAAAATAATATTTAACATTAAAATACATAAAATCAGGCACAGGTACAATTAAAACCTCAAATAAAAGACATAAAATATGCTATTAATTCAAGCACATCATGTACTTATACTACTCTTGTTGCATCTTTTTTGACGTTGATCCTAGCACCAGTGGACTCCACTGATTTTTATCATCTGAGACTGTGACTATTTTAAAGTTGTGGTGAGTTACTTGCGTTGGGAGCAATAGTCTAGCTTCATCCAAGTTATCTTCACGTCATTTTGATATTCTAGGTAATTTGTAGTAGTAAACAATTGTGCTTTGTTTTAGAACCTCTTGTACGGATGACACTAGGTTTTGAATATTTGGCTAACTTCCTCACTTTATGTTTTATTTATGAAAGTTATCCACTCTATTAATTTACATCTTTCACATTTATTATGTATTGTGTTGGGTGAAAAGTTAACTTATCTACCGAGGTTTAGGGTAGTTGTGATCATATTCTTGATTTTTGGATCGTGACTATTTGGTATAAGAGCGTCTATATTCACTAGTCTCACAAGTACAAGAGGAAGTGTCTAGTAGAGTCCTTTAGATCGGTACAATGACGTTTGTATCTATCTTGGAGTGGTTATTGAAAATTTTAGAAAATATATATTATTTGATTCTTTATCATGCATAATTGGTCATTTCTTGAGTTTCTAAACTTCGTGTGTTATTCTCTCACAGATGGTGTGGACGAGGTCAACTGCAATTAGAGATGAGACATCAATACTCTAGCTAGATCACCCCATGGGGCCGAGGCAGAGGCAAAGCATGAGATGTTGTACCTGCTCGAAATGTAGGATGAAGAGGGACATCACTCAGTCTCAGTTCTTGAATTGTCAACATGTGAAGTATGAATATCAAAGATAAAGTTGAATGGCTCAAATGATGCCTACACTTGAGTGAAAGTGGGAACTTATTGCTATGAATTTTATGATAGATTTGTCACAAACTTCTAGGAAATTTGATGCTATTTGGATTATTGCTGATCGATTGACCGAACCTGCTTATTAACTATCTAGCAAATGCACATGATATCTATTTTTTTTATTTTTATCATATAGACAAGGATACTCATTTGACATGTAAGTTGTAAAAATTGAAGCATGACAAGAAAGAAAAAAAAAAGGGAAAAAAGAAGATGAGGAATTTGACGGAAAACCCTGGCAACAGTCTAAAGTGGCCGCAATTAACTAAGCGCTTGCCAGCTAATAATGGCTCATAAAACTACTCTCTCTTGTACACATTTCATACCACAAAGGCATACAGCTAAGCTAATTATACTCTTCGCACTTCGTCAATTCCACATCTCACCATTTCTCTTTCTCTTTCTCTCTCACTCACCCAGACAGACATAGGAGATTTTGATTACAAACGCTTTTTAGTCCTTTTGAAATGTAGTATAAGGACAACGACTTACAAATTCATCAGACTTGACGTTTCTTTTTGTTGCATGTATCCATAGATATAGCATTCACTTCCAAACATCTCCCGTTACATACAAATCTATGTCGACGATCTACAGTCCATCTCGGACTCCAGCTACCACCAGGTTGCCTTTAGGAGGCGCCGTCGCTGCTGGTGGTGGTGGTGTCAGTGGCGCATCTAGATTGAGATCTTCTTCGCTTAAAAAGCCACCTGAGCCACTTCGCAGAGCTGTCGCTGATTGTCTATCTTCTTCTTCTCCTGCTCACCATGGAACACCTTCTGCCACTGCCTCTGAAGCTTCTCGAACTCTAAGGGTCAGACTTGGATCCTCTTCTTTCTCTTTTTTTTAATCTAGGGTTTACTACAGTACTTTCTCTAAGATTTTCCTTCTTACCTACATTTTTATTTAAGCTCGAGTCTCCTTTTTTACATTTCATGATGTACATTGCCTTCAGTTGAGTCTTAATCTAGGAAATTTCGCAAGGAATTGTCAATTGTAATATAGCAATTTATTTAGCATGTTTTTTAAGATATGGGATTCAGCTGCAGTCTTTGTGGGTATTGGAGAAGGAGACAAACAATAGAAAAGCATAAAAGCTGCAAAGATCCCAGGAGAAAGTGTGGGGTTTCGATGCTTGCTTGACTTTGAAAAGCTTTAAATACCTTGGCCAATTTGTCTGATATCTTGTAAGCAAAGAAACAATACCAAACTTATTGGATTAACAAATACATGAAGATAATTAGATCATGACATACAATCTGTGTGTTCAGACTGATATAGAAACTTTTACCTAAAAGGGCAAGTATCTAAAATGGTTCCAAAAATACTGGCTTCTTGAAAATTGAAATGCATCTATTTTATTTCATCCTCAATTGAAGACTTTGCAGTTACTCTAAAACTTAGATGCTGTCGTGTTTGGACATTCTTATGAGCCTATACGGTGAAAGGTTTTTTCTTTCTAAATTTTGAGGAGAATCCCTAATTATATGTGTGTCCAATCCAAGCTCTCACATGCTATTTATGTTTCTTTAGTTGTGCTTTTATTTAGTAGCTGAATAAAGGGATCAAACTAGTTAAAAGGAGGTGCTACAATTTTACAAGCGAACTTTAAATAGTAGTTGTATGATCACATATGCTGTTACTCTTGCCAGAAACCTTAAACAAGAAAAGAAAATAACTTGTCCTAGTAGGGGAATTTTCTTTTCTTGATAGGAATTGGAGTCTCACATCGTCTGTGGGATGGGTACATGGACTCCTTTTATGGGCTTGAGCAATCCTCCCCTCATGAGCTAGCTTTTGGGGTTGAGTTAGCCAAGTTCCATTTCTTTAACATGATTCATTTATAATTGAAACTTAAATGATTATTGGATTTTGGTGTCCTTACACTTTTAGCATAATGACATTGGTAAAGATTACACTTGTTTGGCTTATGTCCTATAATATGATAATCATGTAGTGTATAATCATTGAAATCCTTTGAACCATCGCATAATATTTCTAAAATTACAAAATGAGATGGGAAGTTGCATTCATGCTATTAACTTATACTCTTACAGGAATATCTGGCAGCATATCCAACAACTGACTTGGCTTATGGTGTTATTTTGGATCATACACTAGCAGAGCGCGAGCGCAGGTATGCCGTACTTTGTTGATAGAGGCAATAGTATACTAACATGCCTACATAGTTCAAAGCAGTATACTTATGTGTCTGTCTCATGTGCCATAACTACACTGATTGTTTTTCTAGTACTTCTGTGCTGAATTTCATGTTATAGGTAAAATCCATTCTGTTGATTTTAAAGTTATAAAGGATTATCTAATCCTTGTCATGTAGTTACAACAACAATATATACAGTGTAATGCCATAAGTGGGGTCCAAGGAGGGTGGTGGGTACACAGCCTTACCCTTACCATGTGAAGGTAGAGAGGTTGTTTCCAATTGACCCTCGGCTCAAGTAAAGCTTTTTAAAAAACAAGTATGTTAAGCAAATACAATAGCGAAGAAACCATGCTGAAAACAATGAAGACGAGAACAATAGCAACAACAAAATAATTCTCGTCATATAGTTCTGGAACTGATTACAAGAGGTTTCTGATGAGTGTTCTTTTCCGTCTTATCTTCTAGTCTGGTTGGATGTTTGTGAGCGCTAGTTGAAATGAAGTTAAATCAGTATAATTCTCATGAGAAAGATGTCTATCATGTAACTTTATAGGCACTATGGAACAATGATGTTGAGTCTTGGAAAGGGAAAAGTAGGACTTTCAGGTTAAGTCAACTCAATATTTTAGGCAAATTTCACATAAGCAAACATGAAATTGCACATAAGTTTATGGGTGCATCTTATTGCTGATGCTATTATAGTATCATTGTTCTTTATTATGTTAAGTTTGCAGAAAACTAACAAACCATTGAATGCATGCCTGATATCCTCTGTTGCAGGATGGTGAAGAGAAATAATTTCCTCTCATGGCGTGCCTAAAAAACATATTATGTTAAGAATTTAAAAGCAACTCCGATTATTAACTTTTGCAATTTGATCCAAGGCCTAGAAAAGATATCCCAGTAAATTTTATAGGATTATCTACCCCTTGTTGACTTGATTTAGATAGCCTCTTATGTCTGATTGTGGAATGATGATATTTTGCAGTGTGATCTTATGCCTTACCATGTATTTTCTTTTGTTTATTTCTGATAAGTGACATTGCCATATATCTTTGTCGAAATTACTGTGCTCTTCTGCTAGTACCTGAATCACAACCTACATCGCTTATGCTTTGGGTGTCATATACTAATTTCCAATTCTTTCTTCAGTAGAAGTCTTTAGTTTATAAACAGATGAAGGTCACAAACAAGTTGTGAAAGTTGATTACCATCAATTTAGAGGTATTTGACCTAATTTAGTGAGAACTGCTTCCACTAGGTTTAGTTCTTAATCCAAGTTAACATTTTGAGTGACAATGATGAACACCATACACTTGAAACATGCAACCAAATATACAAACTGATTTGGAATATGAGATGATTTCGTCATCTCCATCTTCCTAACTTCTAGTGAACCAAAGAAAGTTGAATCTTTGAAGGGTGATATATATGATGTTATGAAAATATTTAAATCAAGATAACTATTTCAAAAGTCCATTTTGAAAAAAATTAAGGAAAATGCATAAAGAAACCCTGAAGTATGGTCAAATTTTCAGTTACACACCTTATTTTTTGTGGGGATCCTATTATCCCTGGACTTATTTGAAACAATATTGTCAACCCCTAATGCTGAGGTGGCAAAGAGAGTGCATTTCACTCTCTTTGAGTGTGTGAGAAGCACAAACAATGTTAAAACTTTCTAAATATTTCATTTATCAAATATTAATTTTCCTCATTTTTTATTATTTCTTTTCTTTTTCTTTAATATTCTTGGCTACCACCATCACTATAGCACCGCGTCTCTCCTCCTCCACCATTTCCATTACCCTTGGACTTGATTTGCACTGCTTGCGGGGGTAGACATAGATCACCAAACTTCACAAAATATAACTGATCTTTTAACCTTTTATTTGTTTGAGGGGAACATTTGAAGAATAAATCACGTATATATAACCTGATTAGACACCCAAATCCCAGTTGTAAACTTGAGCCACATTGTTCAATTTTTTCCCTTTATCATGTAGTGATAACAATATATTTATCTTAATTATATATTAGCATGGATATGAACTTGGATTCTCTAAATAGAAAATTGAACATATACTTGTACTTAAATGGAATTTAAAATTTAAGTAATCAGTAAGAAATGTATTATTCATGTTATTGGGGTCTGTATATGCACAGGGATTATTGGTATTTGTAGCTTAGTGCAAAAGTATATGCTGGATCCTAGGTTACCCTACTTAAATAACATGACAGTTTGCTGATGCTCTCCTTTGCTCTTTAAGTGTGGGAAAATATTGTTTCAGCTGAAGCTAGTAAGGAAAAGGTTATAATTGTTTGTAGTAGCTGGAATTTTAGTTTTCTGCAAATTTGAACTGTTCTGTGAGGCATCGTGCTTCTTGAATTTCTTTTCTCCCTTCTTGAGATTTTGTTTTTTTGCTTTATTGCTTCTTGGATGTTCATGTTTCCTATAACCATTACATTGTACTGTCCTACTGATGTCCTTTTTTCCATCTTTGACATTGAATCAGCCCAGCAGTTGTAGCAAAATGTGTGGCGCTTTTGAAACGGTATCTTCTAAGGTAGTTTCTTCCTTTTGCTTTTGATTTCTTCTTTCCCATTGAAAATCTAAGGTTTCATATCTCACTCGAGCACTGACATTTAGCTTATTTAGATTGTCATCATTATACATTTTGTGACAGATTTTTTTTCATCAATATTTTATGACAGATTTCTGTTACTAACTTTGAATTCATCACTCAAATTTACATGAACCTGATATAACTAACTTTGCCACCTTTACCATCTATTTATGTTTAATACTGTAAGTTATTTCCTTCTCAATATATACTGTAAAAATCTTAGATTTGTGACTTTTGTTGTTAGAGGCCTCGTTAATGTTGAAAAGGACAAGTTTTCATTAGAATTCATTGTGATCTTTGTAGAATGAGTAAGTTAATCCACCATTTACTTACAAATTGTTAAAAAGTAATTCAAATGGAGTTGAGATATTAGGAGCAACCTGAACCCTCTAAATAAAGTAAAAAATGCTCCTACGCATGATTCTCAAGGCTTTTCTCTCTCCTACTTTCTAGGAGAGAGAACATCCTTTCTTTGGTGCCTTTACTGGCCTTCAAACTGCCTGGTAGCTCAGATTCACGCACTGTGATTTCTGTCAAACTCTTCTCTCTCTTTTTTTTTTTCCTCTCATCACACTCCAAACTTCTTCCATCAAGAATATGGAGGAAATTAGAATCTATTTCAACGTGGGTGTCAAATTTTTTGATATCACCAGATGGACAACCAACAATGAAACTTGGTACGAATGGGTAAAAAGAAGTCGCTACATGATGAGATGATCAACTTTGAGCACAAAGATTATGGTGTGGATTTGTAACATACTAGAAGATGCATCTAAACACGAGAAAAACACAATCAGGAGGTGGAAAATTAAGGAGTAACTCACAGATTTCTTCTGTACCAGGAAATTTAATGCTTATGGTTGGTATATGCATCCTCTCACTTCAACCAAAAGAAAGGACGATTTCAATAAATACCTGAGTTGACATTGAATGCTGGCCGAATAGACATAACTATTGTGAGAAATATTGGAGAAAAATATTATTGAATTGTGTATTTACATTATTACGTTGAGATCCTATTTATAAACACTACATTAGACTCCTTTTCCAACTAAGACACTATAATACAATCCTTTTTCAAGTAGAATTCTATATACTATTTCTTTTTCTATTCCTATTCTAAGTAGGGTTGTATATATTATTCTTGTTCCTATTCCTATTCTAACACTCCCAGCAAGTTGGTATACAAGTCTTATGTACCTAGCTTGTTACAGATGTAATTAATACTAGGACTGGTGAGGGCTTGATGAAGATATTTGCAAGTTGATCACTCAACTTTACAAAATTGATAGTCAATCTCAATGTGCTTAGTCTTCTCATGAAATATTAGATCTAATGCAGAATATTGATAAAACATAAAGTGATCAGCTCCACTATGAGTCATGCCAAACTCTTGAATTATTGTGCTAACTTTCCAAACCAAGCTTGAGAAGACCATTTCAGACCATGAAATGACTTGCACAACCAACATACAAGGCTACTAGATTCCCCATGAGCAACAAAACTAGGTGGTTGCTCCATATAGACTTATTCCTCGAGATCATTGTGGAGAAAACGTTCTTAATGTCGAACTGATAAAAAGGCCAATGGAGAACGACAACCATAGATAGAAAAAGGCGGACATATGTTGTTTTAGCCATGGGAGAGAAAATATCACTATAATCCAGCACAAATATGTGAATATCCTCTTTTTCCAGCAAAAGTTAATTTGAAACTAAAAACAAAAAGTGCATGACAACTCAAATTTGTTAGAAATAATGCAATGATCGCAGGAAAGTGCTTGAAATCTGGTATAAAATATAGGGATAGTTTCAAAAGCAAGAGATGAGCATATCTTAAACAAGAAAGTCACCCTAAAACTGGTCAAAACATGCTCATGTGCCAGATTATTAGATTTGATGGCGGAAAGTGGTCATAATTTGAGAAACAAAATTATTTGGATAGGGTCTAAATAATGGCACGGCCCTACTGGGAAAGAGAATCATATGAGTAGTGTCGGAATTATGGCATGACCTTACTGGGAAAGAGAATTATATGGTCAGAGTTGGATTGATGCACGACCGTACTAAAAAAGAGAAATTATATGGATAGGGTTGGAGTGACGGCATGACCTTACGCAAATCAAATTTGAGGAGTCACCAGAAAGACACATGGAACTATGCAAACCAAATATGAGGAGTTATCAAAAAGACACGGTAATATGCTACTCAGATATGAGAAAGTAGTTTGGAAAGATACACAATGCTACTCAAATAAGATATGAGAACGTAGTTGATGGAAAGATGCACGGTGCTACGCAAATCAGATATGAAAAAGTAAGTCATTGACAAGATGCACGGTGCTACACAAATTGGATATGAGAAAGTAATCACCGGAAAGATGCACGATGCTATGTAAATCAAATATGAAAAAGTAGTCACTGAAAAGATGGCACGGTGCTAATGATAAAGTAGTCACTGAAAAGATGGCACGATGCTAATGATAAAGTAGTCACCGAAAAGATGGCACAGTGCTACACAAAATAGCTATGACAAAGTAGTCACCCAAAAGATGGCAAGGTGCTACGCAAATCAAATATGAGAAAGTAGTCACCAAAAAGATGGCACAACGCTACACAAATTAGATATGAAAAAATAATCATAAAGATACATGGTGACCCAATTTTCGCTAACATAATCATTGGCCAGATGGTTGACATATATGGGTAATAGGCTCCTGCTGACAGTGGAAGCTCTTTGATCTCTACCAAGATCATAGAGACTCTGATACCATGTGAGAAATATAGGAGTAAATATTATTGAGTTGTGTATCTACGTTATTACATTGAGGCCCAATTTATAGATACTATTACTTTTCCAACTAGGACACTACAATACAATTCTTTTCCAAGAAGAATTTTATATACTATTCCTATTTCTATTCCTATTCGAAGTAGGATTGTATATGTTATATTCTTGTTCCTATTCCTATTCTAACATGAATATAGATAGGTTAATTAAATGCTCCAATCTTTTGTTAAATACAACTTTTAATGAGGATTACTCATGCCAATGCAATATGAGAGTAAATGGCAATCAAATGCACTTTGAGAGTCCACAGTCACCCCTTACAAATGAGACAATGGGAAGCAGGGGTGAAGGACAATGTACCTCACTCTCTTGTAAGACAATTTTCAGGCTAAAACATTTAAAAATGGCTGGGAACTTGTTTGTATTCGAGTTTCCGAATAGAAACACAGCGTAAAATACACTGAAGAAGGAATGGAGATGGAAAAAGGGAAAGATCTGTCTCGAGTAGTGGAGTCCCACTACAGTCTGCACACTTTTATATTAGAAAACTACAACTTTCTGGATTAGGGATTTGGGTTCCTCCCTCATTTATGATCGCAGAAGATTTTTACAGAGATCAAGAATCTTTGTGGAGGCTGGGTTTCCACAGAAGAAGAAATAAAGCTTAACAATCACTTTAAGTGGGCAACAACAACAACAACAACATACCCCGTGTAATCCCACGAGTGGGGTTTGGGGAGGGTGATATGTACAATCTTTCCCCTACCTTTTGAAAGAAGAAAGATTGTTTCTGATAGACCCTCGGGTCAAGTGAAACATATCAAAACAAGTATGGTTTTAAAAAAAAATGGATTTGAGTTTTGTTCAAGTAGATCTTCCAATATTGATGCAGAAATTTGATGTACTCAAATGAGAACATACAAAAACGAATAAATGGTTTTAGGATTATGAAAGAATTTAATAAACCGACGAACTCTTAAAAAAAAATAACAACTTCCATTTTCAATTTTCGTTGTGAAGGACGTACTTTTAACCTATCCTGCATTTACTCATCATCATGAAACATCAATTTGTTGGGAAAAATTTGTCAGTAAAGATTTAGGAACAAACAAGTTGATCCATCTATTCATATGTTTTTGTCAAGTACTACCTACGTTTCATTCTATATGATAGTGTTTGATAAGGAACATAAGATGTAATCTGAAAAAATATTGAAGTAATTATTCAAAAGTTAGTTTGATTGGGAAAACATTAAATCAATGTTTATTAAAAGCTCAACAGTTTGATGAATTTCAATTCCTGAAAGTTGTGAAAGTAGTATAAAACTTGATGAGTGTAAAAAATTTGAATATTCCAGAAAGGAAAGAGTATTATTATATTAATTGAATTGGAGGGAATTAGGGGTATTCATGGAAAACCAAACCAACTGTAAAAAAACTGACTTTTTAATTTGATTTGGTTAGATTTTTATTTAAGAAAACTGACAAAATTTGTTTGGTTTGGTTTTAAGCAAAAAAATAACCAAAAAAATCAATCCAAAAGGACTATAAATACCTATTCAAAAATTGTATAAACATGTGTATATGTATATTCTTATATATATTTTTTGGTGTACTGCTTTTTGCAATGACTTTGACTTGACTGGTTTCATCTGAAATTTAGCTCTTTCTGTTGGTGCTGAAAAATTTGTCATCAACATGTTATAAATATGCAAGCGTGTGTATAGAAGTACTTCGACATATGGACTAGTTAAGTGTCGATATGCACTTAGTGAAGTGCTATTACTATCTACCTGTATTAGTGTATTTTGTGCCACAGTGTTTCTCATATAACTGATGTCGTGGACAATGTCTTGTTTTTGACAACCGTGGCGTCCTAGCTAGCTTGTGTGCAGCTCAACTGATTCCATGGGTACCTGCTACCTCCCACCAACACAAGTACCGCCAACTCTGTCCACACTTGGACATATAGGAAGAAATCACCTAGTGTTTTTGCCTTTGGTGGGATTTGAACCATGGTTCTCAGCCCACTTCATTGGTCACTAGGCCACACCTTTCCCTTGGGTGCAGTATAGATGATGTCCTTGACAGCGTTTTCTTATTTTTGAGATGATTTCCTTGACAGTGTTATGTCACATTTTTTTTAAAATGACAAAACCAAACAAACTAACAAAAAACTGAATGGATGAAGTTTCCACAAAGTATGGTTTGGTTTGGTTAAGTATTTGAAATATTGACTTAATTGATTTGATTTCTTTTAGGTAAAAACCGATCCAAACTGAACCGTCAACACTCCTAGAGGGAGTAATAACTAAAGAGTGAATCTGTGGAAATTGTTTGGTTTACATAAATACAATATCATAAAAAGATCATTTTTTAGATCGTTCATCAATATTTTGGAATTTGACTACTGGAAAGATGACATGAAGATATGACTGTTGGTTGTAAGAATCAATTATTGAACAAATGAGTTCTTTATGAAAGTCATGTTCTAGTTTCAATCCTTGGAGTGAAAACTTACTATAACGTACGCACATTTATCATCAGTGTGGGAAACAAATTTTGTCTTGAAAAGTTTGGGATTGGAAATACGAGAGACAGTGTAATTTCATCATCAGTGGGCTATAATACTCTTCCCTGGATCTCATTCAGCCAATTTTGTATATTGTGATCACTCTCATTGAACTTGTCAAGATGATCAATGAACAACCTATGAAACTGAATCCATTCCTACTTTTCTCCTATCACAAAATGTTAGTGGGTCCAACTCAAGTAACCTTTCAAAGCACTTAATGTTTATTGAGTGCTTATGATATCCCAACTCTAGTTGAATACTATGGTCGTTTACATATCTTACCATGAAGAACCTTTAAATCTCTCATTACAACAGTGCTTTATGTTTGTTGCAGATATAAACCCAGCGAGGAGACATTGGTACAGATTGACCGATTTTGTGTAAGCATCATTGCTGAATGTGATATGAGTCCCAACCGAAAATTGGCTCCATGGTCACGTTCTTTAAGCCAACAAAGTAGTGCATCTACCGCATCAAGTACTGTATCACCTTTGCCTGTTTCGAGTTATGCATCAGGAGCACTTGTGAAGTCCTTAAGTTACGTTCGTTCTCTAGTCACACAATATATCCCAAAGCGATCATTTCAACCAGCGGCTTTTGCTGGAGCAGCTACTGCATCCAGACAAGCACTTCCCACACTGTCATCTTTATTGAGCAAATCCTTCAATTCCCAACTTGGCCCTGTAAATGGTAAAGAACTATTGGAGAATAAAGATGTCTCTACTGTTTCGACTTCAGGCTCACCTATAGCTGAAGAAATTAATAGAATGGAAGATCATGAATTCACTGCTTTTGATGTTTTCAAGTGGCGTTGGTGCAGAGATCAACAATCATCACCATCTCCATCCAAAAGGTAGTTAAATTATTCGCTAGTGGTCCTGTAATATCTATTTGCTCTGTAGGGCATTTACTGATTATGGAAACCTCAACTTTTCAGTGACCATTTTTTGAATCCGAAAGATGTGAGTGCACATAATTTCCTTGAAGTAGGTGCAGCGGCTCTTCTTGTTGGTGACATGGAAGCTAAAATGAAGGGTGAGCCTTGGAAAATCTTTGGGAGTTCGGAGATGCCTTATCTAGATCAACTTTTGCAGCCTTCACTGCTCACGACCGTGACCAATTCTGCGTCTGCTTGTGCCCACTTAAGAGCAATAACAGCTCTAAAACGTTCTAAACCAGGGCCTCATCAAATATGGTAAATACAATTGGCACTGTTTCTCTATATCTTTTTTCAATTTTCGCATCTTAACATGCTTCTTGAGGTTGGTTTCTACTATGACAGAAAACAATCTCAAATTCTTAATGGAAGTTATAGGAGCTTCACTTTGTCCGGTGAATTTATTTTCACTTGTTTATCTTCGAACAACTTCTTCCACTCATTGAATGTGGAGGTGTTACTTGAATATAGAAACATGAATTCCGTAGTCTATATTAGTGTTGAAAACCCTTCTTTATCTCAGTGTTGTGCATCTATGAAGAGCTGTAATACAATTTCAAGTCATGCAAAGTAATGAATCTGAACCAGTGAAACTTAAATTTTTGATAATAATTCTTCTTTCCTTATATATGTGTAAATCAGGGAGGATTCTCCCGTGAGCACTTTCCGTCCCCGTGCAAAGCCGCTTTTTCAGTATCGACACTACAGGTATGTCATGAGGCATTATTAAAAAAAAATATTTTCTTTTAAGATAATTTAAGTGTTTTGTTATCGCTTGAAACACAACTTTTTTCAATGTTGGATTAAAAAATTCTACGCTTTCCTACACTAGGGCTTAGTTTAAGTGGCAAAGGTTGAGGGACTTGTGACTTAGGTCACAGATTTGAGCCCTGTACCATGCAAATTAAGTCGGGTATGTAAGTGGAGAATGATAAAGGGACACCCATTATCCCCTAGTTTGAAGTTATGATTGGTCCCGAGTTGGCAAGGGTGGAGGGGTGGGCCCATTATCCCCGAGTTTCGAATGCTGTGGCCGTTCCTGGGTTGGCCCCGACAGATTTCTTGGTCATAACAAAAAAAGAAGAAATTCTTTACTTTCAAACTATAGATGTTCTTGAGTTCTTATGTCCAGCCTTAGTTTTCAAATTTTGTGGCCAATCTATCCTATTTCGGTTATACAGCTAGGTTGTTAGAATGTTATACATTTCCCTCGCCCCTTCCCCTCGGGATGTTGGTCCATGTCCCCCTATCCATGAATTTAAAGTATTTTTAGCTAGTACCTCGCCTCTTTACCTCCTTTATGGATATGATTTATACTGTAGACCAAAGTGTGAGCATCCCTTTTGAGTTGTTGATGGTCAATTAATAAAGAAAGATGGCTGATGCTGTCTTATCTCGTCATATCCATTATTTTTCCGAATTTCACCTTGCTTCTTCCCTGTCTTACACATGCACAACTATAGCTGCGTTAAATTTGTCCTTTGTTTATCTCGAGACTGGTGTGGAACGAGTCTAACATGGGCATGGGTACGTCGTCCTAGTTCTTAAAGTACATTATGAATTAGCAAAAACTATCACCCGAAAAAGCTTATATAATTGCAAAATTGCTGATGTTGAGATCCTTTCATGGGTAGAAGAATTCTAAACTAGGGGATTTAGTCATTGAGATTCTTAAAGTACAGGAGATAAAATTTGACTTAAGGTGGACCGTAGATTATTTTCAGAAGTGATAGATATGATACTGAAAGTTGTTTCTACTAGATTAAATGTTCTCTCTTCAATGACACATTTTATCAGCTTGTTGTAGGTTTCTTTGATATGTGTGTTCATTGGGTTTGCTCTCTTTAATAATATGTTTTTGTTGCTTTCCTTCTAGGTATGCATTTATCATCTCCCACTACCTAATTTCCTCCCTCTTTTGTCTTTCTTGGTTCATAATACGTTGATGTTATCAGTGAACAGCAGCCTCTGCGATTGAATCCAATGGAGGTCTATGAGGTTATTGCTGCAGCCTGCTCTGAGACTTCTGCTCCAAATACTTATCCGATGACATTTTCATCTAAACTAAGTAACAACAGTGGAAAGCCGTCAATGGACGTGGCTGTCAGTGTACTTGTCAAACTTGTAATTGACATGTACGTGCTCCTTTCCTTGCATCTAAAACTTTTGTATTAAAAAGTAACAGGAATATCGTGAATCTTGTTTATTTTTATATATTATCCCATAATAGGTAACTTGATAGACCTTTAGTAGTGCAATTTGGCAGCAAAGTAGAATTAAGTCTGTCCAAAAAGGTTACTTCTCAAACATTAAAGTAATGGCATATGCATAAATTCTTCTGCATGCTCAATAACATAAATGCTTATTTGTTATGGGATGCACTCTTCCAGTTCCTTGATTTTGAAATCTCATTCTTGGATGGATGAGTAGCCAACAGCTCTCCATGATTCAATTCCTTGCCTTTCATGTTCGTGGGCTGTGTGGAACAGGACAAATTATACTCGTACTTGTCTTGTAACAGTAGTCTAATTTCAATTTTAACTTTTTGATTATGCAAGTGCTGTAGATGTCTGTCCTTTTCTTCTTATTTTACACTTACAAGTAATGTTTATTTGACCTAATATGTATCCTGTTTTAGGAATAACTAATATGTTTCTTAATTGGACTAGTGTGGACCTTATGGGACATGCAGGTTGTAACTAAGTTACGTATAAGATGGTACCATTTAGCATTAACTGGTGCATTAACATCACATTCCATGAATTATGGGTTTTTAGTATCATTTTGGTAATTGTTCTCAAGGGTAATCTTTGCTATTTGTGGTTTGTAGGTATGTTTTGGACTCCGAGACTGCTGCTCCTCTCGCTCTGTCCATGCTCGAGGTGCTGCCTTGTTCTAGATGGTCACTCTTTTATGTTAGAATGTTCAGGATACTTACTTTTGTGAAAATTAATTGTAGGAAATGATGAATTCTACTCGTCTGGAATCCAAGACTCGGGCCTTTGATTTAATTTTAAATCTTGGAGTTCATGCTCATTTATTGGAGCCTCCAACAACAGATGATGCTTCAACAATTGAAGAAGAGTATTGTAAAGAAACTTTTTTGGACAATGAAAGTCAACTTTCTTTGGAAGGAAATAAGAAATCGGATTATCTTAAGAAAGCGGGGAATTCCTCAGCCTTTGATAAGTTTGAGTGTTGGATTTTAGGCATCCTCTATGAGATCCTTCTTCATCTTGTCCAGGTACATGTGGCTAACAGTTGAGCTCTTTCTCTGTGTGTATTATTTCTTGGTAATCATCTTGTAATGTTTGTTTTTTACTGAGCTTTGATTTTGTCCTGTTGTTAATTTCTTGGTTGGCTTTATATCAAGCACTTCCATAATTGTATTGTTTTGTAGTAGTTTCCGTTATGTTACTATCTGCTAATTTTTGTTATTATCTTTTTTTCCCTTATACTTCCATTACTTCTTTTCGGGATTGCTTTGGACTTCTTTTCCTTGAGCCGAGGATCTATCGGAAAGACGGAAATGGCCTCTCTGTCTCTGAGGTAGGGGTAAGGTCTGCATACGCTCTACCTCCCCAAAACCCATTTTGTGGGTCTACACTGGGTATGTTGTTGCTTTATATCAAGCACTTCAATGTGGAAAGATAGTTCTGGAGGATACAATTTTCCAGACTTAATTTTTGGTTTTTCTGTTTTATCATAATTCATCATGAAATTTGGAAAATTAAAATTTGCATGCATTGGTACATAGCTGGAGTGCTCACAACTCTCTATTGCCTCCCACTCCACAGGTTAAAGTATAAGGCTAGAAGTTCTTTGATTATGATGGAATAAGATTCAACCTTTATTGTTGAGGAATAATTAGTCAGATATCGAGTAGGCCATTTGACTTTAGTTGGAAAGTTCTCGATTTTGAGTTGGCGCACTAATTCCTTAGCTTAGTCCTAGACCTGATATTTAGAGTTAGTTTGGGTTTTGTCAGTTGCTTAATTGGTTGCCAAATTATTCCTGAAGGTACAATTTTGTCCTGGATTGTGGCATTATATCAGAAATTATATTCTGACACAGAGACCTGGAGACCTCAGTACATTTTTAGGGACTGTACAATGGTATCGCTCCCCTGATGTTGCAAGGTCCATTTTAGCCACATGAAATTTTGGCAAGCATCAAAGCATGTGCAAGGGACAAGGCCCCTGGGCCTGATGGGTTCTCAATGACATTTTTCACACTGCTGGGAGGTAGTCAATAGAGAAGTCATTGATGTTGTTCAAAATTGTTACCATGGATGCTATTTTAATAGTCAACAAATGGCCTTTATCAGTGGCAGGTAAACAATGATGCTATTTTAATAGCTAATGAATGTGTGTATACCAGAATGAATTGTTCGAAACAGGGATCCTGTGCAAATTAGATATTGAGAAGGCCTATGACCATGATAACTAGGATTTCTTATGTGGAATATTTCAAAGGATGGGATTTTGAGACAGATGGATCAAATTTTGTATCGTTACAGTCGATTCTCAGTATTGGTTAATGATTAACCTTGTGGTTTCGTTTCCTCTCAGAGAGGACTGAGGCAAGAGGATCCCCTATTACCATTCCTTTTTATTCTAGCCATATAGGGACTGAATTTTATAGTTAACAAGCAAAGGCGAATAATTGGACCAGTGGTTTCAAGATCAATAACAAGATTGGCAATTGTTTAGAGATTTCTCATCTTCAGTATGTAGATGATACACTGGTTTTTTGTGAAGCTGTCAAGAATCAACTGAGAATGTTAAAAGTAATTTTCATTCTTTTTGAAGTTGTCTCTGGCTTATGCATTAATTGGAACAGAACTTTTATTTAGCCCGTTAATGAAGTTAATGATACACCTGAGATCCAATCCTTGGCAGAGATTCTGGGAGGAAGAATAGGTGAGCTGGACACTGCTTACTTGGGCATGCCATTGGTACTAGATGAAAATCTTTAGGCATTTGGAGTGGAGTCCCGGAAATGTTTGAGAAAAGTCTTACTAGCTGGAAAAGCCAATACCTTTCACTAGGTGGAATATTTGTTCTGATTAACAGTGTGTTGGATGCTATATGCACTTATATGATGTCTTTGTTCCCAGCTCCTACTAGTGTGCAAGGTTAGCTGCTATGAGAAGAATATTTTTGTGGCAAGACAATAGTAAGAAGAAAAAAGTACATCTGGTTTAATGCAAGAATGTAACAATCAAGGAGCAGGGTAGACTGGAAATCAGAAATCTCCAGTTTCAAAACCAAAGCCTTGTGATGAAGTGGTTGTGGAGGCTAGCTGCTGATGAGAAATTACTGTGGATTGAAGTAAATAAAACTGAGGATGGGCTAGAGGATAGATGGAGTAACAATTGAGTGAATACACCTCCTTATGTGGTCTGTGTGTGGAGAGCTATCAGGAACTCATGGCCATCAGTTGTGAGAAAATCCTCTCTTAAGGTGGGAAATGTCATGAAGGTGTCTTCTTTCTAGAAAGACATTTGGCTAACATGAGCCATTGCAGCAGACATATCCAGATCTCTTTATTCTATGATAGGAAAAAGAGATATCATTGGGAGAAGCTTGGTCAGTACAGGGGTGGAACTTGAGCTTCAAAAGACAACTTAATGATAAGGAGGTGAGCAGGGTGGCAGACTTCTACAATACCTTAGCACAATTCAAAGGGACGTCTGAAGCTGAGGACAACATGTGGGGACAAGGTGATAGGCATGACAAAGTTCTACTTCAAGACAACTTATAGTGAACTCAATACAATTAACAATCAGGTGGGTTGTTAGTCCTGGAAAATAATATGGAAAGTTAGAATTCCATACAAAGTAGCATGTTTTTCTGGTTGCCGGCAAATGAGGAAGCTCTGACTCAACACAACCTAGCTAGGAGGGGCCTTCAGCTTTGTTTAATATGTTACTTGTGTGGGGAGCATGCTGAAACAATTAATCATCTTTTTCTCCCTTGTCTGTGGTTAAGCCAATTGTGGAAAATCTTCATCAATTTGAAGGGTATCAGCTAGGCAATGGAAGGGTGGTTGAGTTATTTGTCACTTGGGCTGCCCTTCTTCTCCTCACTCTCCTTTCCCTAATATGGACCTTAGGAGTATAGAAGGGAATCTGTCTAGTCAAAAAGAGAGATGGAAAATTGTCCCAGCTTGCATTTGGTGGATGGACAAAGTGGAAAGAAAAGACCAGAGATGCTTTGAAGACAAGGAAGTTCTATACCAAGGATGAAAATGAACTGTCTAGTTTTGTACTATTTTTGGTGTAAATAGGAACTTTCAGTGGATTATGAGTCTATTTTTGATGTCTTAGATTACATATAGAATCTGAGTCTGTTGCATCTTTCCTTTTTGGATCACTTGTAAATTTTGAGGTGGTTTCACAACTTGTGCAGTATACTTCTACAATTATATATGAAAACGTATCTCGTTTTTAAAATAAAGAATTTATACTTGACATTGAATTGTTGCAGTTTGATAAGAATCAGCCAGTGTTTTGTACAGCGAAAGACGACAAAAGGCGATAAGGGTTTGGCGAGGCAAGCGGTTTTGAAGTGCGGCGCCAATTTATACCAAAAAATTAAAATATTTAATTGCATAGATAAATAATCAAAATTTCCATAGCAATAATATATTAGCAAATACTTTAATTCAAAAATTGAAAATAGATAGTACATACAAAAGTCTAGAACTTGAATGAGAAAAAAAGGAAGAGCAAAAGTCAAAACAGTGAGGAAAAAAACAGTATTAGAAGGAAACAGAGGAAGAACTTTGAAGAAGAAAGAAGAAATATGTATTAGTTGGACTTTGGAGTTGCCGGAAAAGTCTCGCTAGTTGCCGGAGAAGTCTAGTCGAGTCGACTAGTTGGAGTCAAAGTCGTAGTCTAAGAGTGCAACTGTGCAAATTTAGAAAGAATCCTAAAATTACCTTTTAACTTTTAAAACCCTAAATTGGTTGCCTTTTTTAAGAAAATACAAAAGGCGACACCTTTCTCGCCTCTTGCCTTTGTCACCATGCCATCACCTTTTGAAGATCGCCTCGCCACAAAGCTAATAGGCGATGAAGGGTCGCTTTGCCTCACCTCTTGCCATTCGCCATTGGTGATGAGGCAATCACCTTTCACAACACTCAACTGCCTTAGGGACCCAAGAACATAATAATGAAAATCAAGGTTTGAAAGAAATGTCCGAAAGCTTAAAAGAGAATAAAATAGACAATTTTATTTTTTTGAAATTAAGAATTAATTGAATTCAAGAAAGTATTTCTTCAATTCAAGAACAAATCAAGAACTTCAAGATAAGTCTAATTTTCGAAATTGACTCCTAATAAAACAATTAACCTAAACTAATCACATTTTTAGTAGAAAATTAACACATAATACATTATGGATTCTGATTCTGACAGAATAACGAAGAAGAATCATAAGCCTAAACCTATGAATAAAGGAATCTAAGATTTTGAAGAATTTAAACGTATATCCTAAAAGTGTAGACTTGAATGTTGAAGAAATCCAAGGTAGCCGTATACTCACAAGAGCAAAAGAGAAAGTTATCCAATATTATTCATCATGAAAACTCTGTCTAATACAAAACAATGCACTGCTATTTATAGCCGAAATTGGTTAGAACAACTAAGCAATAATGAAATATGAAATAACTAGCTAATTAAAGAAATACTAGGATAACATTCCTAGCTACCTTGGAAAGCATTAAAGATAGTCGTAACTATTTAGGAAAATATTCCATAACAACTAGGAAACAAATTAGGAAACTTTTGACTTTTCTCTCTAAGTTTGGGCGCCAAGTAGGAGGCGTTCCTTAGCTGATTTAGGCGACCATCTTCATGCTTATTGGGAAGCAAGTCATCCCATCTTAAGGGCTAAAAACGTGGCTCAATGTAAGGTTTCTTGGTGTGCAAGTTTTACACATTTTAGCTGCTTAATTTGTCCAGAAGTGGACAGATTTGACTCATATTAAGAAGTGGAATCATGGGCTCATAAACGCGTGAACCACTTAGGTAGACGAACTGTGTCTTCTGTGCTCAGATTTCAGGTGCTGGTTCTTAGGCTAATATGTTGCTTAAATTTTATAACAAAGTTCATTAGTGTCATCTTTGCAGACCCTTTGATGGTTGAAAGTAATGGTCCCTTGATCCAGCAGTGTCTCCTGCTTCTCACTTATTCTCATACTTTTAACTCACATATATTTACTTAAATAGCATTGTACGATGATGATGACTCAAGTCCTATTCTCATTCTAAGTGTATTCACAATGTGATGAACAGACAGAAGAAAAGGAAGAATCCATCTGGGCTTCTGCTCTCAGCTGTTTACTATATTTTGTCTGTGATAGAGGCAGAATAAGGAGGAGCAGACTTAAAGGTCTTGACATAAGGGTGAGTCTATACCTTGGCTTGTTATTACTGACACATCTTATTCACTTTATTTTTCATGGAGAATATTTCAACTACTTGGTTTTATATAAGTATAGTAAGAGGAACAATGTGATTAGACTTCCATAAAATTCCGGAAAGTAGAGAAATGTGTTTGTAGTGGGGGACTTAACTTCTTGATTTGGCAGTTCCAACTAAACATATAAAAAGGAAATAGATATCTGATATGACTGATAAATGAAGTTTATCAATTTCATTTATTATTTATCAATGAACATTATGAGGGACAGACACATTATCCACCTAGTTTCATATCTGGTAGCAATGTATTTCTTGGTTATCCAAAAAAAAAAAAAAAAAGAAAGGAAAAGAATATTGGTAAATGAAGTAGATTTTTGAAAAAGAAAGTAATTACTCCCTGCATTTCAATTTAACTGGCATAGTTTGACTTGGAGTGGAGTTTTAAGAAATAAAGGCTTTTGAATTTGTGGTATTAACTAGGCCATGAAATTTCTGCACGCCTGCCATTAAAGTTAAAATTAAATTGTTCTAAATACAAAGAGGTGCCATTCTGTTCGAAACGGACTAATAAGGAAATAGTGCCACATAAAATAGAATGGAGGAAGTACTAGACAAATAAAAGTATTGAGAATGGAATTTATACAAATAAAGATATTATTCGGTGATACTGGTAAACTGAAGCGCTTATAAGTACATGAAAATGAAGGATAAGTTGGATGCATTTTATTTTATTGTATTTTGTCCTTAATGACCTTAGGTTCTGCCCTACTTGTTTCAATTTGTCTCTTAATCTTCTTCAAAATTGTAAATATGAGTGTCAACACCCAGTGTTATAATTTGTTATCCCTAAATGAATGTCCATATGTCCAATGAAGTGATGGTTGTGCATCTAATATTAGTCTTTCTCACATGTATAACACTTCTGTTTCTATGTTAATGTTAATCTCAAAAGTGCTTGATGTTTGTTCCAACTTTTCTCTCAATACTCTTGCAGGTTGTTCAGGTACTTATATGTGTTAGCAGGATGAATTCTTGGGCTGAAATAGTTCACAGCAAGCTTATTGGCATGCTAACAAACATGTTTTATGAGATTCCGGAAATATCTAATAAAGCTCTTTCAGCTACCCCTGAATTTCTTATTCAGCAGGTTGATCTGACGGGAGGAATTGAATTCATATTTGTAGAGGTATTGCCCTATCCCTGGTCATAATTCATGTAAAGTTGTCTGAGAGCCCATCATGTGGGAGTACCTTTTGCTTGGCATTTTGTACCTATTGTTAGGAATTAAAATTGTAGTGGGAGTCCATCAAATGGGAATAACTTTTGCATGGCATTTTGTGCCTAGTGTATAATTTGAGGGGTTGTTTGGTTGAGAGAAGTATTAAAAATACCTCTAAACTTGTTGCGAATTATTAGATTCATCCTCGAACTATTGACATCCTTAAAAACACCCGTTTACTTGACTAACTGAACTTAAATACACCACGATTTTGCAACATGAGTGAAATACACCCCCTAGATTCTCATCAAATTTATTGGTGTTTTCACATTTCTCTCGGCTTTTTATGAAGAGCCCCATACTCCTACAAGAGTTTGAGACCTCTTTTTTTTTTTTTTTGGAGAAAAGTACTGTTGTATTCCTCAACATTAACGGATGCTGGTCACCTTCAAAAACTTTTTACAAGAAGATAAAATAGAGTCTAGATTTACAAAGCTCCTAAGAAATCGACAAATTCATCCATTTCCTCTGTATAGTTCTCCTTACACCAAAAAAATAATGTGACTAGACAACTCCATTTTACAACATGAATGAACTTAACTTTGTCTTCAAAACATCTCCCATTTCTTTCTTCCCACACTGACCACCAAATGCAGGAAGGTATCATCCGCCACCACTTTTTCTAGCTTTTGCTGCCACCTCTTCTGATCCAACAACTCAACAGGTCAGCTGTGTGCTCAGGCATTGTCCACTCTATTTTGGTGAGAGTAAAGAATAGGTGCCATAGTTGAGCAGTAAATGTGCAATGCAGGAACAAATGGTTATTTGTTTTCCCAATTTCATTGCACAAAAAACATCTAGGTACAAGTATCCTTCCCTTTTTTTGGAGAACTTCTTGAGTGAGACAAGCCCTTCTGACCACTAACTAAGTGAAACATTTGATTTTAGTAGGGGCCTTAATCTTCCATAAGGACTTCCAGAGCTTTGAGACTTCCCCATGTGTTGAGCAGCTGTTTTCCTTCTTGTAAAGTCTGTTCACGGAGAGGATGCCATCTTCTGTGTATTTCCATCTCAAAGAATCTGGATCAGAAGTTGTGCCAGTGAAGACCCCTATTACATTCAGCATGTTTGCCACCCTCTCCACTTCCTGGTCGTTAAGGTGTCTTCTAAATGTCAGGTTCCAACCTTGGGGAGACCAACATTCCCCCACTGTAGCTTCAGGATTGTAGCTTAATAGCATTAAATCAGGGAAGGATTCCTGCAGAGTTGATTGGCCTATCCAAAGATCTTTCCAGAGGAGAGTTCTGAGCCCATTTCCAACTCTGATTCTGGTATTTCCTTGCATTTTTGTCCATGTTGATCTGATAGCTCTCCACACACTAACACCATAAGTACTGTTGACCTCATTGGTCATTGACTTTCTTGACCATACTTGTGAGAGATGACGTGTTTCCAGAGTGAAGCTTCTTCCTCACTAAACCTCCATAACCACTTCATGAGAAGGCACTGATTATGTAGTTTTAGGTTTCTGATGGCTAGTCCTCACTGGTTTTTGCTCAATTGAGTTTCTTTCCACTTCACTAAACTGTATCCCCCACCCTTCTTGTTTCCTTTCCATAGAAAATTCCTTCTGAGCCTGTTTAATTTCTTAGATACACCGGAAGGGATAGGAAACAATGACATCACGTAGGTGGGAAGGGAGTCTAAAACAGAGTTTATAAGAGTGACTCTTCCTCCAAGTAATATGTACTGAGCTTTCCATTGAGATAATTTTTTCTGTCTTCTCTATGATGTTATCCCAAATATCTAGATCACCGTGTTTGTTACCAAGGGGCATGCCAAGGTAAACAGTTGGGAGTTTGTCCACCCCACAACCTAAGATGGCAGCCAGAGTCTGAATGTGGTTTTCCTCTTTGATGGGAAATAAATTGCTCTTACTCCAGTTTACCTTCAAGCCAGGTATAGCTTAAAAATGGTCAACATCACTCTGATATGCCAGACAGACCTGCTCTTCTATTGATTCACAAAAAATTATAGTGTCATCTGCATTGTCTTCCAAATCACCCATACCAGGGCTATTAAGCTTGAAACGCCTTATCCAATTCTTCTGTAGAGCTGTTCTAACCATACTGCTGAGTCCTTCCATGGCTAGGTTAAAGAGGAAAGGGGAGAGGGGGTCTCCTTGTCTAAGACCTCTTTCGGAGGGAAAAAGTCCAACAGGTTCTCCATTTACCAGAATGGAGAACCTAACAGTTTTAATGCAGAAACTTATCCACTTTAGCCATCTATTTCCAAAACCTAACATCTCCTCTGGTTCTTGTGTCTACACATTCGTTTGCTATCAATGCTGCATCCATTATTTGTCTTCCCTTGATGAATGCCATTTGATGTCTGTTGACCGAATTCCCTATCACCTTTTTCATTCTCTCAGATAAGGCTTTGGCCAAGCTGCTCCTGTTTTCTTCGGAATGAGGGCCACATAAGTGGCATTCAGACTTCTTTCGAAAACTTGGTGGTCAAAAATGCTGCATGGTTCCCATGATATCACCCTTGATCAACTCCCAAAAGGTTAGGTAGAAGTTAATTGGGAAACCAAGGGGCCTTATCAATAGCACATGACTTAATACTCTCTAAGATTTCCTCTTCTTCAAAATTCCTTTGCAGCCATGTCTGATCTTCTGTGGAGATGATTGGTGCATCTTGGAGATTGAAATCAGGTCTCCAGTGTTCAGTCTCTTTGTACATGTTCTGGTAGAAAGTTTGAGCAGCATCCTTGATGAATTCTGAATCACTGATAGTGAGACCCCCTACTTTTAAGGATTCTATGGAGTTGTATCTCTTGTGGGCATTGGCCATTCTATGAACAAAATTGGTATTTTTATCACCTTGTTTTGGCCATTTAACTCTTGGATCTTTGTGTCCAAGCCATCTCCTCTCTCTTTGCAACCTCCTCGAACTCCATGGCTAGATGTGATTTTTGCAAAAGCTCATCATCAGATAGGGCCCTTTGGTCTTGAAGAGTTTCCCAGGAGCTGATCTGTAAAAGGATCCCCTCTTTCTTTTTCTTCCAGTTCATTCTGTGGCTTTTGCTCCATTGTGTTAGCTCTTTTTTAAGGAGCTTGAGCTTGTTTGCCAAATTGTAAGATGGTCTTCCTGTATTTGGAAAACAGTTCCACCATTCCTTCACCCTTTCTCTGAATCCCTCAACTTCTAGCCACCAATTTTCGAATTTGAAATAGGATTTTTTGAACTCCCAGTCACCACAAGATGGTAGAATTGGGTTGTGATCAGAACCCAGTCTTGGGAGCAATGTTTGCTTAAACTGAGAGAATCGGTCTTCCCATTCAAGAGAGTAAAGGAATCTATCGATTCTGGATGCACTATTCTGGCTTTCCCCTCTTCTCCAAGTGTAAGACCCTCCAGATAAAGGAGGGTCTACCAATTCTAAGTCGTCGATGCAATCAGAAAATTCAGCCATATGGGGTGTATATAAGTTTAGTTAGTCGAGTAGAGGGGTGTTTTTAAGGCTGTCAATACTTTGGAGACGAAACAAATAATTTGCGTCAAGTTTAGGGGTGTTTTCAAAACTTCTTTCTTTTGGTTTGAACACACGTGTTGGGATAAGTTATGCTAGGATAAGTTATTCTGGAATTAGTTATTCTGAGATTATTTCTTATATTGATTGTTTGGTTTGTCATAGTCAAAATAATATGCATTGCATAATTTCTAAGAATAAGTTGTTTGTTTAAAAAAAAACACCCTCCACCTTATTTTACTTTTTTATATTATCCTTGCAAGCTTTAGTTATTCATTTTTAAATATAAATTTCCATCATATTTTAGCTTAACTATTTTTATCTGTGCATTCCCATATGATTGTGTGGTGTGTTTTTTAAAAATAAAACTTTCATCTTATTTAGCTTAAAATAAAAATTCCATCTTATTTAGCGTAAAAATAAAACTTCCATCTTATTTAGCTTAAAAAGAAAAATTCCATCTAATCATTCGGGGTGGCCCAGTGATTTGGGCTTGGGACTTCCATGTTGGAGGTCTCAAGTTTGAAACCCCTTGCCAGTGAAAGCAAGGGGTTTGCCTTCTGGGTCGAGCTCGTTGCACCGGGCTTGCTTAGTGCGGGTTACCTCTCCTATGCGAGCTATTGCATAGGAGCGGGGATTTTGTGCGCACCCAAAGGGTAGTGGCTGCCGGTTTCCCTTGTCATCAAAAAAATAAATAATAATCCATCTAATTTAGCTTAAAAATAAAACTTCCATTTCAAGTTTGTTTAAGTAAAAGATATATAATGTTTATGTCACTTCATATAAGTACATATTGCTCCTATATTGTAAAATATTAAAGTTATGTTCATTTTGGTTGATATATAAAATACAAATTTTCAAGTGACTAAAAACTATTTAATTAAAAGTATGTAATTCAGCAATGGAGTCAACATTTTAAGAGAAATCAAAATATAAATACACATAAGAATTAGTCAAATAAATTCAACATGTAATATATACATAAATAAAAAATATATTTATATATTATATTTTTTTAATGGAGAAATATATTATCATAAAAATAACGAGTAGTGCAGATGGTGAATGTTATTATAAATGATATAAAATTAGGTGAATATACATGGATGTTAAAGTAATGTATAAAAGAGGGTTTAAGGGGTGTACTTTTGTCATTTGACATAGTTTACAAGATAAGTCATCCCGGTATTACTATTCCACCCACAAGTAGGGATAACTTATCCCTGTACTAATTATCAATCCAGAGATTAGTTATCCTGGGCTTTGTAACCAAACAAAGAATTAAGGAGTACTAAAAACTTATCCCAAGATTATCTTCCCTTATCCATCACACCAAATGACCCCTAAGTGTATATTGTTTCTGGTACAAGCTAAACTTTAGGTCAAACTATCTGTAGAAGCTTTCTTTGTATCTGAGCAGGAGGATTATCAATGCTTCCGGTTTATGTGCTATTAGTTATTCTAAAATGTGCAGAATATCTGAAGAGATTTCATGTGATTAGCTGGAATAGTCTTGGGGGCTGGGGAGGGGGAGTTTTAATTTTTTAGTTAACAGTTGAAGCAGGAAAATGATTTTTACACCATGCAGAGTCTGAAACATTTCATTGTTTTATAAGCTGTTAGCAAAAACTATTCTGGTCTACTTGCAATCTCATTTGTGATTACTTGTATGTGGCACAAAGAGAAAGGTTTTGCTTAAAAGTATGTTCTTTCTACCAATGCAGTTAGTGCTTTCAAACTCAAGGGAGGAAAGAAGGAATCTGTACCTGGTGCTTTTTGATTATGCTTTGCATCAAATAAATGAGTCATGCATAGCTAGTGGAACATCAGACTACAGTGATGATGAAGTTCAACCTGTCGCTATGCTGCTTATGCTCGCAGATGCACCTGAAGCTTTGCATATATCAGTAAAGCTTGGATTGGAAGGCATCTTGGAGCTTCTCCAACGCCCAATATCTAGTGCATTGTCCAAATATCCAAATTCTGACCGACTTTCAATGGTAATGCTAACTTCATTTCTTGCTTAATTTCATTGGCCATCAGACATGATAGTGTGTCATGTAAAAACATCTGAGAAAGCTTGTCCAATCGTGCTTCTTTGTGATAACTTGTAAAATGATTGATGCTTCTCATTATATGCTGTTTCAATGAACAGTAATTTGGTTGTGCTTCTTGGTGACTAATCAACATAGTTAATAGCCTAAAATTAAAAGGGCCTAAAATACCCTTATACTATTAGAATTGGTACAAAACTACCATCCGTTGACCTATTGGCAACAAAATACCCTCATTGTCAACCTTTGTGGCCCTTTATTACCCTTATCACAAACGGATCCGTTATTTAGATTCATTAGCCTTCTCATTTAATATGTGACACATTCTGATGTGTAAGGAAAAAAACAATTATCCAAAACTAATTTAACCCAACCCAAACGCGGAAAAATAATTGTAGGTAGTGGAGTGTTACCTTGCTTTTTGAAGGTTTAGGCTTGTTGGTATGTGTCGTTGTAGCCATATTCTTGCAGTTCTTGCTTTGATATCTAACATCAACTGGTTATTGTGTTTCAGTTACTGCACTATTTTTGTTGTTGTTCTTATTCCTTTCTTGTAGGCTTTGCGTTGCTTCTCTTATTAGTTGTTATATTTGCATCTTTATACGTGCATTTACTGCACTTGAGCCGAGGATCTTTAGGAAACAACCTCTCTACCTCCACGGGTAGTGGTAATGCCCGCGTACATTGTTAGAATATAAATAAGTATTTCCTACTTAGAATAGGAATAAGAATAGGAATCCTAGTTGGAAAAGGATTCTAATGTAGTGTCTATAAATAGGGTCTCAATGTAACAATTTACAAACAATTCAATAATATTATTTTCCTATATTTCTCACATGGTATCAGAGCATTGGTGAGAACAAACAAGTCACCGTATGTCTATGTCAATTTCCGGTGACTGTTGGATCTGATTTTGTTATTCTTTTTTCTTTCTGTGGGTGTTGTGCGAAAATTAACACCACCACGAGGCTCGGAAAGCTCCCGCGACCAAACCCCAGCCAGAACCACCGGAAAACATCACCCCACGCGCTCTCACGCGCCGATCGGAGGTGGCAATTTTCGGCGAGATCTGGCTCACGCGCCGGCGCGTGAGGGATTTTTCGATCAGATTTTTTGAGAAATTTTTTGACAGTTAGGGTCGTCCAGCCATTCCGACCAGGCCCATACTGTTTTTGACCAGATTCGATCGCCGGAATTAGGGTCCGGCTATTTCCAGTCTGTTTCCGGCGACTTTTCCGACAATCAGATCTCAATATTCAGAATTTTCAGGTCACTGTGGGCAGATTCCGGCAGCTTCCAATATTTTCAGACCACTGTAGCAGTTTCCGGCAGTTTTCGGCATACATACCAGTCTATGGAGAATCGACGAGGGGGAGAACGTTTTGGAAAACCTCGATCCAAGTGTAGTCATTGTCATAAGCCTGGACACACTCGTGACATATGTTATAATTTGCATGGTCCACCACCCAGTTATGATCCTATTGTTCTAAAGGAATATAATGAATTCCTTCAGTATCGTGCAAATAAGCAAACGTCTCCACAAGTAGTTTCGGTTGCACAACCTGATGTGTCTGTTGCGGGTAATTCTTTTGCTTGTGTGTCGCAATCTAGTACTCTTGGAACATGGGTCATAGACTCTGGGGCTTCTGATCATATCTCTGGTAATAAATCACTTTTATCCGATATTGTTTATTCACAATCTCTTCCATCTATTACTTTAGCCAATGGGATCCAAACAAAACCAAAAGGGGTTGGAAAAGCCAAACCCCTATCTTCTGTCACCCTAGACTCTGTTCTTTATGTCCCTGGTTCTCCTTTTAATCTAGCATCTGTTAGTCGTTTGACGAAAGCCCTACATTGTAGCATAACCTTTTTCGATGATTTTTTTCTCATGCAGGACCGCAGTACGGGACAGATAATTGGAACAGGACATGAATCACAAGGCCTTTACTATCTTACCTCTTCAAATTCCTTAACAGCATGCTCCGTTGTAGATTCCCCAGATCTAATTCACAAACGTTTGGGACATCCGAGTCTATCCAAACTGCAAAAGATGGTACCTAGTTTGTCTAGTTTATCCACATTAAATTGTGAGTCGTGTCAACTTGGGAAACACACTCGTGCTACGTTTTCTCGTAGTACTGAGGGTCGTTCAGAGTCTATTTTTTCATTAGTTCATTCTGATATTTGGGGTCCTAGTAGAGTCAGTTCCACCTTAGGATTTCGTTATTTTGTTAGTTTCATTGATGATTATTCAAGATGTACTTGGGTTTTCTTAATGAAAGATCGTTCTGAGTTATTTTCTATTTTCAAAAGTTTCTTTGCTGAAATACAAAATCAATTTGGTGTTTCTATTCGTACTTTTCGTAGTGATAATGCCTTAGAATACTTATCCTCCCAATTTTGAGTTTATGACTACCAAGGCATTATTCACGGACTACTTGTCCATACACCCCTCAACAAAATGGTGTAGCTGAAAGAAAAAATCGGCATCTTATTGAGACCGCTCGTACTCTTCTCCTTGAATCCAATGTTCCGCTGCGTTTTTGGGGAGATGCAGTTCTGACGTCTTGTTATTTGATAAATAGAATGCCTTCTTCTTCTTCTATTCAGAATCAGGTTCCACATTCCATACTGTTTCCTCAGTCACATCTTTATCCTATTCCCCCTCGCGTCTTTGGGAGCACATGCTTTGTTCATAACTTAGCCCCAGGAAAAGATAAATTAGCTCCTCGTGCCCTCAAATGTGTCTTTCTTGGTTACTCTCGAGTCCAAAAAGGGTATCGTTGTTATTCACATGATCTTCATCGATATCTTATGTCTGCTGATGTTACATTTTTTGAGTCTCAGCCTTACTATACATCCTCTGATCATCCTGATGTATCTATGGTCTTACCCATACCTCAGGTTTTACCTGTGCCAACCTTTGAGGAATCTACGGTTACTTCTACATCTCCAGTTGTAGTGCCACCATTACTAACTTATCATCGTCGTCCACGTCCAACCCCGATTCGGATGATTCATGTCATGCGCCGGACCCTGCTCCTACTGCGGACTTGCCTCCTCCTAGCCAACCGCTTGCACTTCAAAAAGGTATACGATCCACTCGAAATACTAACCCACATTATACCTTCTTAAGTTATCATCGTCTATCATCACCCCATTATGCCTTTGTGTCGTCTTTGTCCTCTATTTCCATTCCTAAGACTACAGGTGAAGCACTTTCTCATTCTGGATGGAGGCAGGCTATGGTTGATGAGATGTCTGCTTTACATAAGAGTGGTACTTGGGAACTTGTCTCCCTTCCTGCAGGTAAATCTACTGTTGGTTGTCGTTGGGTTTATGCAGTCAAAATTGGTCCAGACGGTCAGGTTGATAGACTTAAGGCTCGCCTTGTTGCCAAAGGGTATACTCAGATATTTGGGCTAGATTATAGTGACACTTTCGCTCCTGTGGCTAAAATAGCTTCTGTTCGTCTCTTTCTATCTATGGCTGCCGTTCGTCATTGGCCTCTTCATCAGTTGGACATTAAGAATGCTTTTCTGCATGGTGATCTTGCGGAAGAAGTCTATATGGAGCAACCACCTGGTTTTGTTGCTCAGGGGGAGTCTAGTAGCCTTGTATGTCGATTGCGTAGGTCACTCTATGGTCTGA
This sequence comes from Solanum pinnatisectum, assembly GCA_035578085.1. Lineage (NCBI taxonomy): Eukaryota > Viridiplantae > Streptophyta > Magnoliopsida > Solanales > Solanaceae > Solanum > Solanum pinnatisectum. The sequence goes on along the minus strand of CM069081.1, from coordinate 14,685,280 downwards.
AACAATCTCCTCGAGCTTGGTTTGGGAAGTTCAGCACAGTTATTCAGGAGTTTGGCATGACTCGTAGTGGAGCTGATCACTCTGTGTTTTATCGGCATTCTGCACCAAGTCGATGTATCTATTTGGTTGTTTACGTTGATGATATTGTTATCACCGGTAATGATCAAGATGGTATCACCGATTTGAAGCAACATCTCTTTAAGCACTTCCAGACTAAAGACCTTGGCAGATTGAAGTATTTTCTAGGTATTGAGGTTGCTCAGTCTAGATCAGGTATTGTTATTTCTCAACGCAAGTATGCCTTAGACATTCTTGAGGAGACAGGAATGATGGGATGTAGACCTATTGACACTCCTATGGATCCGAATGTTAAACTCCTTCCAGGACAGGGGGAGCCGCTTAGTAATCCTGAAAGGTATAGACGGCTTGTTGGAAAGTTGAATTATCTCACAGTGACTAGACCTGACATATCTTTTCCTGTGAGTGTTGTAAGTCAGTTTATGACTTCCCCTTGTGATAGTCATTGGGAAGCAGTTGTTCGTATTCTGCGATATATAAAGTCAGCTCCCGGTAAAGGACTACTCTTTGAGGATCAAGGCCATGAGAATATCATTGGATATACAGACGCTGATTGGGCAGGATCACCTTCTGACAGACGTTCGACATCCGGATATTGTGTTTTAGTAGGAGGTAATTTGGTGTCGTGGAAGAGTAAGAAACAGAATGTGGTTGCTCGATCTAGTGCAGAATCAGAATATCGAGCAATGGCGACAGCAACTTGTGAACTAGTTTGGATCAAGCGATTCTTTGGGAGAACTAAAATTTGGCAAAATTGATCAGATGGAACTTGTGTGTGATAACCAAGCGGCTCTTCATATCGCATCAAATCCAGTGTTTCATGAAAGGACTAAGCACATTGAGATTGACTGTCACTTTGTCAGAGAAAAGATACTCTCGGGAGATATTGTTACGAAATTTGTGAAGTCAAATGATCAGCTTGCAGATATGTTCACCAAGTCTCTCACATGTCCTCGTATTAATTACATCTGTAACAAGCTAGGTACATATGATTTATATGCACTAGCTTGAGGGGGAGTGTTAGAATATAAATAAGTATTTCCTACTTAGAATAGGAATAAGAATAGGAATCCTAGTTGGAAAAGGATTCTAATGTAGTGTCTATAAATAGGGTCTCAATGTAACAATTTAACAACAATTCAATAATATTCTTTTCCTATATTTCTCACAGATATCTAACATCAACTGGTTATTGTGTTTCAGTTACTGCACTATTTTTGTTGTTGTTCTTATTCCTTTCTTGTAGGCTTTGCGTTGCTTCTCTTATTAGTTGTTATATTTGCATCTTTATACGTGCATTTACTGCACTTGAGCCGAGGATCTTTAGGAAACAACCTCTCTACCTCCACGGGTAGTGGTAATGCCCGCGTACATTCTATCCTCCCCATACCCCACTCGTGGGATTTCATTGAGTATGTTGTTGTAAATTAGTAGTCCTAGGTTAAAACTACAACAACCATAATGTCATTAAACAAGAAAATTCTTTACATTGCTTCAAACCACAAAATATAAACCACTGCTATTAGATTTCATTAACCCACAAATTTGTGAGACATTAATGGAAGGACAAGTGGCTGAGGAATGTTATGGATGCCCCTACTTTTCCTGAAAAGCAAAACTAAAGCACAAGAACTTACATTTAAATGATTTTCATCCCAACTAACAGAAAGCTTATTAAAAGTTTGCTAGACAATTTCTTTTTGTCCGTAATCATCCTTAATTGAAAAGAAAAAATTATATGTTCAGGATCGATGGAATCTAATGGCATTAGGTCGTTTGATGAAATGTAAAGATAATTTTAGGTTTGAAGCAGGTTTAATTGTGTTTTTTTTTTTTTGTGCAAAGTAACCACATTTTTGATGTGATGGAATTTCATGGCATTTGGTGATTTGAAGGAATCTTATGACATTTGGTGATTTGATAAAATGTAAAGATACTGTGTTTCGAATATAGTGAATTTTCTTGTTTTTATGATATCATGGTTCTTGTATCTTTACCTAGAACTTCTAATTTAGATTGTACAAAATGGCATGTTAAGTTGCTTAAAAATGGGTTAGAAAATTCACTACAATTTAACCATGTTGCTTCATAAATGCATACTTCACAAATTGTTGCATAATTGCAGTTAAGAACTAAATTGGACCGTATATGCCCTTATATTGCATGTAATCAATATGCCCTCGGTTAAGTTGTGTGAAATAAGTGCATTTTTGGCCCAACAAAGTAACAACGGGGGAGCATAATTGGGCCAAACTATTAAGGGAGGACAAATATGGTGAATATCACACTTTAGGTGCATTTTTGACACTTTTCTGTAGCAAAACAGCCATAACCAACATTCCATATCTTTTGTTTGAACTTCTTAATGCTCATGCTAAACGGAGCCAATAAAATAGTCTTAATTTCAAGGCATAAATGAAAAGCTCTTTGTATTGTGAGGCATATCAAAATCTGTCATTTTCCTTGCACCTGTGTATTTTTTTTTTCCAACTTTGCAAAGAAATGAAAGGCTGTTATAACTATTGTCTTCTGTATGAGTTTGTATATACCTACATAGTGCTCCTTGCTTCCATTCACGATACTTGCACAGACTTTTTAAATGAATTATCTCTTCTTTCTTGTGGTAGTCTGACCTTTATTTCATTTGCAGCTCTTGGGGAAAATTGTCGAGAATTTTGAGATGCTTATAAAGTCATTTACTCATCTTGATAAGGAATTTGCTCATATGAGGCAGATAACTAAATCATGCAAATCCCTGGAAAGTATTGATGGAGCTTATGGTAACAGTTTTGGCATGAAAGCGAAGCTCTCTTGGGCCACCTTACATTCTCTTCTTCATTCTGAAAGAACTCAGTGTCGTCACAATGGTTATCTATGGTTGGGGGATTTGATCATCACAGAGATTGTCGAGGAAGGGGATGCTAGTATATGGTCAAGCATCAGAAGCTTGCAGGAGAAAATTTCTCGAGCCAGTGTTATTGACTATTCACCTGATTTAGATGTCCCATTATCCATATGGCTCATGTGTGGGCTAATAAAATCGAAAAACAACCTCATTAGATGGGGCTTTTTATATGTTTTGGAGAGGCTTCTTATGCGCTGCAAGTTTTTATTAGATGAAAGTGAAGTCCAACACGCAATTAGTGGTGAAATGGTTGGAGATCTGCATAATAAAAGTCGTCTTGAGAAAGCAAATGCAGTCATTGATATCATGAACAGTGCCTTGTCCCTGATGGCCCAGATAAATGAAACCGACCGCATGAATATATTAAAGGTGATTTCTTCTGTCCCTTTCTGGTTAAAAAAGAGAAGAAAATAAAGGGAGGATGAAAGATAGAGGAAAGTAATTCAATCTTGAAATGCTTCAGACATGGTGGTCCTAATAGGATATAAATTGTAGACCTTGAGTAAGATGACAATTGCACCTTTATGCCTTGTTATTTGACCTTTAGAGGTGTATGTGTTTGAATTATATTTGCATCCTGTAATGATTTTTCAGTTTTCTCTGTTGAAGAGAGCAATAGGCATACTTCTTTTGAAACAGAGAGAGCAATAATCATACTTATTTAGGAAGGATAAATATTTTGTTCCCATCACTTGAAAATAGAAATTTAAACCTTATTCACAACAGTACTTTGGATAACTATGGTCTGTGGACTTCAGTGTCATGATATTACCATTGCAAGTCCCACTTATTTTGTCTGTTGTTTAGGGGTTGCACTGCCCATAGGGTGATCATCTTACATAATGCCAACTTACTTATCAATCAAGATACAAGGGATGGTTAGTGGATACTACTGTTAAAGTATTTTACCACAAGTAGTTGTATCTTCCTGCTGCTTTTTACCTGTGTCATTAATAGTCAGTATCAGCGTCTCACTCCAATATTGCTGTTAATCTTTTCAACAGATGTGTGAAATTCTTTTTTCTCAACTGTGCCTAAAAGTCTCCCCTTCAACGGTAACATCCATGGATGATCCTACAATCTGTATCAAAGATGTTAGCTGGAATAAGAAGCTTGGTCCAGGAGAAAGCTTACCTCGACAGGAGAGCTTTGGCTGGGAGGAACGCATTGAAGATACTAACCACAAACTCAAAAGAAACAAGGATCCTCCAAAACCAGAAACTGCATCCATGGCGGCGCTGCTTCTCCATGGACAGGCTATTGTTCCCATGCAATTGGTTGCACGTGTTCCTGCTGCTTTATTTTATTGGCCTCTAATCCAACTTGCTGGTGCATAACTGATAATATTGCATTAGGCGTTTCTGTTGGCAGCAAAGGAAGAGGAAATGTTCCTGGTTCCACCTCTGATATACGAGCCACTCTTCTCCTGCTTTTAATTGGTAAATGCACAGCAGATCCTGCGGCTTTTAAAGAAGTTGGTGGGGAGGAATTCTTTAGGTGATTACTAGATATGTTCTCTCCAATAAAGTATATTTTAGTTAATTTAGAAGTTCATAATCAATTCTGCACATGTGGTTATTTTGCAGAGAGTTGTTGGATGATACAGACTCAAGAGTGGCATATTACTCTTCAATGTTTCTTCTGAAGGCAAGTTTCATGTTGCTTTCCTGATCTTTGGCAATGATGCTCCCACTATAATATTAATTAATCTGAAATCGGCATTTTGCAGAGGATGATGACAGAAGAACCGGAAAATTACCAACGCATGCTGCATAACCTTGTTTCTAGAGCTCAGCAGGTGTGGTCCCCTCTTTTTTGTAACGTTTTTGTTAGAAAATTTATGGGACTGGTGTGACGATAAACAGTTACTATGTGTTGTTTGTTCTCTACAAAAGTTTGTCTGCATGATGATAAATACCAGTTCTTCTAAGAGTTTGTTTCCAGAGCCTCATCATGGCATATTCTGGTTTTATCATTGGAGGTGAAATACATTCTGTAGTTGCATCCACTGGCAAACTCCAACATTATCTTGAATTGCTGGTTCTTGACCATGTTATTTCTGGTAGCTGGTATCTCTGTGTTTATTGTTTGGTTGCTTTCCCCACTAGACATTCTTACAGTGAAGTATACCTGAAATGCTGAGATGCCTGGGTTAGACACTTGTGTCTGCTCTATGAAACATGACTGTGTCGGCAAGATTGCTGACTTAATGTGTCATGATTCGTAGGGCCATTTCATAAGAAGGAGCAATTTTCAGCTAAATCTGTTAAGCTGTCATATATTGGTATAATAACTAAAAGCAAATGGTAGGTTGCATGGACAGCTAATCTGTTTCTATTGAGATTTAGTTGTCAAAATTGGTATGTTATATTCATTTGCAAAAGCTTTCCTCATGATATTATCATTTCATTATTAGATCACCCCTGGGCAGTGCTGGATCATGGAAAATCCATAGGCTTTATGATTTTACAGATATAGGGTTGGAATTGTCATAACTGATTCCCATTTGGGTTTATGCTGTTCTTTGCAGAGCAACAATGAAAAACTCCTGGAGAATCCTTACCTTCAAATGCGGGGGTTACTTCATCTGTCAAATGAATGACATAAGCTCTACTTTATGCAATCACTATTTGAAGAATCTTGATGTTCACTGCTTCTGACAAGCACGGAGCCCAACTGCAGGGAAATGTATTCCATGTTGCGAGCCCAAGGAAGGATATCATCATGAAATGGTTGTAAGTGTGCAGTTCTGTGGGTATTTAACCAAAGAATAGTACTCTCCGAAACATGGATGCCAAGTTGCTGTACGGGGTTGGCTCGGTTGTTTATGCTTCAGCAGCTTCTCTTATGTCATCTCATGGAGTTCCTCTGAAGTGCAATGATGGAACTTTGTTTCCATTAGTTTTAGTGGCATTCTTTTCATGGATGTGAGATCTTCCGATGGTATTTTGAACTTGCGGTGTTCATCAGATGATTACGGCAAGCCAAATATGTCCAGAATTAGCCAGCACATGGAAACCTGAGGATACAGTTTGACCTTATTGTTGGTGTGTCAGATTGGGTTACTGAGCGATCTTCAGGTATTAAATCTATCTTCTTACGACATCTTTTAAGTGTAAATGTCTCACCACAGAAATATTGAGTGAACTCAACACACTCTCTTAGTCTTTTGTGAGTTAATTTTTTCAGGAGTTTTGCTTCCTGTGGATAAATGCATTCTTAGCTTGTGAGAAAAGATTATCTTGTTCTTGCTGTATTTATTCACACCGCACCTGACTATTGCTATTTTTGCTTTTCATTTTCATTTGAAAGCAGGTGCTGGTTCGAACAACTTCAATATCAGAAGAACTTTTGTACAGGATGAATATCCAATTGGCATCCATCTTTTTTGCCTTTATTTGGGAATGGTGCTTTATGGAGTTTATAAATTCATCTAGGTCTTCCATGCATCATGGAGGCAATTTTTCGTGGATTATAATCTGGATCCGGCATGCACTTAAGAGAATCACAAAGCTTGTCCGGTTTTCAAATTTACAATGTTTAATAAGATCAAACATGGCTGGGTAAATATTCTTATTCTTTTATTTTATTTATAATAGATTTGTACATGTGTGCAATTTTCTTTTTCCTTTCTGGGTCCTCAAAAGGAAATAATAGATCCTTGGTGGGGAACCATCTTTTTGATAGGTGTAAAACAGATGCTGACTGAATATCATTTAACATGTAAAATATTAGACAATGCAAGTCCTTTTATTTGATTTTTCCATGGAACTATAAGTAGGGAAAATTTTTAGTTTGTGCAATTTTCTTGCAATGATTCTCCAGTTTATGCTTCAACTTTGTATAAATGGATTGTTATTTTTTTCAAATTTTTGTTGTGAAAAAGACATCAAACTGGTTTACTATGTCGATGCTGTTGGAATATTGATATAAACGAAGCAATTTACAGTATCAAAAATCTAATATAGACAATGCAGAGTCGCAGATTTTAATACATGCAAATATTATAGACAACATATAATCACAAGTTTTAATCAAACATAAAATGTTAGTTATCTTTTGAATTGTGGTCGCAACTGCGAATTGAGCCTTCAAGAATGAGCATAAATTGTCCATGCAACCATTTTTCTTTTCATGCCTTCTGCTGTTTAATTTAAAATAAGGGAAAATTTCATATCTAACAAGCAGATTTAAGTAAATAATGATCTATAGCTATAGTTTATCTAGTTATGCTTCATAGTTATAGTATAACTAGTTTTTCGACACGTGTGTTGCACGTGATTATCAATTCAGAAAATTTAAGTGAAGATTTGAGTAATAAGCTTTGCACAAAATGATTTTGCAGATTCTTTTGTGAATGTTCAATGTGGATTATCATATATATCTCTTATTCACACGAACCTCTTAAGATGGTCAATGAAAAATTTTATTAGTTAAATGCAATAATGTTTATATTTATTTCAATTTGATGAGGTGCAATCATGTAATTAGTCGTATCTCACTAATATTACCTTATAGACAATAGTTGTTGTGCATTTTTCGTGTCATCTAACCAGATGTGCTTTGCACGTGTACTCCACTTAATCTGTTAGATGTCATATGAACATGTGGAGAACAACTACATTTTATTTTTTAGAACTATTTTTGTATATTGAGTTTTCTTTTATAAGTTATAACATAATAGATGATTTTCTTTTTGTTGGCTCTAATATTTGACTTCTCAATTGACTGTGCACTTAATAAATCAAAGACAGTTATCTGACTGTCCACAGTTAACTGAGAAAGATTTCCTTTTACTTTTACCGAAAAAATTAAATATTAAAATTAAAGAATATAATCTATATGTGAAATTATATATAATCACCTGTTTATCTTACACACAACAAATATATAGTTCATATACTTGTAAACAATTTTCAATTTATTCCACCAAGCATGATTTGTCCATGGAAAAATAACAACACCGTGTTATCACATATATAGGGGCGGAATAATAATATGAAAAATTATTAGTCAAAAGTTAATATAAGGAAAGATGAAAGATAGAAATAATTGATGTACTAACTATGAGAATTCATAATATTATAACTAAAGAGTGTAAAAGAATGTGAATAACATTTGCAATAATTTGTAATAACTAAGAGAATGTATAATGTTATAACTAAGAATTAATGTGCAATAGATGAATTTCTAATAAATTTTATACTTACATAAATAAATAGGACTTTTAATTAATGTTACTATTTTTTATTATTAGATTTTAAATTAGTGTAGTGACAAAACAAAAATGTTTATTCTATAGTACTAAAAATAAAATTTATTTGGTTAATGATAAATTTTAAATGATTCACATATTTTCACAATTGTTGTGAGTTTGAAAAAGAACTTGCAAAATTTTAAAATAATATATTGTAAAGTTAGAAGATCTTGTTAACTTGATAATACATTTTTGACATATATAAATACCTACCCAAATATATATATATATATATATTTGAATTAATGAAAATATATTGTCACGCCCCGATCCTACATCCCGAACGTGGCTGGCACTCGAGAACTATTGCTGGCCCTAAGCGAACCCTTGGCCTGGCTTACTTACTCAGCGGAAGACTCTATGCATATTTATAATGATCAATAGCACTATACTCACTTGAATAATAAAATACTGAGAATGCTTAAAAAGTCAAACATTCAACTTGGCCAAAATGGCAACTCAAGTCTTAACATATGAAATGAAAATGTAAAGATAACTGAACTACTAACTGTTTGACTGTCTATGAAGCTTCTAAAACAAAGAGGGATGTCAGGATAAGACCCCCGATCATCCTAATAATGAAATACTGAAAGCAAAGTAAAAGGGGCCCTCCGGAATGCAAGGAGGCTCACCAACTGACTCTGAGAGCTCAACTGGATCAACGAGACGGTGGATGCTGATCCTCGTTACCTACGTCTGCATCATAATAAGATGCAGGCCAACTGACACTAGTACATTGAATGTACGAGTATATGAGTTGGAATGCTAAACATAACTTAAGCTTGAAAAGAATCTGAAAGAAACACTTACCTTGGCTTTACCCAACTCCTGAATAACTTAACTCAATATAAAGCAATAAACATATGCAATATATAGAAAGCTTATAAAACAGTGGAAAACAACTTAATTCGTTAAAGAAAATGCAATAACAAACTCAACTTTACTCATATAATAAAGTAATATAGTTTCCTATGGGAGTTTCTCTAACCGACAACCACTACTATGAGCCTAAGTGGTGATACAACGTCTTGCCCACACCGCCAGAACTGTCCTATTCTTTGCCATCATATAGAACACTTAACTAAGTGGATCCACTAGTCTACACTAAAAGCATCTTAAGGAGTCATCTAAAAAGTATGATCCTTTACTACCCATGATGGCTACATGGTTTATGAAGACTTGAGTTAATATGAACTCGCATCCCCATATCAGTGCTCAATACTACTCCCAAAATATACTTAGCTCATATGTTTTTAAAACAAACTTCTTTCTATGGTTTGAGATACTTACTCAAAACTTAGCTTAAAAGCTCTCTTGGAATCGGCGTTCCTTTCTTGCTCAAATGTGAAAACATTTTTTAACTCTTGGGAATACTTAGTTCCCTTATAAGTTTTTGAGAAATGAACTCAAATCTTTACTCTTTGCTTAACTTGAAACTTAAGTCTTAAAACAAAATTAAAATATTTGTGAAAGACTTTAGAAAAACTTTTTAAACTCCTCTTGACTTGCTTCTTAACTTCTAGACTTGACTTTTAACTTCTCTTGACTTTGATCCTAACTTTCCTTGAATTGGATTATGGATTCAAGGTTCATGATCTCATATTTATGGATGATTTCATGATGTTTAGATGTACCTTAGAGTGTTGGAATCAACTAGAAAACATAGGTACATTGCTAAGGAACAAGTACGAAAAAGTGGAGATAAAATGGGAAGAACTGGCATCCCTGGCAATCCGAGAGGCGCGGGGCGCCAACCCTTGAAGTTCAGAACCAGACCTGGGGTGCTCTGGCTGGTGCGGCGCCCCAAGGGTAAAAGTTCAGAGGAACTTTTGGGGCGCGCTGGCTGGCGCGACGCCCCACCCCTTTCCCCAGGTGTTCTACGACTTTTCTTTCTCGTTTTTCAACTCTAAACCCTCTAAACTTCAATGGTTCCTTCCCCAAACACTTAGAATCATTTATACCCTCAATATATGATAGATTCAAACTGAAATTAGACCCAGAAACATGAATCAAATTGGAAGAAACTCCAACAACACAACCCACAAGAATACTTTCAACAATGTTCATCAAGAACTCAATTTTTAAACTTTCAAAGACTTAAATTCGCTAAATTGAATCATGGTTGGCGTGTGGGTGAACTAACCCAATGCTAAGTGATCTCACATACCTCGTAGGGATCACCTCTTGACGAAATCCACAAGCTAAACTCGACTATCTTGACGAGTCTTGATTTCTCTTCTCCCTTCTCCTCTTTTCTCTTTTCTCCAAGCCCTAGCATGAAACTTCAACTTTTCTAAATGGACTAAAATCTGATTTTACCTCAATTAACTCCTAAAAATGAATTAGAATAATCAGGTAAGGAAAAGACTAAATTACCCTTCCAAAATCTGGATTAGACTTTCCTTATTCAAACTGCCTAACTTCCAAAGGGCATAACTCACTCATACGAACTCGGAATTGCGCAAACTCAGCGGCAACCATATCTGGAAATACACCTAACTCATCCTGATATAGGAGTTATGACTTCTTGAAGTTGACCAAAAACTCAACTAACATACTTCACAATTTTCCAGACTTTCATATACTTTCCAAAAATGATTCTTTCCCCAACTTTTAACTCTTTCCTAGTTATTTCAATCTGTGAGACGTTACAATATCTCCCCCTTGGCAACATTCGTCCTTGAATGAGATTACTCTTACTATGCTAAGGGTGTAATATCATTCATACATTTCAAACACCCAAGAAGCAAAGCAAACACAACATGCCAATTTATAAATACAATGCCAAGAAAAGGATTAGTACCTTGATTTGGAACTTCTCTGGATTCGAAGAGATGTAGATATCTCTTCTTCATATCCCCCTCAGCTTCCCAAGTAGCTACCTCAACAAATTGGTTTCTCCAAAGGACTTTGACTGATGCTACTTCCTTAGTCCTCAACTTGCGAACTTGGCGATCTAGAATCTGAACAGGAATCTCCTCATAAGATAAACTATCCTTGATTCCAATATCTTCAGTTGGTATGATCAATGAAGGATCGCCCATAAGCAGGTCCCTTTTTCTTTTGCTGAAAGGACGAACCGTTCACATTGCTTTTCTACTACCCAGACTAATTCCGTATCTTAGATTTCTTATTTCTGAATTCCTCCTTATCCCTCAGCTTCTCTTCCTCAACCTATTGCACATAGACCATCAACCTTGATATGTCCATGTCCCCAATTAACATATCTGCCATGCCCTCTTTGCTTGATAGATGGGACAACCCAGCAACAAACGGACTCATTCTACTCCTCATGTCCGCAACCATCTCTGGAGCATAACGGGATAGTTAGGTGAACTTCAACCCATACTCATGAACATTTAAAGAACTTGCTTAAGTGTGAGAAATTCCCGTACCTTAGCCTCTTTCAATTCTCAGGGAAAGAAACGCCCTAAGAAAGCCTCCTCGAAACACGTCCAACTCGCAGGTGGTGCATCATCAGCTCTACCTCCTTCTACTGGTCAAACCAAGTCCTAGCAACATTCTTCAGTTGATATGCAACTAGTTCAACTCGCTCAGTATCGGCAACATGCATAACCTCATATACCTTCTTCAGTTCCTCAACAAAACTCTCTGGATCCTCAGTAGTTCTTGAACCCATGTAACTTGGAGGATTCATCCTCAAGAACTCTCGGATCCTCAAAGTATAAGTCACTTCATGTCTAGCTCCTCTTTTTTGTCCAACCTGGTTAGTCACAGCTTGGCTCAACATCCGGATAGCCTCACAAAACTCAACATTGGTAACCTCTCCTTGGGGTTGCATCTCAGGTGCATTAGGTACCCCTTGCTCCTCAACATTACGTCTAGCAGGACGACCTCTAACAGCTCTTCGTGGAGGTATGATTATCTAAAAACACACCAAAGCACGAATTAGAAGGAAATTTTTTAGATATTAAACTCTAATGCACGAAATGAGTATGAAAGAAGTGAGAATATTTCCTAAGTGTCGCAGCCGCCTAATTATAGATGTGGCGCACTTCACACCGATAACTAGGACTCTACTGACACAGCTTCATAGACTCCCTAGGACTCTTGAACTCTAGGCTCTGATACTAAGTTTGTCATGCCCTAAGCCTACACCCCCGATGTGGCTGGCACTCGAGAACCATTACTGGCCCTAAGCGAACCCTTGACCTGGCTTACTTATTCAGTGGAAGACTCTATGCATATTTATAATGATCAATAGCACTATACTCACTTGTATAATAAAATACTGAGAATGCTTAAAAAGTCAAACATTCAAATTGGCCAAAATGGCAACTCAAGTGTTAACATATGAAATGAAAATGTAAAGACAACTGAACTATTAACTGTCTGACTGTCTATGAAGACTCTAACAATGAAATACTGAAAGCAAAGTAAAAGGGGTCCTCCAGAATGCAATGAGGCTCACCAACTGGCTCTGAGTGCTCAACTGGATCAACGAGGCGCCGGATGCTAATCCTGGTTACCTGCGTCTGCATCATAATAAGATGCAGGCCAACTGGCATTAGTACATTGAATGTACGAGTATGCAAGTTTAAATGTGATATACCATGAGTTTACGGTATTTTTAATACATTTCACTTAAGAGTTGTGTATGTCTAGGGCCATTTTGTATTGGTTTTTATATATTTTTGTCATGTTTGTAGGAAATATGTTCAGACGTGGAAACTGAGAGACATAACTGAAGGATGTACAAAAAAGGGCATCTACGGAGGTGATCCATGGACCGTAGGTCCATTCAGGCTCTGTATATGGGTGTCATAGATGGGCAGGCAAGGCATTAAAGGAGATCAGGGAATTCTTGACCAAGTGTGGAACCACGGTTGCAATTGACGGACCATAGATTGATCTATAGACCGTACTGTTGCTCCGTCAAATGATTCAGAGAAGGGGTTCCAGTACCTGATTTTAAAGATTCTAAGTGTGGAGCTACGAAGGAGGATCTACGGACCGTGGATCAAACCATGGTCCATACTGTTGATCCATCTTTGCATCAGAGATGATGATGTTTTGGAAGCTGAAAATTTGCCCAAGTCCTGAGTCACGGAAGGGACCTACGGACCGTAGGTCAATCCACGGTCCGTAGGTCAGTGCCGTAGATCGAAGATGTGTCTTGAAACATTATTTCCTTATTTCAATTCCTTTTTAGTTAGGACTTATTTTTCTATATATAGGGCATGTAAACCTTGTTTTTGGGGGTTAGATTTTATTACTTTTATTCTAGTTCTTTACTTGAGAGATTAACTTGCAACTTTAGTAATTCTTAATTTCCTAAGTTAGTTTTGAAGATTTTGGTTTGGAAATTTAAGTTGAAATTCTGGGTTTATTCTTCTCATTACATAAGTTCATGATTTCTTCATCTAAAAATATGAATTGTGTTCTTGCTACTATGGGTAACTAAATCCACAACTAGGGTTGTGGGAACCATGTGCGATTAACAATGTATGAGTAGTAATTAAGTAATTCTTGAATAGTATAATTGCATACATTGATAATTTTTTTGCTTAGAAATCTTTTTAACGATGGCCAACGTTAGAACTTTCCTCGTTACTACTTGCCGGACCAAGGAGGTAATTAATGAGAAAAGAATTATAAACATAGATTTAGTGTGATACTATCTAATAGTCTAATGTCGATTGGTGCGAGGGTGAAAGCTAAGCCATACATCGATGTGATATCTAATATGAGGTAAAGGTAAGGGTTAGTAAATTATATACACGTAGGCGGACCAAGGTGCGGGGTGAAATTCTCTAGATGTCAGACCAAGGATTTAGAGATACCTAACTTATCACTTTGCATGTAATACACTAGGATTACTGCGTAATGAGCTTATGGGGAACACATATACCCTAGTTACTTTCTTATCTTGATAACAACTAAAGTTTAAATCTTGCTCATTGATTACTTACATAATTTCCTGAATTTGTTTCACAAATCCCCCCTCTTTTATTACTTGTTTTCAGAAATACATTGACTAAACGAATATAATCATTGGTTAAAGTTAAGTCTAAACCATATTCCTCATGGGATCGACCCCAACCTAAAAGTTGTGTTCTTTACTTGATAACGATAGTTGATGCTTCTTTAAGGAGGTGTAATTTGAGCGTATCAAATTTTGGTGCCGCTGCCGAGGAATTTGGCTTTTAGATTAAGTTTAACTAAATTATTGAACTTTAGTCAAATATTTCCTAATTTTACTTTTTCTTTTGTTTTTGTCTCTCTCAGGTTCCTACTCTAGTGTATGCCAAGTACACGGAGTCAAGGAGAACCAGTTACTCCCTACGATCCAGAACTGAACAGAACTTTGAAGAGAATGAATAATCAAGGAGTGCCAGCTAATCCTATCATAGGAGAAGTAGGTGATGGTGTTGGGTTGAAGCCTCCGAGGGTTGGTGATGAGAATAATCAGATTCAAGCTGAGAATTTATTGAGGGATGCAGTGAGGGTACATGATCAACTAGGGCCAAGATTGCATGATAACTATAGGGTCAACTTTAATACTGCTGATTTGGACAGACCTCTTGTCCTACCTCCTCTATCACCGGGGCATACATTTGTGGTGACTAGCAGTTTGATGCAGATGCTTACAGTGAGGGGCTTGTTTGCAGGTGTGGCATCTGATGAGTCCACAAATTGGACTCATTTAGGGCTATATTTTAATAGAAATTGTGTCCTCAAATGCTTATTTTATCTCAATATCTGATGAAAACCCTTAAGTTTCAGGTATTTGAAATTTGAAGGAAAGGATGGACACTACATCGCAAAAAGGAACGAAAAGGCTGAAAATAACGAAGAAATGAAGGCCTGAGGATCGTCGAGTCCACTTGGTGAGTCGCCGAAGGGTATTACTTCGCCTTTTGTTCCAGTGTGCTGAGCCCTGCTGAAATGGATCAAAGTCGGCGTGAAAAGGAGCAGTCGGTGCTTCGCCGAGAAGTTTTGTGGAGCAGTACCATGTCATCCAATGACCCAAAGCACGACGATGCTGGAGGCTGGTGCAATATAACGATGAACTACACCAAAAGGTGAATCGCCGAGTTGATCGGCGATTTCGACTAACGACACCGAATGATCCGCTGCAGCACAAATCTGTGAAAACTATAAATACTAGTAAGAGTAGTAGTTTTAAGTGGTGGAACAATTATTATAATTTTCATATAGAATAGTACTTTTGATACTTTTGCTCTAAGTTTGAGAGGGTTTTGAATGCGAGCTCAATTTGGTATAAATTTCTATCTCTTATACATGTGTGGCTAAAAACCCCAATTCTTAGGGTGTGATTTAGTGAATATGGGTTAAGATAATTATTGGGTCTTGCTTATTGATGGTTTAGCCGTAGTTTATTTGTTATTTCATTTAGTAGTTGTGGATGAATTTAATGAATTTGTAATTGCAAATTCAAGTTTATTTATTTGTTTTTGGCTTGCTCGAGAGAGAGGTCATAAAACTAAAATTACTAAATTGATGGCCGGTGGGAGTGGGTCGATATGAGGTTCAGCTCGATAGAGTGAATCCTAGTCTCATTCCCACACAGTCAGCTCGAGATAGTGAGTGGGTTAAGGCATATGCTGGTCTTCATGCGACAAGTGGGTGTCCGAGAGGAACGCATTTGAAACGGGGTAAGTTGCTCGAGAGAGAGCTTATCCCCTTTAAAGTTTAGACTAGTCACAATTACTCTATGAATCTTTTATCGAAAGCATGTACCCAATAATCTAGCTTAGCCCGTATTCTTGTCGCATCCCAAGGATCCCCTCTCATTACTTAGAAATCCTTGCTTATTTTTGTTGTTTCTACTTACTAGTGACAAAAACCATCATCGTTAATTGACACTTTTGTGTCACCCCTTAGACTTAACATGCTTATATTCAGAAATGTTTTTAGTTATGACTAATTAGAACTTAATTTTATTTTTCTACTAATTCTTAAAACCACTCCCTTGGGAGCGATCCCAACCCTTGGTTGGGTTACTTTACTATTGTACGATCGTAGACACTTGCATTGGAAGTTGTGTCTTGATTACGCAAACATCAAAATGGCGCCACTGCCGGGGAGTGGTGTTATTTGAGAATTTTTGGATTAGTAGAATTTTTGTTCTTCTTAGTCATAGTTTACTAACTTAACTTTTAGTTTTGTTTTTCTTTGAAGTTGTTGATGTAGGCAGATACCCAGAGTATGGATGAGGGAAATGGTAGCAACTTGGCTGGTACGAGTCAAGAAGTCGAGAGGGACTTCAAGTTAACCGCACTGGTAACTAAGATGAACGTGTTGGCCACAAAAATATCAGAGGTGGAAAACTAGTGCAAGAGTCAAGGGAGGTATATACCCCCTAATGAGCGAAAACAGTCTAGAGACAGGGAGAACAATTGTGTCGAGGAAACACTCCAAATCATTCTCCAAAAGATCACCGAACAAGATCGAATGTTGGAAGAGATGAAGGAGAATGTTGAAGTGTTCAATCAAATGATTGGCTCCCATTCTAGATCGATCCAGTTGATTAGGACACTCATGAGTTATGCAGTGCCTCCTCTTCTCTCAAATGAACTATTGGGGTTACCTAGTAACACTAGGACCAACCCCACCAATGGATAGTGAGTAAGGACTCGCGTCGTGCCACGACGTTAACTAAGGCGCTTCTTGGGAGGCAACCCAAGGTTTTAAATACTTTTGTATGCTTTTATAAATAATGGTGTGCTAGTGGTGTAGGTTTAAATGCTGAAAGTGTTTGGAAAATGCATATTGGCGAGTAAAAGGTCAGTCAGCGAAGCACCGAAATAGTCGGCATGCCCGATAAAGACCACCGTTTGGACCTTCACTTTGACTGAAGGTCCTGTAAAACTCAGCGAGTGCAGTAACCACTCGGCATGTCACCTAGTGGATTGGCGAGTGCGATTAATGTCACCGAATGCGCGCGAACTGGATGATCTATAATGGCCAAAAGACTTAGAATTTGAAATCCTTCACTTTCCCTCATTTTTAAAACTTCACAAACCCACACCAAGGTATTATCTTCAATATTTTTCTAGTCCATTAGTATTTTAGTTGTTGATTGGTGCTCGGAGTAGGATTTCTTTGCCGCCTAGCTTTCAATCGTGTTTTAATTAGCATATAATGTTGGTTTCCGAATCCCAAATTTACATTTGAAAACTTTGTACTCTTTTGCAATATTCGTATCGTTTTGTTGTGTGTTGGGCCTCTTTGATAGAATTAGAATCCTTGAATGCCTATTTTAAGTTGAAAATCTTGTATGTATTGCTTTGATCGTCAAAATACCCATATTGTTATACCTTGGAACAAATGAAATTTTATTGGGTGATGCTTGCATGTTGTTTTGATTGATTGGGTGACGTCTGAGTAACCCATGCATGTTCTAAGTGATGAAAATTGCTCAATGATAGAGCGGGTGACACCACTTTTAGGAGTAAATATCGTCAAGTGGCCAATTTTGGCAAAATCGAGAAAATCTGAGTATCCCGGTGTGATGGGTAGTACGGGTCTTGTTTGAATTCCATTAGTGTATGCTTTGATTTTGTCTTCGGGGATTGCGGGGTTCAATTCGAGAAGATGGGTTGAAATTAGGCACGTTGGATCGATTGGTGAGCTAGGTTGAGCCTGCCAAACGACTCGGTGGTTCGCCTAATGTCCCCATCTCGCCGATAATTTGGTGCCTTGATTGATATTTGATATTGCAGCTTTCAGCGAGAAGCCTGAGGGCACCGAAAGCACTCGGCGACTCACCGAAAGTATTCTTATCGCCCTTTGTCTGCACCTCTAAGTCTATGTTGCACTGTTACTTTCGACGGACAATCACTTGTTCACCGATCAGATTTTCCCATAACTGATTTGCCAAAAATTTGCAAGCTAAACCCTTCGGCGAGCGCGATCTAGCTCGCCAAAGAGGTTCGACGATTTGCCGACTGGATCGGTGAGTCTTTCTACAATAATATTCTCTCTGATTGTTTTGATTTTCTCCTAATTTCTCTCTGTCTTTTGCAGATATGGTATGCATAAATCTAAACAAGCACCCCAAAAAAAAGCAAAGGGAATTACGATAAATGAAGGAGGATCAAATCCTCTACAGAAATGAAAGCAAAATCTCCCACCGGGAGACAAAGGCAAGAGGATAAAGCACATAGCTAGGAAAGGGATAGCTATTGAACCCTAAGTTGATTTTCCTGAACCGAAAGACGAAGAGCTTTTGATTTCTCAAAGGAGTAGACACCAGGCTAAATCTCAGCCTACGCCTACCTGAGCTCCCTCAGTTGCTACTCCACATACTACTGAATCAGTGCCAGCTCAGGCACCCTCAATAACTCCTGCACTGCCTATTGCTCCTCCACCTAGATTACTGAACAGACTAAAAGGTGAAAGAGTCCAGACTATCATAGAAGAGAAGCTGTTATCTACGGAGGGTCTAGAAGGCAAATACCCAGATATTTCAGATATCCTCTGTTACCATGAGTTCGAGCAGTTCACATGGCCCTGAGGCCCTTACCTCCCTTCCTGGGTTAGGGAGTTTTACATAGCTTATAGGGAGTTGGTGCCTAAGAACAAGAATAAGGCAAGTGAGTTTCGACCGGTGAACTCGGTCATAGTTAGAGGCAAGAAGGTGGAGTGTCACAACGAGCATATTAATGATTTATTAGGTAGAACGCTACACT
This sequence comes from Solanum pinnatisectum, assembly GCA_035578085.1. Taxonomy (NCBI): domain Eukaryota; kingdom Viridiplantae; phylum Streptophyta; class Magnoliopsida; order Solanales; family Solanaceae; genus Solanum; species Solanum pinnatisectum. The sequence goes on along the minus strand of CM069081.1, from coordinate 14,666,361 downwards.
CTGCACTTCCTTATAAGGGGTTTCCTATCGTTCCGTCCCTGGATGATTTGAAGGGTTGGTTAGCTCCGATGATTTCTGACACCACCTCGAGGTGGATTGATGCAGGAGCTCCCATTGAGAAAAGGGTTATGAACATCGCCTCCAGGTTTTAGTTTGGCTTCATCAGCAACACCATAATGCCATCCCAGAACGAGTCTATTATGCGCCATCCTAAGGCAGCTTGCCTAGGTTCTATCATGACCAGGAGGAGGATCAACCTAGGATTGCTGATTTTGTAGGAGATGGCCATGAGAGCCAAGCAGAGACTTACATATCTTCCATTCCAGATTTTGATCACTAAGTTATGCCGGCATGCCGGAGTACCCTGGGATCCTGCGAATGATATAGAGGTCATCCCTTAATCCTCCATGAACATTCGGCGTATTTATGCCGAGTTCACACGAGAGGAGGTTGACAGGAGGAGAGCAGCTCCGGCAGATATCTCTTCTGAAGTTGATGTTGACTCGTTACCAGCAGAAGCACCTTCGTCTACTCAAGCCTCTGAGCCTTCAGGTACATCTGTACCCTCCTCTTCTTCACAGGTACCAGGTGCTTCTCCCTCCTCCTCCCAGCCAGCGAAGATTACTAAGGCGATGATCTTGAAGATAGGACACTTTGCCTAGTCAGCGGATGTGTGGGCTACCCGACTGGAGAGGTCTTTTTCGGAGATGATCGATAGGGCCATACTAGTAGCACTTACCCCCCTTCAGACTTCTATTGTTGCCTTGACAGTGAGAGCCATTTCTTGTGAGAGCAAACAGGGGGAGGCCCCTGAGGTGACGACTTTAAAAGCCAAGGTTACGAGTTTGAGGAAGGACATAGACTATCTTAAGTCTACTGACTTCACTTCACTGCTAGAGGCTAGTGAGGACAGGGATGCCCCTGAGACTTCAGGGATTCCTTCATCTACCACCGGAGATGTGCAGAGGGGTGGCACAACAAAGGAAGAGTCGGGTACAGAGACTAACGAAGAGCTAATAGCAGTGTACAAAGAGTAAACGCAGGAGAGTTGCGATGAGAGCATATTCAGAGATTTGCCAGATCTTGTGCAGTCAGTAATCTAGCCATCATTGATTGAGACGTCCACAATAGCTCCTAGTGGATCTGGCACTTCTATTCCTCCTGAGGTGAGTCCGGGTACTGAGACTCGAGACCAGACAGATGCTCCGGGAAATGATGCCCCGATTCAGAAGAGACCCTGACAGAGGGAGCGATTGCATAGATATGACCCTTCTTTACCTCCCTCTTTGTCTTACTTATTTTTATTTTTGGATACTTTTATTCGCATTTGAGGACAAATACTTTTATTTGTGGTGGGATGAGGCCCACCTTTGTGTGCTATTGATGTTCATGTTTTGTTTATATTTGGGTTTTGTGCTTAAATTGTGTTTACATTGTTTCTGTGGATGTTTGAGCTTATGAATCCTTTTGTTTGAAATTGCAAAATGATTTTGACCCCATCCAAAAATTTCTGCCACCTCTCGTGTGTTGAATGTGGCTGTTCTTTTGCAAAATTTAAGTCTCGGTTCCGATCAATATTGATGACTTGAATAGTGCGCTTAATCGAACGAACATGAATGCGCGGCTACGATGAGGCCAAATGAAGTTGCATAGACAATATGTGAACTCTTTGCATCTCGTTGTGACTAGCCTATTATCAAATTGAGTCTCTTGTGATGACCATTGCACACTAGCAAAAGTGTGGAGTCTTGTTTGACTGTAGTGTCATGCCTAGTGTGATGAGCATACTTTGAACCATGCATGATAGATCCTAGAATTTGCCTCGTTGGTCCGGTCAACTAAGTGATGCTATCTCTTGATATGATATTAGGCAACTTCTACGAGTGTGAGCCAATTTGACATATACCTCTTTTGTGACCTACCTTGTTAATGTGTGAACCACTTTTGAAAACCCCTTGAGCCTTACCTTTTGTTGGAAGATACTTGATTAAAACTAGACCTTTCTTTATCCATCACCCATAATCCTCATGAAGTTGTGGTTAGTTGAAAAGCCAACTTAGGCCAAAAGCCTCAGTTGGGGGGTGTGGTGAAAAGATAAGGGAAAATCAAAAAGTGAAAGGAAAGTCTCATCTTATCCATGGTTTTAAGAAAAATGGAACCCCTCCATATATAAAAAAAAAAAAAAAAAAAGAAAAACAAAAGAATGAAAAAGAAAAGTTGTGGAATAAAGTACAAAAGAAATGGGGTGCCCAAACAATCCATGAAAAGTGAATAATAGGATGACTTATGAGCACTAAAGAGAAGGATGAAGGAAAAGGAAAGGAAGTGTTATGAGCACCACATTTCATAAGGATGAAAGTCACTGAGCCTAAATGACCATACCTTTGCACTCAACCCCATTACAAGCCTTGAAAAGACCTTTTTGATCTTGAGTGAGCTCAAACAAATGTTGATTGGAAAATACGGGCAAACCTATGGGTGAAAGCATGCACTGTGTTCTTCCTTGTGAGAGTGAGCATTGCTTCTGATTCCGAAGCTTTAAACTGTGAACCATTGTGTGAATATGGAATCATTCCTTGTGTGAGGGCATTTGAACACTTTGGTTGAGCTTGAACTTGCATTTGAAGAAAGTATTGTGAGCACGAGATTCTTTGATATTGGTGAGTCACAACTTGAATCTTTGAGTTCACATTTGATCTTTGCATAAGTAAATTGAGTCTTGTTGTGTTCATTCATGATTGAGTCTTGTGTAGAACTATTCGAGACACCCTTTTTGAATGGTTGAACTTGAGTTTGCTTGAGGACAAGCAAAACTTTAAGTTAGGGGTGTTGACGAGTCCATAAATTGGACTCATTTAGGGCTATATTTTAATAAAAATTGTGCCCTCAAATGCTTATTTTATCTCAATATCTGATGAAAATCCTTAAGTTTCAGGTATTTTAAATTTGAAGGAAAGCATGGACACTAACATTGCGAAAAGGAATGAAAAGGCTGAAAAAAATGAAGAAATGAAGGCCTGAGGATTGCCGAGTCCACTTGGCAAGTCGCCTAAGGGTCTTACTTCACCTTTTGTTCAAGTGTGCTAAGCCCTAAAAGGAAAGAATCAAGTCGGCGCATCGCCGAGAAGTTTCGCGAAGCAGTACCATGTTGCCCAATGACCCAGAGCATGATGATGCTGAAGGTTGGTGCAAGACGGCGATGAACTACACCAAAAGGCGAATCGCCGAGTTGATCGGCGATTTCGACTAACGACGCTGAATGATCCGCTGCAACACAAATCTGTGAAAACTATAAATACTAGTTAGAGTTGTAGTTTTAAGTAGTGGAACAACTATTATAATTTTCATATAGAATAGTAATTTTGATATTTTGGCTCTAAGTTTGAGAGGGTTTTAAGACTTGAAGATCCAAAGGCTTTCATCTTCAAGATTTGGATTTGGGTCTCTTGAATTCTTAAATTTTGGCCTGTATCAAGACTTAAATCTTCATAACCAGTTGACTGCGAGCTCAATTTGGTATAAATTTCTATCTCTTATACATGTGTGGCTAAAAACCTCAATTCTTGGGGGTATGATTTAGCGAATATGAGCTAAGATAATCATTGGGTCTTGTTTGTTGATAGTTTAATCGTAGTTTAATTGTGATTTTGTTTAGTAGTTATGGATGAATTTAATGAATTTATAGTTGCAAATACAAGTTTATTTATGCATTTTTGGCTTGCTCAAGAGAGAGGTCGTAAAACTAAGATTACTAAATTGATGGCCGGTAGGAGTGGGTCGACATGAGGTTCAGCTCGAGAGCGTGAATCCTAGTCTCATTCCCACACACTCAGCTTGAGAGAGTGAGTGGGTTAAGGCGTAGACTGGTCTTCATGTGGCAAGTGGGTGTCCGAGAGTAACACATTTGAAATGGGGTAAGTTGCTCGAGAGAGAGCTTATCCCCATTAAAGTTTAGCCCAGTCACAATTATTCTATGAATCTTTTATCGAAAACATGTACCCAATAATCTAGCTTAGCCCGTATTCCCGTCACATCCCAAGGATCCCCTTTCATTACTTAGAAATCCTTGTTTATTTTTGTTGTTTCTACTCACTAGTGACAAAAACCATCATTGTTAATTGACACTTTTGTGTCACCCCTTAGATTTAACATGTTTATATTCGAAAATGTTTTTAGTTATGACTAATTAGAACTTAATTTTATTTTTCTACTAATTCTCAAAACCACACCCTTGGGAACAATCCCAACCCTTGGTTGGGTTACTTTACTATTGTACGATCATAGACACTTGCATTGGAAGCTGTGTCTTGATTACACAAATATCAGCATTGGATGATCCACATGCTAACATAGCCAAGATAAGTAGTGTTTGCAAAAGTTGTGTGGGTGACCGAACCTGGACATGGATGTCATTGGATTGCGAGTATTCCCTCTATTATTAACCGGCGATGCTGATTTGTGGTTTAATGAGCTTTCTTATAATTCAATCTACACATGGAGCCAATTGAGAGATGTGTTCCTAGCAAGATTCTTTCCAGTGTCCAAGAAGTTTAACCACAAAGATAAACTCAACAATTTTAGTAGCACTACCTGGAGAGTCCGTGAGTAGTTATTGGGATAGGTTCACTGCTTTCATATGAGGTGTTCTGAATCACCATATTGATGATGAGTCACTGAAGGAATATTTCTACCGAGTTCAGGATGACAACAGTAAGGTAGTGCTTGATACTATTGCTGAAGGTTCATATGGTGAGTGCACTTTTGAGTAGATTGCAGAGAAACTGGAGAAGATCTCTTGAAACAATAAAGTTTGGAGCACTAGAAAGTGGGATACTGGGAGAAACACGTTTGCCGTTCAAACTACAAACAACCAGTCTGCAGATGAGATTCGTGAGGAGATGGCTTAGATGAGGACTGAACTAGGGTTGGTTTTAAAACATGTGAGCGGAGGTGCAGAGAAGGTAAATGCTGTGAATTATTTGACTAGGAATCCACCACTGGTTGAGGAGTGTTACTATGAAGAGGATACTTATGCGGTGAATGATCAGACGAGGGGTTTCCGACCAAACGCCCAAGGTTCCAACATGAATAATTGGCGCCAAGGTTAAGGAAACCAAGGTCGGAACTATGGCAGCTACAACTGAGAGGGTCAATATGTCCAGGATGGGAACTACAATCACGACAACAACTACAATCAGAACGACTATGGCAACAAAAACGAATGGGTTGGGCCTTATGTTCCTCCTCAAAATCGGGAACCTGGTAATAAAGAAGTTGGGGGTATATGTCATGCGTTGAGGAGATGATGCAAAAGATGCTAAAGAAGTTTGACACAGTAGATCATAATGTGAAAGAGATGTGCACTGAGTTGTCCAAAATTGGCCAGAAAGTTGATGCCCATGTCGTGTCGATAAAGCAACTTGAGTAGCAGTTTAGTCAGTTGCCTGCTACTGTGAATACACGCCATTCGGGCACGCTTCCCAGTAACACCATCCAGAATCCAAAGAATGATGGGCATTGTATGGCAATCACAACTTGCGGAGGAAAGTAGACTATTGACTCCCCCTCCATGCCATCCGATGTAGATAAAGTGGTAGAAATAGATGGTGATGAGATTGAGGTTACCAAAGAGACAAAATTCCATAAAGAAGGAATTGGAGATAGCCTAAAAGGTTGTTCCCATGCCTAGACCTCCACCTCCTTTCTCACAAAGGTTAGTGCAGAAGGTTGAAGAAGGAAAGTACCGCAGGTTCATAACTATGTTGAAACAACTTTCCATCAATGTCCCTTTGATAGAAGCATTGGAGCAAATGCGTGGGTATGCAAAGTTCATGAATGACTTGGTGATCAAAAAGAGGGCTATCAGTTTTGAGAATGATGAGAAGTTGTAGCATTGTAGTACCATTTTTACGAGGTCACTGGTACAAAAAAGAGAGGATCCTGGAGATTTCACTATTCCATGCACCATCGGTAAGATGCACTTTGCGATAGCTTTGTGTGATTTGGGTAGCATTAACTTGATGCCATTGTCAATTTATAAGAAGTTGGATTTAGGAGCTCTAAAACTAACTGTGATGCGTGTACTTATGGGTGATAGAACTGTGAAAAAGCCCATTGGAGTGCTTCAATATGTCCTTGTGAAAGTGGGGCCGTTCATTTTTCTGACAGACTTTGTTGTACTTGATTGCGAGGTCAACTTTGAGGTCCTTATCATCTTAGGGAGACCATTCCTTGCTACTGGGCGTGTCGTAGTCGATATGGAGAGAGGGCAGATGAAGTTTTGACTGAATAAGGAGGAGGTGACATTTAACGTCTATAAGTCTATGAAGCGGGAAAGTGATCTTAAATCGGTATTGGTGGTGAGTCACACTTTTGGATGAGGTGCTGAAGTGTTTAGTAAGGAGAATTTAGGTGTAGCCTTGTACACGGACAAGAAATGCCATGCTCAAAAGACAGAAAAGCGCAAACTAGCTCCTAGTGATCTGGTGTTGTTGTATAAATCAAGGTTGAGCTGTTTTTAGGGTAGATCTAAGTCCAAGTGGACTGGACCATTCAGAGTGACCCAAGTGTCCTCACATAGAGTGGTTGAGCTCGAGAAAAAGAATGGGTAAAAAGCTGCTCAAAAGACAGAAAAGCGCAAACTAGCTCCTGGTGATCTGGTGTTGTTGTATAAATCAAGGTTGAGCTATTTTTAGGGTAGATCTAAGTCCAAGTGGGCTGGACCATTCAGAGTGACCCAAGTGTCCTCACATAGAGTGGTTGAGCTCGAGAAAAAGAATGGGACAAGGTTCAAAGCCGACCAAACGGAGGATAAAAAGCTACATAGGAAATTTTGAGGGTGTAAATACAGTGATAGAGGCATGGAATCTTGATAAAGTCTGAGTAATCAAGGGGCCTACGTCGTGCTGCGATGTTAAATCAACCGCTTCTTGGGAGGCAACCCAAGATGTAAAATCTAGCCAACTATAGGTTTTTCTTTTCGATTTAGGAGTTTTCTTCATTTATTTGAATATTTGTAATCCTTTAAATAGGTGTTTTATTTTATGTATTAGTGTTGGCTAAATATAGCATAGGGTTCGTGTCTAAAAAATGTCCATAAAATGTAAAAAGAAAGGCCTAATGGTTGCTACATGTGCAGGGATAAAAAGCCAAATCTACAGAAAAAGGACTGTGCAGAGGTCTACGGACCCCATCAACGGTTCGTGGGCCCATCCATAGACCATGAATGGTGTCCGTAGATCCCAGTTATGTATCCTAAATTTTTCCAAGTGTTGTTGCCTCTAGCACCGTGAGCACTACGGATGGTGACGTGAGAATTGATAACACTACTGAGGGTGCTAGGCTAGATGATGTGGGCACTACTGAGGGTGACCCAAGTGTTGTTCCAGTGGACTCCAAGAAACCGGACCTACCCGTTTGTTGATAGTTCATCGGCGCTATGCGCCACAAGTTTGCTTCACCCAATCCATTACTTTTTACTGTTTTTGTGTCCATTGGGGACAATTGCACCTATTTTTTGTTGGGGTGGGGTAAATGGATTGTGAGTGATAGGGTGAAGTCTGAGTAACCTAACTCATAATCCTCTCTTGGGGTTTTCTTTCTTGTGTTCTTTTCCTCCAAGAGACTTCTTAATTTTTGTTAAACCGGCATGTGTTAGGATTGTATGTGTAGAAGTATGAGAAAGAATGAAGCATGATGGAAAAAGCTTTTTTTTTTTTAAATGATACCCATCCAAAATTTGTGATATGTGCTAAAATCTGTAGATGAGAATGAGTTGAATGTGTTGGCTCTGAGTATGATATGATACTGAACCAACTTGATGGCATGACTTAAGCTAAAACTTGAACTGGGTAATCTGATCATGAAACTATGTGCCAAGAGTGTGTGAGAATAGTTAATTGTTCAAACAGTTTTTGTGCCAATCTAGAACTTGCCCAGTTAGTCTTGCTAAGACAATCTATTCTAGAGGCTAGGAATTGATCATAGGCCCTTGTTCTGATAAGTCCACAAATTGCCTAAAAAGAATCCAACCAAGTGAAATAAATGCTCCCTTTGATCCAAATGCTTTGAGCCTAAAACCATTTCTTTCTAACCCCCTAACTCACCTTCCCATAATCTACTGTATTGACCTCGGTCCCTTCTTGGACATGTGCACCTCGACTTAGGCCAAAAGCCTAAGTTGAGGGTGGCTATGAAAGAGGAAATTGAAAGAAAAATGGGTATGAAAAGAGTTTGGTGTTGAAAAGGAGAAAAAGAAAAGAGAGGAGAGGATGTGACTTGTTGAAAGCTAAAGAAAAGAATAAAATGCAAGAAAAAAAAAAGAAGAAGGTGAAAAATAAAGAGCTACAAAGTCTAAAGTCACACCCATGGTTGAAGAGAACCAAGGAAAAGAAGGTAAAACGGTTGGATGTCAAAAATAGGGCAAACAGAGGTAGAAAGCCTAATGTAATGTCAAGGAGGGCAGAAAGTCACTAAAGAGTACCCAAATGTACAACACTTGACCCTGAGCCTATGTTACAAGCATGAAAGTCCTATGGTGATCCTAGAAACTAGTTTGGAGAGTCTAAGCGGTGAAAATAAGGGCAAGCCTATGGCATTGAGCGCTAACTGTACTTGAAGTTTCTTCTGAGCGTGAGTGTTGAATGAATCCTTGTACTCAAATCATATTCATTGTGTGAAAAAAGGGATTTTGTTTGAAGTAAGGGCACTTGTTACATTGTCAGAAAGTTGGTACCTTGGTGATAGTACAACAGTGTATGTTGTGTGTTAAGTGGTCAATATTTGTCGTGTTTTGATCCACACAAGTTAGCTTGTTGAGTCTGAGAGAAAAGATTTGCACTCGAGAAGAGAGTCGAGGTAGAGAGCTATGTGATTGCTTGTGCTTGAAATGCTTGCTTCTATACAAGTGTTGTTTAGAGTCTTAGTGCGTCACTTAGGACAAACAATGGATTTAAGTTGAGGGTGTTGATATACCGTGAGTTTACGGTATTTTTAATTCATTTCACTTAAGAGTTGTGTGTGTCTAGGGCCATTTTGTATTGGTTTTTATGTATTTTTATCATGTTTGCAGGAAATATGTTCAAACGTGGAAACTGAGAGACACAGCTGAAGGATGTGCAGAAAAGGACATCTACGGAGGTGATCCACGGACTGTAGGTCCATTCACGCTCCGTAGATGGGTGTCGTAGATGGGCAGGTAAGGCATTAAAGGAGATCAGGGAATTCTTGACCAAGTGTGGAACCACGGTTGCAATTTACAGACCGTAGATTGATCTACGGACCATATTGTTGCTCCGTCAAATGATTCAGAGAAGGGGTTCCAGTACCTGATTTTGAAGATTCTATGTGTGGATCTATAAGGAGGATCTACAGATGTGGATCAAACCACGGTCCGTACTGTTGATCTGTCGTTTGCATAAGAGATGATGATGTTTTGGAAGCTGAAAATTTGCCCAAGTCCTGAGTCACGGAAGGGACCTATGGACCGTAGGTCAATCCACGGTCCGTAGGTTAGTGTCGTAGATTGAAGACGCGTCCTGAAACATTATTTCCTTATTTCATTTCCTTTTTAGTTAGGAATTATTTTTCTATATATAGGGCATGTAAACCTCATTTTTGGGGTTAGATTTTATTACTTTTATTCTAGTTCTTGACTTGGGAGATTAACTTGCAGCTTTAGCAATTCTTAATTTCCTAAGTTCGTTTCGAAGATTTGTTTGGAAATTCAAGTTGAAATTCTGGGTTTATTCATGATCTCATGTTTATGGATGATATCATGATGTTTAGATGTACCTTAGAGTGTTGGAATCAACTAGAAAACATAGGTACATTGCTAAGGAACAAGTATGAAAAGGTGGAGAAGAAATGGGAAGAACTGGCGTCCTTAGCGCTTTGAGAGGCGCAGGGCGCCAGACCTTGAAGTTTAGAACCAAACTTTGGGCACACTGGCTGGCGTGGCGCCCCAAGGGTAAAAGTTCAGAGGAACTTTTGGGGTGCGCTGGCTGGCGCGACGCCCCACCCCTTTCCCCAGGTGTTCTACGACTTTTCTTGCTCGTTTTTCAACTCTAAACCCTCTAAAATTCAATGGTTCATTCCCCAAACACTTAGAATCATTTATACCCTCAATATATGATAGATTCAAACCAAAATTACACTCGTAAATATGAATCAAATCGCAAGAACCTCCAACAACACAACCCACAAGAAATTCAAACGAAACTTTCAATAATGTTCATCAAGAACTCAATTTCTAAACTTTCAAAGACTTAAATTCGCTGAATTGAATCATAGTTCATGTGTGAGTGAACTAACCCAATGCTATTTGATCTCACATACCTTGTAAGGATCACTCTTTGACGAAATCCACAAGCTTAACTCGACGATCTTGACAAATCTTGATTTCTCTTCTCCCTTCTTCTCTTTCCTCTTTTCTCCAAGCCCTAGCGTGAAACTTCAAATTTTCTAAACTGACTAAAATCTGATTTTACCCCAATTAACTCCTAAAACTGAATTAGAATAATTAGGTAAGGAGAAAACTAAATTACCCTTCCAAAATCCAGATTAGATTTCCTTATTCAAACAACTCAACTTCCAAAGGGCATAACTCACTCATACGAACTCGGAATCGCGTAAACACGGAAAGGTTATTCCAAGAGCTTTCAAACCATATCTGGAAATACACCTAACTCATCCTGAGCTAGGAGTTATGGCTACTTGAAGTTGACCAAAAACTCAACTAACATACTTCACAATTTTCGAGACTTTCATATACTTCTCAAAAATGATTCTTTCCCCAACTTTTAACTCTTTCCTAGTTATTTTAATCTGCGAGATGTTATCTATTAAATAAATAATAAATAATTAAACTAATGCATACTTCAACTGGCGTTATTAGAAGTCATATGAACTTTTCTTCGTCAAAAATATTGAAAAAAATTAAGAAATAGTAAATTAGTAAAACAAAAGGGAAATGTTCACATAGTAATAACTATTTTGAAACAAACTTCCTAACAATCTAAATCACATAAGCAACATTGATAAATAAAGTCATTCTTTTGTCTTGATCACAAAAGCAATTGTTAAAAAAAAAAAAAAAGAATTTATACTACAATAAAAATTAAACTAATACAAACTTCAGCTAGCGTTATTACAAGTCATATGAACATTTCTTCATTGAAAATACTGAAATATTAATAAATAGTAAATCTAACTATTTTGAAGCAAACTTACAGACAATCTAAATCATATAAGTAGTATTGATGAATAAAGTCATTCTTTTGTCTTGGGCATAAAAAAATACAAATCGTGACACTTCTCTAACTCCTGAGAAGTTTAATAATTTTGGAAAAAGATATTCAGAAGCATATATCAACATCACAAGAAAAATTGTTAACAAAAACAAATGAATTTAGACTATAATAAAATTAAACTAATACAAATTTCAACTGATGTTATTACAAGTCATATAAACTTTTCTTCGTCGAAAATACTTAAATATTAAGAAATAGTAAATCAATAAAACTAAAGGGCAATGTTTATATAGTAATAACTATTTTGAAGCAAACTTCTAGACAATCTAAATCACATAAGTAACACTGATAAATAAAGTCATTCTTTTGTATTGAGTATAAAAAAATCATGACAATTTTCTAACTGTTGAGAAGTTTAATAATTTTTGTAAAAGATATTCAGAAGAATATATATATATATATATATATATACATACATCACAAGTGAAATTTTTATAAAAAAACAAATGGATTGAGACTACATCATGTTAAATTCATATATTGGAGCATTACATACAAATATATATACTAAGCAAAACAATAATTATTAGATCATCATAGTTATTTTCCTCAAGTACTAGAGTTTAAATAATATACTCTCTTCGGATAGAACAATTTACTTCATCAGAATAGTGGTACCTCATATTCCGCTAAACTTCAAACTCACTCAACGACAATAAATCACACGAATTTTTTTAGAATGCAAGAAGAAGAAGAGTAGAAGATTAAAAAAAAGTTGCAGTTGAAAAATGAGAGGCAACCCCTCTATTTATAGTCAACAAATGGCAATATGAACAAGTATTTTTTTGTGTCTTATCTGAAAAGTAATAACCTTTTCAAGAAGACACAACCCTTTCGAAAGTCACAACTTTTTGAAAAAGTCACAACTCTTTGGAAAAGTAACTAATCTTTGGAAAAGTCACAACTCATCGAAAAATCATAACCCTTTGAGAAAAGTCACAACGTAACCCTTTGAAAAAAGTCACAACTTATCAGAAAAGTCACAGCGCATCGAAAAAGTCACAACCTATCTTAGGGATATTATAGTAATTTAACATTCAAGTTAGGATTTCATGCTTTTAAGGTAATATATATAGATATAGATTTGCTATGGAGCCTTACATTTGTATATCTTGGTTTCTTCTTTTGAATTTATACATTTTTTTTAAAACAATGGATAGATGGGCGCTAAATACATTAACAGAATTATTAAAGAACCTCATGAGTCATGTTGATCATTTTTTAATAAAATATTTTGCCTAAAATGACTTCTACTGTGATACTAACACCATAACAACTGAATTCGTTATATTGGAGAACTTCCATTAAACAAAACAAATTTGAATGATCTCTATTCTTAATTATGCAACGACAAACAGAATACAATTGATATTTATCTTATATAATTGAAATTATGAGCAACGAATTTATTGTTTTGTTCATGAATAATTTTTCAATTTTGTATGTTGATGTATATAAACATATGGAATTGTATATTAATAATTTTATTTGAATTGTTGGTTCAAAAAATTATATGACACCCTTTGTATATGTCTGTGTGATAATGAATTTATGATCAAATGTATATGTTACGTATGTATATTTTAATTGTATATATATCGGATACAAGGGTGTCCTTTTATTTGAAAAATTATTGAATTTATGAACCTGTGTATATGAATGTGTAAAATTTATATATTTTTGAATTGTTAATATGGATATGTATAGGTAGTTTGGGTAGATTTGTATATACATTTGAGTAATATTGGATATGATTGATTGTATATATGTATTGATTATAAATGTCAATATACAAATGTGTTGATTTGGTGGATCACTATTACAACAAATAAGATTCATTGTCAGAACAGTTCAGACCGTGTATAATTGCTAACTCTCTGATTGTGAAACGAAGCTTTGGGTCATTTATGTTTATAAGGATTGGGTTCGTAGAAATACCTTTCAATTCCTGCAACATAAGCACCTAAACAATTGTAATTGAACATGACATCGTCTCATTGTAGTTAACTGACCAAAACACGTTGATTCACAAAAATGCTTGAGATGACTTTGAGGCAGTCTCTTCTTTAAGTTATCCATGATTTTGATATTTGTATGCCACTGCATGTGGGGGGCATTCTTTGGTCCCTGTTTGCAAATAAATCTAATTCCCTATACAAACATGAACATGAATAAATTACAATATGTAAATATGATATTTATACAAGTTTATTACTATATACAAATATATGTATTTGTATAAATATATAATTATTTGTATTTGTATCTAAATATAAAATGTATATGTATATGAATATATGACTTACATCTACAAACCTCATCAGTTGTTTTGATTGATTACTATAAGAATCACTGTCTGTGACTTTTCTCGTGTTTTCTCCTTCAACTATTTTGATGTTGCTTGCCTTAGCTTTATTGATAACTTGCTGCAGTGCTATTGGGTTCGTTTTTTTCTTAGATCTCAACTCTAGAATAAAATTTTCCTCTTCAACTTCTCTATATTTTGCAATAGACCCTGCAATGAACCAAAATCTTGTGTTAAACCCAACAAAAATGATGGAATCATCAACAGTTTTAACATGCAATAGTATACCACTAGTAATCCTCTTGGACAGAAATCCTTCATCCATTTTTTTTTTCTAAAAAACTGAAAATCTGAAGACTAAAGACAATTTTTTTGTGAAAAAATAAGCATAAATCATATTAAAATGAAAAAACGAAAAAGAAAACCAATTGAAATACATTTTGAGTTATTATATTAGTTGTGAGATGACGATTAAGAAGAAGAAAATATATTTTGAAATTCAAATTGGATGTGTATGAGTGATTTTTAGGTGAGAATTAGGGAATAGAGAGAGGAGAGATAAAATTATATTTGTATAAATGAGTATACATATCCGGGAAGGGATCTTTTGTTTCGATATACAAACTATTTGTGGGTCTCATATTTAATAGCAAATTATATTAAGCTATAGTCACGCACAATAATTAATTGAAAATGTAACCTCGTAGAATATAAATTAGTAATGTTTGCCAACTCGCGTAATTTTCTCTTTAAATAATATTGATATTTATGTGAGCAAAGAAAATCCTATAGAATCTTGTGTCTTTGTGGAATAAGATCCTTCATATTGTTACAAATTTTAGAGTTTAGAACCTATTCTGAACTTGGTAGGTCTTTTTTTTTTTTTGAATGGATTTAAGAGATTCTTGTACTTGTTTTTGTTAGTAATCTAGGTCTCTATACTCACCAAAGTTTCAAATCAGACACTCGAACTTAATCAAATCTACTCTTTTAAATCCATATGATGTTTAAAAGAGTAAATTCGATCGAGTTCAAGTGTCTGGTTGAGACTTTGTGGAGTATAGGGATCTAGATGACATAATAGAAACAAGTATAAGAGTTTTCCAAGCCATTTAGCTTTTTTGTTTTCTTTAATCAAGAAACTAAATTACATTTAAATTCCTTATTAATTAGGTACAACATGGACCATGAAATTTAATTAATTAGGCTTCCCATTTATGGAATTAATTTGAAAATTTGAATTGATCTTACATAATAAGTTATGAATGATTTCACTAAATTTTATATTGCTTTCAGTTTAATCTAAAAAATATTCCTTTAAATATTACTTAAATGTCCATGTTAAGATTCATATGCTGATCAATTACTTTATGTTATTGCCAATTTTATTTATTTAATATTTTTTTTAGACTTTTGCTGAACTTATTTCATGTGTCAAATATAAAATCTAATTGCAAAATTTAGAGGAAATTTATAAGCTTTCATAAGGTGTATTATCGATCTCAAGATCGAGACATGAATTTAATTAGCTATTGATTAGCCAATATATCATCATTATTCAATTTACCATCCATATTTATCCACAAAAGAATTTGTGTTTTAATATATCATAACAATAAATTATATACACAACCGATAAATATGTTATTTAATTAAGTTAGCATAAAATACTTATCTTTATTTGATTTGTTTAATACATATAAAATATACTAGCACATGAAGTCAACATTATACAATTTCATAATTAAGATAAAATTATAACTAATATTATGCTACGATCATCCGAACTTGTCTAATTTCCATTTTAGATTGTGAATATAAACTTTATACTTATAATAACTGAAGATTATATATTATGTGTATAAAGCTAAAACTTCTTACGACAAAGGATAAAAAACCTAACTAAATAATTTAGACACCCAAATTACTCATATATAATAGCAGTTTAACCTTTCACCAATATAGCGATAAAATCTTTACAAAACAGAACAAAATAAAAAAGAAATTTTTTTTGATAAGCATAAATTAAAAGATAATGCACGATTGGTTATGGTTCCTAGAACCACAGGCTAACCACATGTCATGAAACTGAGATAGCATATATAAACATAAAAAACTTAAAGACAATAAAGTATCAAGTAGCTATCAAATCATAAAAGAGAAATTTGGTACAAGACATATGCGAAATCTACTCTGAAAGCCTTGAATCATAGTTGAGTTGCTAGGACAAGTCCCAAGCTAACTCTAAACTGTCAGAAACTAAAAGAGAATACAGAAGAAAAGTCATAAAAGGTATGTCCCCAAAATATGAGGATCCACCAAAGCAGTACAAGGTGAGAGAATCCTGTACTAATCGTGGCTTGAAGGGTGTTTATGAAATAATATAGATAGAAAAGTATGAAATCAGTCCCGAAACATAGTGCAAGTTGAGAGGAACCTATACTAACCGTGACCTGAAGGATGTGCATCAAAACCTATATTATAAAACAATATTGGCAGAAAAGTATGTGGTTAGTACTTTAGATGTATTGAGTATGAAGGAAAGACATAAAACATGATATACGGACATGATAAGTTTGTAAAACGTGCTCATGCAATGACCAAGTAAAAATAATGTTAAAACTATTGATCTGATCTGAAATACATAGTACAAGGTCATGCAATATCTACAAATATACTGATTTGTAGGATGTATACAATAACCACCATAAACCATGTGAGCTACAACATGAAGTTCAGTGTTATGCTCTTGCACCAAAAAGAGAGTATCCTACTTGCCAAGGTAAGGATCATGAAGTTTGAGCTAAGGTGGATCCAATAACTAATATATATTTGAGATAAATCCTATGATGACATATAGTTTTGGGCTTTAGGACTGCTACTAAAGGTTCACAGATATTAAACGAAAACCTTCATCGCAAAAGTCCACTCGGTGATAAGTATACTCCCAACGGAAACACGCATAATCATGAAAACAATAATAATCTCATAATATTGAATCATGCTGAAAAATATGATAGAACACTAATTAGTTTCTAAATCATGATAACTGAACATAATATGAAAGATATGCTTTTTGAAAGCATCTAAATAATAATAATCATATATATTGAGAGATACTTCAATCGGAAGCATCATAATTCATGAAAATCTAATAATCTGAGACATGCATATGAAAATGACATAATAATTATCATTAAAATACTTGCAAATTATGGGTTCATGAATATATTATTGAAAACATGAAATTAAGATCAATTGATGCTTAGTAGGATAATCATAAATAAGAATTCAAATTTATATAAGAATCCATAAGAAAATATTCAAAATACTAACATTTATAATTCTTAGATTGAAGATATTAGGGCTTCGTAGAGATTCAATCGGTGAAGAAGAACCAATTGATGAAGTTCCATATACATTGATTAAAACCCTAGCTTGAATAGAGAGAAGAAACTTGAAGCTTGGATCCTTAATCTTGGCTTGGGAGAGAAACTTGAGAGAAAATAAATTGATTTTGATAGAATGAGAGTGAATGAGGAGATTAGGATAATTAGGAATCAATTATACCCACATAGATTAGACCAAAATGACGTAGGATAAAAATTAAAATAATGGAAAAAGATTAAAAATCCCTTGACTTAAAATTGTCCAATGGCCTCTACGATCACCATCCATGGATTGTATAACCTTCTACAGTCTGTAAAAGTCAGAAGGAAAAAATCTCGTGTTCTAAAGTTTCACTGAACAGACCAGTCTATGGTCCGTAGAACATAGTACGATCCATGCACTTTGTCGGTGAAACTGATAACCTAAATTCTGAAGTTTCCTATATGGACCATCCCAAGGCCCGTAAACCTTTCCACAAGCCGTAAAAACTATCCGTCTTGATCAATCGACTTTCCTATCTTCTGAAGTTCACTTCAATGTATCCATCTATGATATGTGAAACTAAGTACACGCGGTGCATGCCTTCTATAAAAGTGAAAATTGTAGACTTCAACAATTTAACCTTCACTTTCCAACTTATTTGAATTAGGCACTTCCGAGGATTTATAATACCCCCCTTGGGAACACTCATCCTCGAATGGGGTACAATTAGGAATGAAAGAGTAGAAAGCGATAATACTAGAAGCTCAATACTGAAAACTGAAGGAGTGACTGAATCTGATTTAAAACATGAAGTTTAAAATTTATTTCACGTACATGCATGCATAAGAAAACATGAGAATAGCTAACACGCATGAATTAAAAATAATAAATAGGGGGAATTATTTTCTCACGCAGAAACTGAATTGGAAAGAAAGAGATGAGGGTACTCATAGATTATATCGGCTTAGACCTCACAAGTAACACCCTTAACTAATGATACCTCCAAATTACTTTCACTGGAGCAACTTTTTAATTTCTCAACTTACGAACATGACATTCAAGAATCTCAATAGGGACCTCTTTGTAAGAGAGACTATCCTTCATACCGATACTCTTTAAAGGCACAATTGAAGTCGGATCACCAATGCATTTCTTTAACAAGGACACATGAAACACCAGATTCACAAATGCTTATTATGAGGGAAATTTCAACTCATAAGCCACATTACTGAAATGCTTCCAAACCTGATATGGGCTTTTATAATGGGGACTGAGCTTCCCTTTCTTACCAAACCTCACACTCCTTTCATATGTCAAATTTTCAGATAAACCCAATCATCAACAATAAACTCAAGTTCTTCCCCACACATCCACATAAGATTTCTGTCTACTCTAGGACATTTTCAATCTATCTCTAATAATTTAACCTTTTACATGGCCTCATGAACTGGTTCAAGCCCTATCGAAGCCACCTCACTAAATTTGAACCAACCAATAGGAGACCTACACCTTATTTCATAGAGAGCCTCAAATAGAGCCATCTAAGTACTGGAATGATAACTATTATTTTAAGAAAACTTAATTAAAGGCAATTGATCATCCCAATTACCTTTAAAGTAGATCACACCAGTTCTTAAAATATCCTCCAAAGTCTTAATAGTCTGTTTAGCCTGACTATCTTCCATCAGGTGAATAGTTGTGCTAAGCTTAAATTGAGTACCCAGACCTTATTAAAACCATCTCCAAAACTAAGAGGTGAATTGAGTACCCTATATGAGATAACAAACAAAGGAACACCATGAAACTTAATCATCTCGAATGTAACGTTTAGCATAATCCTCAGGTGAATATGAAGACTTAGATATTTCACAACTTAGGACTCAAATCCTCAAAATGACTCCGAATATGCAACTGACGATTCACAAATGTCAATTTTTGTATACCATAACTAATGGAATCGACATAATCCTATTGCGACATTCCAAACTCCAAAAGACTCTGAAAATCAATTTTAAGCAACTTAAGTCTTTCAAACTATAAATTTACAAAATTCTCAACTTTTTACTCAAAAGTTGTAGTAACATTCCAAAGCTCAATCATGAAACAACTTAGGGGTCAATATCGAGAGGGTGAAAACGATAATATTCACAAAATATCAAAATGACTAACCGGGTCATTACATTATCCACCACTAAAAACCATATTCGTCCTCAAATGTAAAGAAAAATAAAGTACTTGAAATCTCGAAGAGATGATGATATTTGGCACACATATCTGACTCTGTCTCCTAAGTTGCCTCACTAACTAATATTTCCATTGCACCATCAATAAATTAATCTCCTTAAGATGACTATAAGCTCATCCTCAAAGAATAAATCTGGACCCAACTCAACTGAATCGAGAGAAAGTACATGAGACTCATCCAACATGTAGTTTCGAACCATGGAGACATGAAACACAGGATGAATAACTGACAAACTTGGTGGCAAGGCAAACTTATAGGCCATCTCTCCCACTCGGCTAAAAATCTCAAAAGGTCCAATATATCTAGGGCTAAGCTTTCCCTTCATTCTGAACCTCATCACACCCTTCATGGGTGACACTTAAAGAAAAACATGATCACACTCTATGAACACAAGGGATCAGACTCTCTGTTCTGCATAACTCTTCTGTCGACTCTAGGCTATTAATAGTCTATCCTAAATCACATGGACCTGTTCCATAGTATCTCTAAGCAAGTCTGTCTCCAAAATCAAACCAATTGATCAGAGATCTATGACGTGTGCAATACAATGCCTCAAATAGGGCTATCTGAATAATAGAATGGTAACTCTTATTGTTGGAAAACTCTACTAAAGGAAAATGGTGATCCCATCTAGCATCGAATTCAATCACACAAGCTCGGATCATGTTCTCTAACACCTGAATGTCTTCTCGGATAGACCATTTGTCTATGGATGAAAAGTTTTACTCGTATCTAACTGAGTACCCAAACCATGCTATAAAGCCCTCTAAAAGTTGGAAGTGAACAAGGAACCTATATTAGAGACAATGGAGACTGGAACTCATGTAGTACACAATCTGACTGATATAAAGCTCAACTAACTTCTTCGCTATAATCTTCACCTGAACTGGGATGAAGTGGGCAGACTTGGTAAACCTATTAACAACCATCCAAATGGACTCATAACCACCCACTGTAGTAGGAAAACCCACAGCAAAGTCCCTGGTGATCTATACCCACTTCCAAGTAGGAATAGGCATCCTTTAAGAGACACCTCCGGGCCTCTAGTGCTCACACTTGACCTGTTGAAAAGTCAAACATCTAGAAACAAAATATTCTACATCCCTCTTTATGCCACACCACTAATAATGGTAGCTTAGGTCATGATACATATTTTCCGCTTTATGATGAATAGTATATCGAGAACAATGAGCCTCTTTAAGAATCAATATAATAAACTCACCCATCTTGGGCACACTAATCCAACCTCCTATCCTCAAGACACCATAAAAATCAAGGACATCCTCCTTCGCTTCCCCTCTCAACACCTTGTCTCAAATGAGACACAGTTTCTCATCATCAAACTGGTGCTCATGAATCTGCTCAGCTATGGAAGAATGGGCCTCAACAAAAGCAGTCAAACCACATGTCTCCTCAGAAATATGCAATTAGACAAGACTATTGGCTAACCTATGATCATCCCTAGCCAATGGTCTCTCCTCAACACAGATAGATTCATGACTTCCCCTGCTAGAAGTATTCCTACTCAAAGCATCGGGCACCATATTGGTCTTCCATTGATGATACAAAATGGTGATGTCGTAGTCCGCCAAAGATTAAGCACAAACACCATAACTTCCAAATCAAGATCATGAGTAGGGTAGTTCTTTTTATAGGTCTTCAACTTCTAGAAGAATAGGCAATCACTTTCCCATTTTGCATCAAAACACCACCCAATCAAACTCTAGAAGCATCACAATACACAGTGAAGTCTACACCCTTCTCGGGTAAAGTGAAAATAGAAGCTAAAGTCGATAAGCTCTTGAGCTTTTGGAAACTCTCACTTATCAGACTACTGGAAGCTCACACTCTATAGAGTTAGTCTAGTCAAAGGAGATGCAATAGTGGAGAAGCTCTGAACAAATCATCTATAGTAGCCCTGCAAGTCCCAAAAAATTATGCATCTCAATGACTGATATAGGCCTAGTCCAACCTCTAACTACCTCAATCTTGGCTGAATCTACCCTAATACCCTCCTTGGACACAATGTGTCCCAAAAATGTCAAAATTCACACTTCGAGAACTTGGCATATAGCTTCTTTTCCCTCAATGTTTGCAGCACAATTCTCAAATGCCGATCATGATCCTCCCATGTTTTGGAGTACACAAAGATGTCATCAGTGGATATTATAACAAAAGAATCCAAATAAGGTCAGAACACCTCATTCATCAACACCATGAATGTTGCTGGGCATTAGTCAAACTGAAAGACATCACAAGTAACTCTTAGTGACCATAACGAGTCCTTAAAGCTATCTTAGCGATATCTGATGCCCTAATCTTCAACTGATGATACCTGAATCTCAAATCAATCTTATAAAAAAGAGATTCACCTTCAAGTTGATCAAAAAAGTCATTAATACGAGAAAGAGGATACTTTTTCTTCACTGTCACTTTGTTCAACTGTTGATTATCAATACACATTCTGATGGAGCCATCCTTCTTCCTCACAAACAACGCATGAGTACCCCATTGAGACACACTCACGTGAATAAATCCCTTACTCAACAAATCATGCAACTGGTCTTTCAATTATTTTAACTCAATTGGATCCATACGATATAAAGGAATAGAGATGGGCTTGGTGCCCGAGTCTAAGTAAATAGCAAAATCAATATCCCTGTCCAGAGAAACACTTGGAAGATTAGTAGGGAACACATCTGAAAAAATCTCTAACCACAGGAACATAATCCATAAGAGGTGTCTCCACACTAGTATCCGAAATAAAAGAAAATAGGACAAATACCCTCTATCAACCAGTCTCTCTGAGCTCGAATGAAGGAGATAAACTTACTAGGATAAATAGCACTAGCGCCCGTACACTCAACTATTGGGAAACCTTGGATCTCTAAGGTCACAATCTTAGCAAAACTATCCAGAATACATGATGCGGGAGAGCTAATCCATTCTAAAAATAAAATCAAAGTCTACAATCCCCAAAATGATGAAGTGTGCCAAAGTATCATACCCAACCAAAGAAACAAGACAATATCGATACACTTGATCCACCACTAAGGAATCACCCACTTGTGTAAAAACATGAATAGCCATAGGCATGCATTCAGACATCATATCAAACCCAACAGCAAAATAGGTAGACATATAAGAGAAAGTAGACCCTGGATCAAACAATGCAGATAAATGTTGATGGCACATCGGGATGACACATGTGATCACAACATCAGAATTCTCGACCTCAAGACTCCACATAAAAGAATAACACCGGTCATCTTGGCCACCCATAGTCTGAGTAGAACCCTTGTCTCCATATTATGGAGCTGTAGCACCCGTACTAGAAGTTCAGTCACCTCAACTGGACTGACCAATGCCCCAATCCCTGGTCGGTGGCGCATAATATCTAACTAGAGCAGCTAAATAAGTGTGATGGGGCCTGAGTAAGTGAGTAGAGGAAACTGCTGAATCATGTGACCTTGATCCCCACACCCAAAGCAATACCTTGACACATATAACTCATATTGCGAACCAGACAAGCTACCATGGTCACCTAGGCTAGAACCATAAGATCCTTTGGAAGACTGGCCACTCTTATCTGCTGGCATAGATGCATGAACCAGCCCACGATGCTGAAATGAACTACTACCTCTATGAGTACCTTTACCTCCAGATGAGACACCAGAAAATTGACCTGAAGAATGATCCATCTTGGGCTCTCAAAACTTTTCTAAAAGCATCAACTCTAGCTCCTTGGCGGTCCTCACAATGGACTGGAAGGAAGGCCCCTCTCAGGCTGGTTGAAATATATACGACATGATATAGAGAGTCAACTATCTCAAAAACCTGTGAACTCTCTCTAGCTCAATGAGAACAATAGTCATACCATGCATAGAAAGCTCACAAAATCTAGCCTTATACTCAGTCACAAACATACTGCCCTATCTCAAGTCCTCAAACCTTAGTCGACTCTCTTCCTTCACTCTCAAAGAATGAAGCAATCTTGCAAGGCACTATTGAACACATCCCATTCACTCGAAAAAGATCCAATTGGTCTAGATCTTCAAAAAGTCATCCACCACTCTTTGGCATGCCCATGCAGTTGAAGTGCAACAAAAAAACACCACGAGCATCAACCAAACCCACTGCATCAAGAATCCATGGCACAAAGTCAAAACTTCATGAGCATCGTCATTCTTACCACCCTAAAACATGGGTGATTTCATGTTCTGAAATCTCTCATAAGACTACTACTCAGGTGTCATCAGAATAACATCAGGAGAAATTTGAACACCCGCAATCGGTGGCGGAACTAGTAGTGGCCACTAATCCTTTATACCAAAGTCTGTTGTTTATGTGGAGTATGCTTTCCTAATCGAGTCTGAGAACCATGTGGTGTACATGTCAACCACCCTAAGAGCAGAGCATCATCAACAAAGTCTCTTGAAACAAGGAAGCTCCAAACTCGGAAGGAACCTGGTCCTCAACAACCTCAACTTATGGCTCAGGAGAAGTCTCTCTAACTCGGCCTTTATGTGGTGCCACTTCACGGGCACGACCTCTAGTCGGTGATACTTAATGAGCACGACCTCTAGCTGGGGCGCTACCTCTACCTCTAGCAGGGATCTGAGCAACTACCTTAGGGACTGCCTCCCCCTACCACTTGAAATAGAAGCTCTGGTCCTCAGCATATGCCGAAACAATACGCGACAATTCAGCACTAATGAAGGTAACCACGCACAATAAGAATAGGATTAAAGAATGAAAGTTTCCTAACAGTCTTCGTACCCACTCAAGGATAAGTACATACATCTATCTATCGACCCTCGAAACTCTACTTAAACATGGCTTGTACACACCTGAGACTTATGAACCTAGGGCTCTAATATCATTTATTATGTCCCAAAATATTGATGGGTGGCACATGTCTATACCAACCAAGGTAAGTCAACCTCAATTCCACGAAACAAAGAAAAATATAATAGAAAGATAATGCAAGAGCAAGACAAAGGCAAAAAACTTATTCTATCTATTAACACCCCAAAACCTGGTTGTCACGAGTACAAGCCACTAATGTAAATATAGCTACCTCTCATATTCCTTAAGATGCCTCAAAATCCGAAGAGAAGAAGAAGATCACAGGAGTTCGACCTCGGAACCTAAACAAGTGTAGCAAGGAGTGAGTACCACCAACACGGTACCCAACACAAAACCCAAAATGCAAGGCAACCTAGCTAGAAGTCAAATATCTATTTCTATTCCAATCGAACCTCCTCAAACTACAACCTAAATAGAAATCAACCCAACCTAATAATTCTACAATAAACAACTCACAAGGCTCAATAATCACAGTTCAACAATCACAATTCGAACACCAACATAAATTAAGTCAATCTCAAGTATCAAGATCACTCATATTTCAGTATCAATCGCAACACTTGCTATAAATGACCTCGACTTATATCAGTCACTAGGCAAAAATGACCTTGACATCATAACACTTGCCAAAAATGACCTTGACGTCGTGATACTTGCTTAAAATGATCTCGGCATCATAGCACTCATAAGTCTGAAATGACCTCAGCACATATCAATCATTAGCTAGAAATGACCTCGGCTCATATCAATCACTAGTCGGAAATGACCTCTACATCACAATATATCACATGTCTCATTATGGTGTTCCAAATCAATGCACACAAGAAATATCACACCATACAGAAGAGACAACAATATATATATTTCAAGTCCAATTCCATGATATCAAGTGTATCATCAATCAATCAAATAGGGAACACAACAAAACATTTCACGATTTCACATTTTCATCAAGATGCCTTTTCATTTTCCCCTTTTATTTATTAATTAACAATGATCAAGTGGAACAATACCCTTCACCTCAATCCCAATTACATTACAACTCACATACAATTTAGAGAAGTAAACAAATCTACTAGATTATTAAGTTTAAGAGATGATTTACCTTTTAAAATAGTCAATTTGTCTATCCAAAGCTTGAGTTTTCCCTTATAAATCACTTCAGAAGCCACACAATCAATAACGACCAAGTATTCACAATAAATTTCTAGAAACAACAACACCCACATCTATTTTTTGAAAAAATGGGTAAATCAACACAAAACCCAACATTGAAAATAAGGTTTGAATCCAAAATTTTATACTTGGAAGTGATATTCAAGGATTAATTATGAACCTATTAGTGAAAACAATTTTGAAAAAGGATTTGAAATCAGTTCACAATCCCAATTTACTTCGAAAACTCAAGTTCATGCCAAACCCTCAATTTATCAATTAAAAATCTTGATTTGAACACATAAACTCTAATATAATAATTTTAATTTAACATTAAGAGTTAAGAATAGTTACCCAAAAGCTTTTCCTCAAAAATCTGGTCTAAATCGCCATCCCTAAGCTTCCAAAACTAAAAAATGATAAAATGGGGTTGAAACCCTGATTTTAAGAGAAACGTTCTGCCCAGGTATCTGATGATCGTCACGATTGTGACCTAGAGTCATGTGTTCCTAATAAACAAAATAGTCAACTCATTAAGATTGACCATCACGATCGCAACAAGACATACACAATCATGATGCACCTCAGATCAGTACTACACAATCGAGATAACCAAAATGGTCATGCACCAAAATCAGAAAACCAGCCAAGACCCAAACATCAAAAGGACCCTTGAAATTCGTTAGGAACATGTACATACACACCAGATATGCAAATCAACTAAACTCAGTGTTCTAGATTCAATGGAACTGTCAAAACATGCATCCAAGGTTTCCTTGACCCGCCATCCATGAAAATCACAAGAAACTAACTCAACACCTAAGAAGCCTAAAACAAGCTTGAGACCTCACAAAAATTAACCAAGACCTCACCTAGCCTAAAATCATCCCCCGAAATCAATAGAACTCTCAGAATTTTAATCCGAGCATCCGAACCTCAAATGTTGACCAAAGTCAATTCAAAGACTAAATTTCCACAATTTCAGAACTCAGGACCTTAAATCCTCAAAATGACCCTGAATCTGAAACCAAAAAGTCTCATAGACCAATTTCTACATTTTGGAGTTAGTGGAGTCGACAGAATCTCATTCTGACACTTGATACTCCAGAAGACTTTGTAAACCACTTTTAAGCAACTTATGTCTTTCAAACTCAATATTTACCAAATTCTCAATTTTTTACTCAATGTTTGGAACAAATTTTCAAAGCTCAATTAAGAAACAACTCGGGGTCAATATCAGGAGGGGTAAAATGGTAATTTTGATGAAAATACCAAAAATGACCAACTGGGCATTACATTTACATGCATGTACAAGAAAATAGAGAAAGTGTTAATTGAATTCTCTATGAAAATTATTCAATATTAAGAAGCCAATTATATCAAAGAACAAATATTATAATTGAAAAAAATGTAGAAGATAAAATTCATTAATGAGTAAATTAATCTTTCAAGTTCTTAATATACGCGGTAATAATAAATTTCTAATATTAAGATTTTATATATATATATATATATATATGATTCATTCTCTTGCAAGCTCTAACTCTAGGAAGTTTCTTTGGTGGAGTCCCTCCCGAGAGAGATAGACTTTGATATAGATATCCTTCATGATACTCGACCTATTTCTATTCCGCCATATATAATGGATCCAACTAAGTAGAAAGAGTTAAAAGAGAAATTGAAGGACCTTCTTGATAAAGGTTTAATTCGACACATTGACTCACCTTGGGGCACTCCGGTCTTATTTGTGAGGAAGAAAGATGGTTCACTTAGGATGTGTATTAATTACCGCCAATTGAACAAGGTTACCATGAAGAATAACTATCTCCTTATAAGGATTTATGATCTTTTTGATCAACTTTAGAGTGCCACTTGTTTTTCTAAGATAGACCTTAGATCTGGCTATCCTCAGTTCAGAGTAAGAGAAAGTGACAACCCTAAGACAACATTTAGGACCTGTTATGGTCATTATGAGTTTTTTGTCATGTCATTTGGTTTGACTAATGCTCTTGCAGCGTTCATGAATCTTATGAATAGAGTGTTTAAATCTTATATTTATATTTTGCTATCATATTCATTGATGACATTCTAATTTATTCGAGGAATAAGGAAGATCATGCCGGTCATCTTAGGGTAGTTCTCAAATCAAGGATAGAGTGTTGTATGCTAAATTCTCTAAGTATGGGTTTTGGATTGAGTCTGTGGCATTATTAAGCCATATTGTGTCTGGTGATGGAATTTTAGTTGACACACAAAAAATTAAGGCAATGCAGAACTGGCCTAGACCCACATCTCTAACTGATATTGGGAGTTTCTTGGGATTGGCTAGTTATTATAAGAGTTTTTTCAAGGGGTTTTCATCTATTTTATCCCCATTGACTTAAGTTGACTTAGAAAACAACAAAGTTTCAATGGTCTGAAGCTTGTGAGAAGAGCTTTGAGGAATTGAAAACTAGGTTGACTACTGCCCTGTGTTGACCTTACCGGAGGGTACATAAGGCATTGTGGTGTATTGTGATGCGTCCAGAGTTGGACTGGGTTGTGTATTAATGCAAAATGGATAAGTTATAGCTTATGCATCCATATAACTTAAGATTCATGAGAATAATTGCCCACCCATGATCTAGAGTTAGCTGTTATAATGACCGCTTTGAAGATATGACGTCACTATCTTTATGGTGTTCATGTAGATGTGTTCATCGATCACAAGATTCTTTAGTATGTATTCAGTCAGAAAGAGCTTAATCTCAGACAAAGGAGGTGGTTGGAGTTAGTCAAGGATTATGACATGACTATTCTATATCACCCAAGTAAGGCTAATGTTATTGCTGATGCTTTGAGAAGGTTTTCTATGGGTAGTACTACCTATGTTGAGGAAGGGAAGAGAAAGTTAGCCAAAGATGTGCATAGACTTGCACGCTTGGGAGTCTGTTTGTTAGATTCCAATGAAGGTGGAGTAGTGGTGATGAATGGGGCTAAATAATCATTAGTGTCAAAAGTGAAAGAGAAACAAGACCAAGACCGTGTTTTTCTTGATTTGAAGGCAAATGTTCATAAGGAGAAAGTGATGGCTTTTGAACAAAGGGTAGATGGTGTATTGAGATATCAAGGTAGATTCTGTGTATCAAAGGTGGATGAACTCCAAGAGAGGATCATGGAGGAAGCTGATACCTCCAGATATTCGATCCATCCTGGTTCCACAAAGATGTATCGCGGCTTGAGAGAAGTCTATTAGTGGAGTAGTATGAAGAAATGTGTTGCAGAGTTCATTGCTAAGTGCCTGAATTATAGTTCATCTAGAGAACCAAAGGCTCGGTGGTATGACTCAAAATATAGAGATTTTAGAATGGAAGTAGGAGATGATCAATATGGATGTCATCACTGGTTTGCTACGGTCTAGCAGGAAAAATGATTCTATTTGGGTGATTGTAGATTGGATGACGAAATCAGCCCACTTTTTGATGGTAAAGACTACCCATTCAGCAGAAGATTATGCCAGGTTATATATTCAAGAGATAGTCCGACTTCATGGAGTTCTAGTGTCCATCATTTCAGATAGAGGTGCAAAATTCACTGCAAAATTTTGGAAGTCTTTCGAGAAAGGTTTGGGATCGAAGGTGAATTTGAGTACTGCTTTCCATCCTCAGATTGATGGTCAAGTAGAGCGCACAATTTAGACTTTAGAGGATATGTTAAGTTTGTGTGTGATCGATTTCAAGGGTAATTGGGATGATCACTTAACTCTCATTGAGTTCGCTTACAACAAGAATTATCACTTTAGCATCCAGATGGCTCCTTATGAAGCTCTTTATGGGAGAAGATGCATATCTCCTATTGGATTGTTTGATGTTGGTGAAGCTGGGTTGATAGGTCAAGATGTGGTTCATCAAGCTATGGAGAAAGCGAAGATCATTGAAGAAAGGTTGAAAATAGCGCAGAGTCGTCATAAATCCTATACTAATGTTAGGAGAAGAGACTTAGAGTTTGAGGTTGAGGTTGATGATTGGATTTATTTGAAGGTTTCACCCATGAAGGGTGTTATGAGATTTGGTAAGAAGGGGAAGCTTAGTCCCCGGTATATTGGCCCTTACAGGATATCCAAGAGGATCGACAATGTAGCCTATTAGTTGGAGCTACTGCCAGAGTTAGCAGTAGTCCATCCGGTGTTCCACATTTCAATGTTGAAGAAGCGCATGTGCGATCCTTCACTTATAATACCTACTGAAAATATTGATGTTAAGAACAACCTATCTTATGAGGAGATTCCCATTGAGATTCTTGATCGCTAGGTTCGCAAGTTGAGAACCAAGGAGGTTGCGTCAGTCAAGGTATTATGGAGGAACCAATTTGTAGATGAGGCTACTTGGGAGGCTGAGGAGAATATGAATAAGAGATACCCACATCTCTTCCCTTCCGGAGAAATTCCAGACCAAGGTAATGACTCTTTGTATGACACTTCGTAAATTAAAATACGATGTTGTGCTGAATTGCATGTTGGGTATTTGAGTTGGGTGTTAGATGTTTCCACTTTTAGTTCTACTTAGAGTGATCTCATTCGAGGACGAATGTTCCCAAGGGGGAGATATTGTAACATCCTTCCTTAGAAAGAGCTAGATTTAGAATGAACTAATTTGGAAAGAGCCAAATTGAAAATTCTACAAGTTATGCTTAAGTTGTGAGTTTTGGGTCGATTTCAAATGACCATAACTTTCCATACAGGATGGGTTAGGTGGCCTATAAAATAGAAAATCAAAGGTCTTCGAATCCTCTTTCCAAAGCCACCGAGTTTTCTAAGTATCGAGTTTGAACAAGTGAGATATGATCATTTGAAATCAGCCTGTCCTGTTAAGGAAAGTTACCCACATTTATAAGGGGTATTTTGGTCTTCTCCTTCCCATTTAGCTTGAAAAATTTTAGTAAGGTTTTAGGGGTCTAAACTGATTTGGTTCAGTTTTTACAAATCCTAATTACACTTAGGGTTTTAAAAGAGAGATCAAGAAGAGAAAAGAGGAAAAAAGAGGGAAGGTTCAAGGCATTCATCAAGGTTCTTGAGTTTTGTTGCGGATTTTCACCAAAGGTTTGATTCCTAAGAGGTATGTGAGTTCTCATAGTGTTGGGTTCATTCACCCACACGCCGATCGTGTGATTTTATTCCAATTTCATTCTTAAGGTTGAATGATTTGAGTTCTTGATGCGTTTTATTGAAATTTCATTCTCAAATCTTGATTATTAAGGTTTGATGAATTCTTGAGGTGAATGTTAGGAGTTTGAGAGTTCTTTTGAGTATATTTTCATGTAATTATGTTGGGTATTTCAATCTAAGTGAGTTGGGAAGAAACAATTCGATTCTAAGCGAATTAGGACCAAAAATCGAAGAAGAAAATTTGTTAGGTTCTCTGGGCAGGGGGTGGTGCGCTGCATCAATAGTACGCCAGGAAAAGTGTTCTGTAGTTTAGCGGCTGACGTCCCGCTCCACTCAGTGCACAAGGGTCCCCTGCCCCCACCCCTTTTTTCATCGTTTGGCCCCGTCTTAGTTCTTTTAAAGGACACATTCACTGCTTTCTTATTCGAACTACTCTAAACTAAATCTAAACATCGAGAGATCAACCTTGTATTCATAATTCCAAATTCAAGGTAGAGTTAAGAGTAAAGTCTTGAGAGTTCTTTCGAGTCTTTTTGAGAAGTCTTTTACAATCTTTTAAAACTTTTTTTAAGACTTGAGTACTTGAGTATGAGGATGAGTAGAGTTGAGTTTCATTTTTCAAAATGAATATATGGGAACTACGTATTCCCAAGAGTAAATGTTTTTACATTTAAAGTGAGGAGGAAACTTTGATTTCCAAATGAGTTATGAGGAGTTTTAGGTACTATCTCTTCTAAGAGAAGTCTTTCAAGTAATAATATCAAAGTTTGAGGATGAGGAAATGTTTTTAAACATATGAGCTGAGTATATTTTTAAGAGTAGTATTGAGCACCAATATGGGGATGAATTCATACAACTCATAGTCCTCATAAACCATGTAGCCAACGTGGGTAGAAAGGGTCATACTTTTTATATGATTCCATATTGGTTTTTAAGCATAGCTTAATGGATCCACTTAGTTAAAAATTTATATACTCTGACTTGGTATAGGACAGTTCTGGCAGCATGGGTGAGGCGTTGTATCATCATATAGCTCATGGTGATGGTTGTCGGTTAGAGAATCTTCTAGATAGATTTATTTTGTATTTTTACATTCAAACTGAGTCATTATTGTATTTTTAAATACATTGAATTGTTATCTACTATTTTAAAAGATTTCTTTATATTTCATCTTTATCACTGCTTTATATTAAACTGAGTTGAGGTTGAGATGAGGTTAGTATGTTTCTTCGGTTCCAAGTT
Organism: Solanum pinnatisectum; assembly: GCA_035578085.1. Lineage (NCBI taxonomy): Eukaryota > Viridiplantae > Streptophyta > Magnoliopsida > Solanales > Solanaceae > Solanum > Solanum pinnatisectum. Next base: position 14,634,721 of record CM069081.1, on the reverse strand, counting down.
CAAACTTAAGTCATGTGTTAGATTTTCCCTTACATGCTCGTACTTTCCATGTACTGACACCATTTTCCCTGCATCTTTTATGATGCAGATACAGGGAATCAGGATCATCAACCGGTGCTTCGTTGATCCAGTCGTGTTCCATCTAGAGTTGGTGAGCCTCCTTGATTTCCCGATGGTTTCACATTGAGTTTACTTTTTAGCTTTATTATTAGGATGTCATGGGTCTTGTCTCTACGTCCATCTAACTTAGTAGAGGCTTCATAGATAGATAGTAGTAGTTCATGACTCTTTTTCATTTCCTTTGTTAACGTTGAGACTTGAGTTGCCTCTTTGGCCAGTTGAATGCTTATTTATGAATATTCTGATTCAAGTATTTGAGACGTTGAGTTAAAACTTGATCACTTAGCCATGCTTCATAATTAGAAAAATGAGCACCGTTACTTTTAAAGTTCTTTTATTGTTTAGTAAGTCTCCTACTTAGAGTTGAGCCAGGAATCATGGTCTTGTTTATCAATTCTACGTACTTGAAGTTGCAGTTCTCAAAGTTTCCAGGTCAGATGTTTGGTGGATTGGGAAATCATGGGAACTGATAAATAACATACACAACCTTCTTATCTACATACTACCTCTATTTTAAGGTATTATTTCATGAGGCCTCGACATAAATACCATTGCCCTTCCTTTTTGTGCTATCTCTTGCTCACGAGCTGATGGAAGTGGATCACAAACAAGAAGGGCAGGTATATTACCACCACATGCTCTAGCTAATCCAACTCCCTTGTAGTTATTAGCTTCTATGTATGTAAGAGAAGAAATTTTCTACAAGAGGAAGAGGGAGAATAGTAAAAACAAAATCCAAATTAGCACGTAATCCAAGCATGCCTGACAAATGTAGGAGAAATGTCATTTTCATTTTTATAAAATTCAGTTTCATGCCCTGAGCCTATACCTTGGATGTGGCTGGCACTTGAGAACCATCGTTGGTCCCCAAGCGAACCTTTGGCCTGATTCACTACACTCAGTGGAAGACTCACTCAACAAAGCAAGACTTCAATTTGTAAAGATCAACTCAAAAGTCTCAACAATAGATAAACTCAGAAATGTATGGAAATCTACAAATAGCCATAAGAAGGCAACTCAAGTCTCAAAATATTTACAAGGGAATGGGAAACGACTCCTCAACTACTAGTGTCTATAAAGCCTCTAAATACTATGGTAGATAGCAGGACAAGACCCTGGACATCTTAACAAATATTGAAAATAAATGTGGAACCCTCCGGAAAGAAAGGAGGCTCACCAAAGCAAACTAGAATGCAAATGGTATCAACGGATAACCTGTTGATCACCCTGAACACCTGTATCTGCATCATGAAAAATTTAGGTCGAATGATGTTAGTACATTAAATGTACTAGCATGTAAGGAGGGGAAAGCTGAATCATAAGAAACTAAACTAACACTCTAGTGAAGACATACTCACCTCATCTCAACTCAAATGGAAAAGCAACAATAAGAGATGCAATATATAAAGTTTTTAAAATAGTAGATCAAACTCAATGATGTAGAAAAATACAGTAATATACTCTTTACTCTTATTTGGGAGATTCTCTAACCGACAACTATCACTATGAGCTACATGATGATACAACGTCTCACCCACTCTGCTAGAACTGTCTTATACCTATACGGGGTATATAACACCTCAACTAAGTTTATCCACTATGCTATGCATAAAATCAATAAGGAATCATCCAAAATGTATGACCCTTCACCCATGTTGGTATACATGGTTTATGAGGATTTTGATTTGTCTGAACTCATCCCCATATCAGTGCTCAGTACTACTCCCAATAATATATAACTCATGTTCAAATGTTTATAAACATAACTCTCTCTCAATTTGAGATAATTACTCAAAAGATCCTCTTAAGAGAGGTGATGCTCAAAACTCCTTATAAACTCATTTGGAAATCAATGTTTTCTCTTGTTTTAAATGTAAACATTTTACATACTTGAGAATACTTAGTTACATTATACTCATTTTGATATATGGAACTCAACTCTTCTATTCTCATACTCATTTACTCAAGTCTTAAATAAAGTTATAGATAATTGCAAAAGACTTCTCAAAATGACTCAAAAGGGACTTCTTGAACTTTCCTCTTAACTTTACCTCAACTTGGAATGTGAACTTTAGAGCTATGATTAGGATATAGGATCTCTCAATGATTAATGAAGGCTTAGATGGTTAGTAATAAGAAGAGAGCAAAGATACGATAAAAAAAGGCACTAGCGCGACGTAGAGATGGAATTTAATTTATTTGAGGAAAGATTCTTGACACAGAAGACTCCGTATCCTCTCCGCGACATGGAGAGGGGGTGATCATCTGAAGGTGGAAAATTTAAAACTTCTCGGTGACACGGCCCTAAGCTTTGTTATTTGGCATTCTTTTCTTCCTTTCCCAACTCGATTCAATTCATACACAATGAAATTCCATTGTCAAAATTCACGAAATTTCATAAACACAGTACATATTCGATGAAACCTTCACAAAAATCTATCAATAGAGTCAACTCACTCGCAAAACCATCACTTCAAGAACTGACAGACCTCAGTTGATAGCAAAAACAGAAGAACTCAATTAATCAACTCCAAGAATGAATTCATGGTTAAAGATTTACATGATTTGTGGGAGGGTGAACAAACCCAGCACTATGAAATCTAACATACCTCGAAAGAAATAAGTTCTTGGCGATCTCCTTTTTACCCAATTTTCATGATGAACTCCTGAAACCTCCTCTTTTCTCCTCTTGAAATGTCTCTCTAAAAAACCTAAGCATTTAGGAATGAATGTAAACTAATATAAATTAGGTTAGACCCCTATTTGGGTGAGAAAAATGTTTAGGCCTAGTGGGGTAAGTAGAAGACCAAAATACCCTATCTTAAAATGGATGAAATGCCATAACTAGATAGGCTGTACTCAAATGGGCATAACTTTTTCATCCCAGCTCGAAATTTAGAAAAATTGACAGTGTTGGAAAGATGACTCAAAGACGTTCGATTTGATACCTCATGAGCCACCTTACTCTTTGTGTGGTGACAGTTATGATCATTTGAGTTTGACCCAAAGCTCAAAATTAAAGATCTACTTGTACAAATCTCTAGTTGACATTTTGAAGTATGAGATGTTACAATATCTCCCCGTTGGGAACATTTTTCCTTGAATGAGTTCACACTAAACCTAAAGGGTAAGGGGAAGCATATAACAAGCTCAACTCAAGTACACAACATGCAATTTACATAGCTCAGCATATTAAAAAAAATGTACTTTACTAAGGATTAGTACCTTAGTTTGGAAATTCTCCAGAAGGGAAGTGATGTGGGTATCTCTTCTTCATACCCTCCTCTACCTCCCAAGTAGCTTCCTCAACAATCTGATTTCTTCATAAGACCTTGAATGATGGAACCTACCTGGTTCTTAGCTTGCAAACCTGACGATTAAGAATCTGAACAAGTATGTCCTCATAAGATAGGTTGTTGTTAATACCAATATGCTCAGTAGGCATAATGAGTGAAGGATCACCCATACACTTCTTCAACATAGAAATGTGAACCATTGAACGGACTGCTTCTAACTCTAACGGTAGCTCCAATTCATAAGCTATAGAATGCCAACTCTCTTGGATATCTGGTAAGGACCAATATACCGGGGACTGAGTTTCCCCTTCTTGCCAAATTTCATCAAACCCTTCATGGGTGAAACCTTCAAGTAAACCTAGTCATCCACATCAAACTCTAAGTCTCTTCTCCTAACATCTATATAGGATTTCTAACGACTTTGCACTATTTTAAACCTTTCCTAAATAATCTTCACCTTCTTCATGGCTTGATGAACCAAATATGGTCCTATTAACTTAGCTTTACCAAGCTCGAGCCAACCAAGATGATATCTACATCTTCTTTCATAAAGAGCCTCATATGGAGTTGTAACACCCCGAACTTAAATAGAGGGTTTAGCATGTTAGAACATCAAGGTGTCACCCATGAGGGCCATCCACACCCCGTGGTTTGACCCATACACCGTGGGAAGCCTCGTGGATGAGCCCCTAAGAAAACTGCCCAAGGCAGTGACTTACGGTAGGACCCAAACTAGAGTTTCAAACCACAAACCACGCCCAACTAGTACGGGCCATAGGTCAACCTACACCCTGTTGTCGGGGTCTCGTGGATGGGGTAGTGAGGTATTTTTTGGTGGTTAAGTTTAGGGGTACTTTAGGGCTTTCTAGTTTTAATTAGGATTAGGTGGTGTCATTTTACCCTAATTTAGACCACCTATATAAAGACTTTAGACCCCTAAGTCAAGTCATTCTAAGTCATTAATTCTAAACCCCCAAAAGAAACACAATTCTCTCTCTAGAAAGTGAAGAAGAAGAAGAAGAGGGTCATGCTAGGTCAAGCCAAGTATGCAATCTTCCAAGCTTTGTGGGCTTTGTAATCAAGGTATGATGTCTATTTCATTCATGAATTCCTTTCATCCATGAAGTCCCCATGTTTTCCCCAATTTAGAAGAAGAACTCTCCAAGTCAAATTAGGATTTCTTCTAATGTTATGGGTTATGATCCAATAAAATGGATTATGATTATTTATGGTTGTTTATGATGGAATTACATATTTTTAGTATGATTATACATGTATTCATGATTAACTTATGAATCTAAAGTGAATGGGATATAGTTGGGTTAAAGGGGAAATTGAGGGCTTAGATGTGATCTTCTAGGATTGATGAATTACATTATAGATTGATTGATATGGAAGTACATAGACATGAATTTCTTATGAGTAAAGCTTGTAGACATGAATTGACTAAGATCAAGTATGTATGATGAACTATGAGTTGTAAGGCTTGAGATTAGGATTGCCTTGAGACTAAGTTATGAATGATTAATAATCATTATTAGGGCTTTTAGAATGAAGATTATATGTTGAATTATGACTAGTAGGGCTTGACAGTAAATCTAACATGATGAGTTAAGACTAGTAAGGCTTTGAGAGGGAAGCTATATGATGAATGTTGAATTGTATATGGTATTTTTGTGGAAGGCTTACCCACATGATCTATATTATGAATGTATGCACGTCTTATATAATCTATGTAAATGCTTTTAGAACACTTTGAGAGTAAAGTGTTAATGAATATGATATTGATGTTGTGTTGCTGAAAGGACATTCTCATGAACACATAATGAACATGATGTGAAAGGTTTTCTCACATAATGAAGATTCTATGTTTGAAAGGATTTCTCACCTAATCAAATCAAATGCTTAGCACCGAGGGGATGTTGAAATGAGATGGAAGTCTTGTACATCAGTTGAGTCTGGGCTTTCCATGTATGTCTGATGAGATGGAAACCTTCTACATAAGTTGAGTCTGGGTAACTAGTAACAATCTATGTATCCTTCATGAATAGCCTGACTTGGTAAGACAAGACCATGCATTGTAGCTTGAGATAGTAGAACTCATGGACAACCTTGAATTGAGAAATTTTACCCTTCCAATGTAGCTTGAACTAGCATAATAAAATGCTTGCATGATATCTTGACTTGGTGAGGCCACACCACTTCATGATAGCTTGGATTGAGCAATAGTACCCTTACTTGATTAGCTTGGACTTGCGTGAGAGTGTTCTTTCTATGATAGCTTTATCTAGCATAATAGGGTGCTTTTCCTTGATAGCATTGAATTAGTGAATCGTAACCATTCATGAGAAATGATGTGTCATGGACAAGTAGAGGGATACTCTACCATGACTAGTAAGAATGACTAAAGAGGGACAATTGCCTAACCAAAATAACATGTGTATGATGAAATAAGATTACTTCAAGGAAGTATTGTAAGAATGTTTCTATATGAGATTCATTGCATGATGTATGCTTAACTTGGATTGTTTCTATAGTTGCCTTTCTTGATATGTTTTACTAAAGGTCAATGTTCCCTTGTCTATGGGAAATAAGCTAAGGATGAGATCAAAAGATGATGAATATGAACGAGGGCCTAAAATGGTTTGCTTACTATGGGTGATATTTATGGGGTCTTATCCATGCATTGCACAAACATGCTTTGAGGGTACTTATGAAATGTTAATCTTATATTATGTTTATCTAGATGCATTGATTATACCTATAGCTATGTTGTTATCTCTTATGCCTGTAGCCTATGCCTTATGTTGATGTCTCTTATGATTATGGTATATGTATTATGTTGACTAATGCCTTTATTATGCTTATGTTGATGATTTATGCTAGCCATCATATTTAGTACATTATTGTACTAACGCATACTCTTGTCTACATTCTTATCAAATGTAGGGTCCAACGATATTGACTTCCATTCTCGTGGTTAGAATCATAGTAGAAGCAAGCAAGTGAAGATTTAGTGAGTCCTCAAAGCATCAAGGACTTGATCACCCTTTTCTTTTGTGTATTTCTTTTATGTTAGAACTTTTGTATGGGCTGTGTACCAAGACTGCTCATGTTTTAGATGGTTTGAGACAATGTTAAAGACTTCCGCTTCGTTTTATGAAACTTTGATTGTATTGGAAAAATGTTTTAAATTTCCGTAACATTTTATATTATCTTATGTTATGAAAGCTAAGTGTCTTGTATGAGGCCTCTCGAGGTCTTGTATGCCATGTTACGTCTAGGGTGTACCCCTGGGTCGTGACAGGAGCCATTGGGATGCTAGAGTGATAACTATTGTTATATGCAAACTCTATGAGAGGCAAACAATCTTCCCAATTACCCTTGAAGTCTATGACACATGACCTCAACATATCCTCTAAGGTCTGAATCGTGCGCTCTGCTTGACCATCAGTTTGAGGATGAAAAGTAGTACTCAAATTTACCTTCGAACCTAAACCTTTTTGAAAAGACTTCCAAATGTGAGGGGTTGAATTTTGTGCCTCTATATGAAATTATATATACAAGAATTCCATGATGTCAGACTATCTCTTGAATATTTAATCTGGCATAATCTTCTAGTGAATTGTTAGTCTTTACTGGCAAGAAATGGGTTGATTTAGTCATCCGATCTATAATCACCCAAATCAAATCATGTTGCCTGCTGATGAGTCCACGATTTGGACTCATTTAGGGCTTTATTTGGATATATTTTGTGTCCTCAAATGCTTGTTTTGTGCCAATAATTGATGTAAAACCCTTGATTTCCAAGTATTTGGATTGAGGAACAAAACATGGACACTAACTCACAAAAAGGAACAAAGCGAGCTGAAAGAGCAAAGAAATAAAGGCCTGGTGTGATTATGTGATTATATGATTAATCTTACCCAGTTGATGGAAACACAATTTGGTAACGATTTCTATCTCTTTTATGATGTCTAGCTAAAACCCCAATTATTGGGGTGTGATTATATGATTATGGGTTGATTTAGCTTGTGGGTATTGCCAATTATTAGTTTAAATGCTATTTATAAGTGATTTTATTCCGTAATTGTGGTTTAATTTAAAGGGTTGTAGTTTCAAATGCAATTATACCTTCGGGCTTTTGGCTTGCTCGAGAGAGAGGTTTTAAAACAAAGATTACTAAATTGACGGTCTGTGGGTATTGAGTTGTCATGGATTCAGCTCGAGAGAGTTAATCTTAAACCCTTTTCAACACATTCAGCTCGAGAGAGTGAATGGACTAAAGCGTAGGCTGTTCTTATTTGCATGCTTGTTGGTGTTCAAGAGAAACCAACTTGATTCGGGGTAAATTGTTCGAGAGAAAGTTTATCCCCACTAAAGTCTAGCTTATTCACTGATTTACAACTATTTACTAACCGTTGTAATCACCCATTTGTCTACCTTAGCCTATAATATAATCACATCCCAAGAACTTGTCTCATTATTGTTAAATTCGTGTTATTGCTGTTGTTGTAGCTAATTGCTAAAACCAAAGCCCCCTTATTTGACACTCGTGTTACCCCTTAATTTGAATTATATTTCCTTCGATAATGTCTAACATATTTATACTTTACTCTTAAATCTGAAACACGTACCACTCCCTGTGGGATTTGACCCCAACTCATTTAGTTGGGTTATTATACTGACTAACGATCGTAGACACTTAGAATTGGATTAAGTGTCGTTGATAACGTTAATCAAAATGGCGCCGCTGCTGGGGAGCGGTGTTTGTTAAGATTCTTTAGTTAAGTTGAATTTTGTTCTTGTTAGTTATAGTTGAATCTACTTACTTTTAGTTTTGGTTTTCGTGTTGTTTGTTGAGTAGAGAAATTGAGCATATCTGGTAGCAACGGTGACCAAATGGACCATCCTCCTTTAAGATTGATGAGTCTTAGGGATGACATCCTAACCTTCAATCAATTATAGGTTAAGACCATTTATGAGTTGTGGCAAAAATTTAAGGACCTTTTGCGGTAGTGCCCAACTTATGAAATTCCAGAAAAGATGCTTCTTGAATGCTTCTACAGGGGTCTTGGCCCGGAAAATAAAGGAGTGGCTGACCAAATCTCTCCAAGTGGTCTCCCAAGACTACCCTACGCAATAGTAGCCCAACTCCTCGATCACATGACCGAGACCAACCAAGAAATAGAGAAAGACCACTATTTGGCCACACTATTAACTCAGCTGGATGATTTGGCCAAATATATATTAGAGGTTGAAGTCCAGTGCATAACAAGAATGAATCGAGGCCATACCTAGAATGACATCAAAGTCCACCAAGTATAGCTCAACTAAGTCAGCCATGGTGTCCTTGTAATTAACAGAGATGACACCATCATGATAAAATCTCTCAGTTAGAATAGACTTACCAATAGGTGTGGAAACACTGAAGGGCTCAAGAAGTCGTTCAGGAAGAATATCGAACCTCAAAGCTACATACAGAGTCACAAAATATAGACTCGCACCTAGATCAAGTAATGCATACTCAACTTGTTGCACATGGATCATAAGCCTGTCTATGTCCATGTCTCCTATAACTATAGTTGCCTTACCTTCCTTACTTGATAAGCAAATCAAACGAGACACAAACAGACTCATCCTACTCCTCATATTTGCCACCACCTCTAGAGCATAATGGGACAACTGGGTGAACTTGAGGCTGTACTCATGCACACACATGGTCTCCTATTTCAAGTTCATAAATTCCCCCACCTTTCCTTCCCTTAGCTCGCGAGGAAAGAAGCTCCTTAAGAAGGCACTTTCAAAAATAGCCCAACTCACTAGTGGTGCCCCTTCTGCCCTGCTCTTCTTCCCTTGGTCGTACCAAATCTTAGTAACACCCTTGAGTTGGTACGCAGCTAACTCCACACATTCACTATCTGCAACACGCATAACTTCAAATACCTTCTCCAGTTCTTCTGCAAAGTTCTCCTGATCCTCAGTGACGTTTGACAGTGTGAACTATGGGGGATCCATCCTAAAAAACTCATGGATCCTAGATGTATCATCCACATTCTGACGAACAACCCTTTGTTGACCAGTTTGATTAGCCACAACTTAACTTAACTTCTAGTTTGCACCCCGGAACTCAGCATTGAGACCTCTCCCTGAGGGGGTTGCACTTCTTGTGTATTGTGTACCCCTTCGTCTTGTGGAGAAAAATTTCTACTTGCACGACAACCTCGAACAGCTGTTCGTGGAGGCATGATCTGAAAAGATACACGCAAGCATGGATTAGAAGGAAACTCTTGTAGAGTTAAACTCTATCGCACAAAAGAAAGTAAGAAGGAAGTGAAATGTTTCCTAAATGTTGTAGCATCCTTATTATATATGTGTTGTGCTTCACACCGATAACAAGGACTCTACAAACATTGCTTCATAGACACCCTATAACTCTTGAAATATGTGCTCTGATACCAAGTTTGTCACGCCCTGAGCCTACACCTTAGACGTGGCCGGCACTCGAGAACCATCGTTGGTCTCCAAGAAATCCCTTGTCCTAGCTCACTACTCAGCGGAAGAATTACTCAACAAAACAATACTTTAATTTGAAAAGATCAACTCAAAGTCTCAATGATAGATAAACTCAGAAATGTTTGGAAATATATAAATAGCCATAAGAAGGCAACTCATGTCTGAAAACATTAACAAGGGAATGGGAAAAGACTCCTCAACTACTATTGTCTATGAAACCTCTAATTACTATGGTAGATATCGGGACAAGACCCACAACATCTTAACATATACTAAAAATAAATAAGGAACCCTCGATAAGTAAGGACTCTTACCAAAGCTAACTGGAATGCAAATGGTATCACCGGAGCGCCTGTTGATCACCCTGAACACCTGTATCTACATCATGAAAAGATGCATATCGAATGTCGTCAATACATTGAATGTATGAGAATGTAAGTGGAAAGCTAAAACATAAGAAATTGAATTGATACTCTGGGGAAGTCATATTCACCTCATCTCAACTCAAATGGAAAAGTAACAACAACAAATGCAATATATAAAGCTTTTAAAACAATTGATAAAACTCAATGATGTAAAAAAAATACAAAAATATACTCTTTACTCTTATTTGGGAGATTCTCTAACCGACAACCATCACTATTAGCTACGTGATTATACAACGTGTTGCACAAGCTTCCAAAACTGTCCTATACCTTGCTGGGGAATTAAACACCTCAACTAATTGAATCCACTAAAATATGATTAAAAGCAATAAGGAATCATCTAAAAAATTATGACCCTCTGCCCATGTGCCAATATATGGTTTATGAAAATTTTGAGTTGTCTAAACTCATCCCCATATAACTGCTCAATACTTCTCCCAATAATATATAACTCATGCTCAAATTTTTAAAAACATAACTCTCTCTCTATTTGAGATAATTACTCTAAAGATCCTCTTGAAAGGGTGATGCTCAAAACTTCTCATCAACTCATTTAGAAATCAATGTTTTCTCTTCTTTTAAATGTAAATGTATTACATACTTTGGATTACTTATCTCTCTTATACTATTTTGAAATATGGAACTCAACATTCCTCATTCTCATACTTATTTACTCAAGTCTTAAATCAAACTACAGATAATTGCAAAAGACTTCTCAAAATAACTCAAAAGGGACTTCTTAAATGTTCCTCTTAACTTTAATTTAACTTGAAATGTGAATTCAAGAGCAATGATTAGGATATATGATCTCTCAATGATTTATTAAGGCTTAGATAGTTAGTTGTAAGAAAAGAGTGAAGATATGATTTAAAAAGCCATTGGCGCGACATGAAGATGGAATTTAATTTTTGGTCAAGGAAAGATTTTTGAAACAGAAGACTCTGTGTCCTCTCTGCGATGTGGTAAAGGTGGAAAATCTAAAACGTCTTTGCGACACGGACCTAGGCTCAATTATTTGGCCATTCTTTTTATCCTCTACAAACCCAATTCAATTCATACCCTATCATGACCAGGGGTTACCCCCTAGAAGTAACACGGCGTAATTAACCCCGAAGGGGTCGCATACAAGCCCTTAGCATAATCAAACACATAAATTCATAAGAATAATATGGAAAAATTAAAACTTTTACAATAGAAGTCAAGCTTCACTTCCATAAAGGAAAATCATAAGAATCTAGACTTTGTCTCATACACCATCTACAACATATGAATACAAAGTTTGGGACTTAGCCCTTTACATCAATAAAGTCTCAATATAAGAGATACACAATAGGAACTAAGAAATGGATAGTCCGTCCTCGAACTTGAGGACTCACCACAACTTGGAGATAAGCAATCTAAGTCTTCTTCAAGAAAGGAAAGTGTATGACACCTAGCTGGAACCTACACTTATCAAAAAAGTAGAAGAAGTAGGTGTTAGCACAATTAATTGTGCTAAGTATGGAAGCATGCACAAAATCCTTGAAATATGAAAAAAAGGACTTTTAGTTGAAAAGTATGTATTTGTCAAGTTTGGAAACCAACATGCATTTTCAATGTTCAACACAAGCCATAATCACATTCATAATCATTTTATAGTAACACCAATACCTTAGCAACCCCTAAGAAACACTTGTGCAATGTGTGGTTGGCATCCCATAATACCAACCCTTACTAAGTACTCCCTTGAAGCTACCTTATTCATACATATCATCTTTAGACCTCATCAAATTCAATAGTCACAAATGAGGAACTAGTCATGTACATTACTTTAATTATAAAGAGAGTCATTCATAAAAACTATCTATTCAACATACATGCACACATTCAAATCTCATCATAATATAAAGAAACCATCCCATGACATCCTACTAAGTCTACTTGTGCAATGTGGAAGTAATGTCCCATACCCCCAATCCTACTAAGTAAAACCCACCAAGACGTCATAGTATAGTTCATGTCTCATTCATTATCTTTATTATATAGGGAAATCAGCATTAACCGACATAGACCATGTGAGCTACATGGAATTTGGTGTTCTACCCCCACACCGAAAAGAGGGTGTCCTACTTGCCTATGGTAGAACTATCATAATAGTTTTTAGGTGGATCCACTAGCTAAAGACCTATGTGGGCACATGGTTCTGGGATAAGGAGATTGCTACTGGAAACCCAGACTACTAGCGTAAAAGGTTTACATCTCATGAGATAACGTATACTGGGAAGCCGGACTTGCTAAACGTAAAAGCTTCCTATCTCATTGTTCATATCCGCTCGGAGCTAAGCACAATTCCCTTTAAAAAAGTAATATTAAGCCTTTACTTAAGTTCATGTTCATAAGAGAATGCACTAGGTATTCAAACCAACATACATCATAAATATCTCATAGATTCATTAGGTGAGAATGCCCTTTCAACCTTAGAATCATCCCCATGTGAGTAAACCTTTCGCATTATATTCACAGTGTTTTCATGAGAATAGACTTTCAATCAACACAACAACATTATCATCATCCTACAAAATTCATACATAATCAAGTGTAAGGGTAAGGGAAGAATGGCCTTTCAACAATACCTCAATTTACATAACATTCGTAGGTTCTTCACTTTCTAAGTGAATCATGAGTCCATACATAACATTCATCAACATGTATAAACCCTAGCAATTTACCCCCTCTCAAGGGTTATGAATCATGTACCACAATTACACCTAAATATACTACAATAGGCATGAATAAAACAAGATTCAATAACTAGATTAACATAGATACAAATCATAGTAATCATCTTACATCAATACACCCATCACAATTCATGAAATTGGGGTCTTGGGGGAGTACATGGGTTTATGGGGAATTTTACAATAAAAATCACCATTAAACATCAAATAATCCATAATATAAGACAATTAACATAATGAAATCATTTTTAAGAAGAACCCATGACTAGAATGAAAACCTTAGTTTTGATGAATTTGAAATCAAAGAGTTGAAGGGCTTTATGGAGAAAAGTGTTCCATGAATCAAGTCTCCCATACCTTAATTGATGTTTCCCCACGAAATTGGAGTGAAAAGCTTGGAGCTTGAACCCTAATCTTGACCTTCTTCTTTGTTGTTCAATGAAGTCTAGAGAGAGAATCTTTTGGGAGGGAAGTTGGTGGAGTTTGAGTTTGTGAGTTGTGAGAAGTTAAAAGAGCAGTTTAATAGTTAATATACACTTATATATGCATAAATAACTAATTTAAACTGCCCCTAACCTTTAATAATTAATTTAGGAATTAATGAATGTTTGCACCTTTGGCCGACTTAAGGCAGCTTCCCAGGCCCCCATCCACGAGACCCCAACCACGGGGCCTAGTTGGAACCACGAACCGTACTGGTCACTTGTGGTTTGGGGCTGGGCTTGTCATCTTGGCCAGCCTTCAGGCCTCATCCACGAGACCCTTCTACGGGGTGTGAGTTGGTCCATGGACCATATTACAGGCTTGTGGAATGGGACTGGAACATGGAGGTTTTTGGGGTGGTTTGGGGAGACTAAGTCTCGAACTACACCTCCTAACCATGGAGTGTGGTTCCACCAATGGGTCGTGGGTACCCAATCGTGGTTCATGCTGTATTTTACAGCTTTTCGGACCTTTCCTTGGGTCCTCCTCAAGGAACTTCGGGGGGGGGGGGGTCCTAGGGGGTTATGCCTTGACGTTTAGGCACTAACACCCTAGTACTAAGTTAGGGAAGTTATTTTAGGATTCTAACCTTACGTTTTAACTTCATTAGGTTACTAGACTACATGTTAGGCTCTAGCTTAGGTCATTAGATTTCCAGGGTGTTATATACCCAATGCAATTACATTGTCAAAATTCATGAAATTTTATAAACCCAGTACATTTTCAATGAAACCCACACAAAAATCTTCCAAGAGTCTCAACTCATTCACAAAACCCTCACTTCAAGAACTCAAAGACCTCCATTAATAGCCAAAACTCAAGAACTCAATCAATCAACTTAAAGAATGAATTAATGGTAAAATATTAACATATTTAGCCTGAGGGAGAACAAACCCAACACTATGAAAGCCTACATAACTTGAAAGAGCTAAGTTCTTAGTGATCTCCCCAAATTTCTTGATGAACTCTTGAAACCTTCTCTTTTCTCCTGTTTGAAAATTCTCTCTAAAAACCCTAAGCATTTAGGAATTAATGAGAACTGATCTAAATCAGGTTAGAACCCTATTTGGGTGAGAAAAATGTTAAGGCCTAGTGTCGTTTGGAAAAGACCAAATACCATTTTTAAGACGGATGACATGCCATAACTAGGTAGGTTGTACTCAAACGAGCATGACTCTTTCATTCGAGCTCAAAATTTAGCAAACATGGAGACGTTGGAAATAGAACATAAAGGCATTCGATTTGATACCTCATGGGTCACCTAACTCTTTATGTTGTGAAAGTTATGATCATTTGATGTTGACCTAAAACTCAAAACTGAACTTTTACTTGTACGAATTTCTAGTTGACTTTTGGAAGTATGAGAGGTTACATTCAGCTTCAGTGATTACCAAACTTCCACAAATTTTATTTAACATTCTTACAAGTAATGGCTCTAATAGAAGAATCAGACAGTAAAGGTTGCATTCCCATCCCTAATGATGTAGTGCTATATTTCATATCTGAGTCAAAATCAATATCTAAATAAAAAGAAAACATACTTGGCATCAGGTCAATAAAAATATGTGGTAAGTTCTTTTTTAAAAAGAATTGATGCAAAAAATAGAATAAATCTCTTCATCCTATAAACAAAAAGAGCCTTGTCGAAGCTAACCTTTTGAGTTTGATGACTGCTTCGAAGGAATCACCCGACTTAATGAGGCAAAGAATTGGTTGATATCCATACTAGGATACTCTGACTTGAGATACTTTTTAACTAAAATATTACTTTGAAAAGAGTTTTTCTTTCCATCTTTTGAAGCCTGAAAATCCTTCGAAAGATATAAATATCTATCCTTAAAGGTGCCTAAACCTGAAGCTCTTTTCCCTGCCCGCCAGCCCCACTTATCACTATCATTTGGCCAATCTACTAGAGCATATCATACTGAGAAACTAGATAAAGTTGTGGCGAAATTTCATTGATTCTAGATGCACTCCAATTATATAAAACAAGTGCACAACTCTCCCCAACCTCCTCATTGGCTGACATTTAGCTATAATCTCTAACTCTATTGATAACAATAACACCACCTTTTTGGATAAAAAATAAAGAAGAAACGTTAGAAGTCCATATCATAAAGCAAGCCATTTTTGGATGTAAAATAACTATTGGAGAAAGAAAAAAATAGGTAGGGGAGGAAAGCCAAAAGTTAGGCATACTTCTAAGGAAACAAGACAACTATGCTTTAGATGAAGATAAATGTATGACCTTTAACTATGAGCTACAAAAATACTTTTCTCACAAGGAAAAAAAGAAAAACAAAAAATAAACATCAGTGTTTACCAGAAGAATGTTTGTGTATAATATAGCAAGCTTGACACGAACACCAAAAGTTCCAAGCAACTTTTGGCATGAAATTATTACTGTTGATCAACCTATATTTCTAAGAGACATAGTTTAAAAAGTATTTTCAGAACAGGGAATTTAAAAGCTGTAAAGAAGATTGAATATGAAAAAAATTAGAAATAATGAACAAAATATTTTTCTCAAAGAAGAAATTTGAGTCCACTAATTGCATAGCGTCCTTAAGGAAATTCTTCCCCTCAATTATCTGAGGTTATTAGAATATATCCTTTCGGGTTAGAACGATCTTACTCTACAGTGTATCGGTACCTAAAACCACGGTGTCAGCAAATCAGTCAACAACAGTGAAGTACACGCAAAATACTAGATTTAGTAGAAAAGGAAGAAGCCTAGAAATTCGTTATTCGTTATTGAAAAACAAGATGAATCACT
Organism: Solanum pinnatisectum; assembly: GCA_035578085.1. Taxonomy (NCBI): domain Eukaryota; kingdom Viridiplantae; phylum Streptophyta; class Magnoliopsida; order Solanales; family Solanaceae; genus Solanum; species Solanum pinnatisectum. The sequence goes on along the minus strand of CM069081.1, from coordinate 14,618,388 downwards.
TATTAATGTTTCAAGGACACTTCATCCAATTCTAAGTGTCAACAATCGCTAGTCAGTATAATAACCCAACCAAATGAGTTGGGGTTGAATCCCACAGGGTGTGGTACGTGTTTAAGATTCAAGAGTCGTGTGTGAATATGCTCAAATCAGCCATAGGAATAGACATTATCGAATAAAAACATAATTCAAATTAAGGGGTGACATGAATATCAAATAACAGGGGGTTTTGGTTTTAATTATCAACTACAGCAGCATCAAATAACACAAAAATAACAATAATGAGATGGGTTCTTGGGATGTGATTCGATTTTAGGCTAATGTAGAAAAATGAGTAATTGCAATTGTTAGGAAAATAGTTGTAAATTAGTGAATAAGCTAGACTATAGAGGATGTAAATTTTCTCTCAAACAATTTACCCTGAATCAAGTCGATTTCTCTCGAACATCAACAAGCATGCAAAATAAGAACAGCATACGCCTTAGTCCATTCACTTTCTCGAGATGAATGTGTGGAAAAGGGTTTAGGATTCACTCTCTCGAGCTGAACCCATGACAACCCAATACCTATAGGCCATCAATCAATAATCTTGGTTTTAAAACCTCTCTCTTGAGCAAGCCAAAAACACGAAGGTAGAACTGCATTTGCAACTACAATTCTTTAAATTAAACCACAATTAATGAATGAAATCACTTCTAAATAATATTTAAACTACCAATTAACAATACCCATAAACTAAATCAGCCCATAATCACATATCACACCCCAAGAATTGGGGTTGTAGCTAGACATCATAAAAAGATAAAAATCATTACCAAATTGTGTTTCCATCAACAAGGTAAGATTAATTTCGTCTTTACAGAGGTGCAAATTGAAGAATCTCAAAGACCCACTTCCAATTTCTCTAAAGTGAAAAACTTCAATTCTTCAATGCTAAGGAAAACTTGTCTCAATACTCAGAGTTCAAACTGAAAATTAATTAGAAAGCTTACAAAAATGTTTCAAGATATTAAACTAGATGTTCAGAAACGTATTTATAGTCGCCAAAAAAATGCTGCGAAGGACCATTCGGTGCAGTAAGTCAAGCTCATCGATCAACTCGGTGATCCCCCATTTGGCAATTCCATCGCCTTTTTGCCTTGGCCTTCAGTGTCCTCCAGGCTTATAGGTTTTGGCGATCGAACTCTGCATCGCAGAATCACTTGGCAATCCGCCGACTGCTCCTTTCTCTCGCCAACTTGATTTTCTCTTTCAGGGCTTGGCACATTAGAACTTTAGGTGGTCAAATGGCCACTCGGTGACTCGCCAAATGGATTTGGCTATCACCAAGCTCCCTATTCTTCCTTCTTTCAGCTTGCTTTGTTCCTTTTTGCAAATTAGTGTCCATGCTTTGTTACTCAATCCAAATACTTGGAAATCAAGGATTTTACATCAGTTATTCGCACAAAATAAGCATTTTAGGACACTAAATCTATCCAAATAAAGCCCTAAATGAGTCCAAATCTTGGAATCATTAACACCCCCAACTTAAACTTTTGCTTGTCTTCAAGTAAAACACAAGTTCAGTAGTTCAAAAAGGATGTCTCAAATAGTGCTACACAAGAATCAATCATGAATGCACACAACAAGGCTCAACATACTCATGCGAGGATCAATTGTGCACTCAAAGACTCAAGTTGTGATTTACCGTTACCAAAGATTCTCAAGCTCACAATACTTGCTTCAAATGCAAGTTCAAGCTCAACAAAGGTACTCAAATGCCCTCACATAAAGAATGATTCCATATTCACACACAATGGTTCAACAAATTATAGTTCCGGGATCACATCCAACTCTCACACTCACAAAGATGAACACATGTATGACTTCACCCATAGGTTTGCCCTTATTTTCCAATCAGCAATTGTTTCAGCTCACTTAAGCTCAAAAAGGTCTTTCCAAGGCTTGTAACGGGGCTGAGTGTAAAGGTATGGTCATTTAGGCTCAGTGGCTGCTATTCTCATAAAATGTGGTATGAACAACACTTTCTTTCCTTTTCTTCATCATTCTCATTCATGCTCAAAATTCAACCCATTATTCACTTTCCATGGAATACTAGACACCCCATTTCTTTTACACTTTCATAACTTTATTTCAAAACTTTTTCATTCTCTTCTTTTCTTTTTCAATCTTCTTTTCTTTATATATATATATATATATTATTTATTTATTATTTATTTTTTTGTATGGAGGGGTTCCATCTTTTTCAAAACCATGGGTAAAAGAGGGACTTCTTTGAACTTCTTGATTTACCTTCTCTTTTCATCACACCCCCAACTTAGGCTTTTAGCCTAAGTTGGCTATTTCAACAAACTCACATCTCATGAGGATTATAGGTGAAGGGATAAAGAAGGGTCACAATTTCATCAAGTTTCTTCCAAGGAAAAGCTAAGGCTCAAAAGGTGTTCAATCAAAGTTCACAACCTCACAAGGTAGGCCACAAAATAGGCATAATGTCAAATTGTTTCACTCTTTAAAATTGTTGCCTAAGATCATTTCAAGAGATTGCATCACTTAGTCAACCGGACCAACAGAGCAAATTCTAGGTGTCATCACACAAGGTTCATGGTAAGCGAATCACACAAGGCATTGTGACCAATATCAAACAAGACTCCACACCTTCGCTAGTGTGCAATGTTCATCACAAGAGACTCAATTCGATAACCGGCTAGTCACAATGAGATGCAAAAAGCTCACATATTATATATGTAACTTCATTTGGCCTCATCATAGCCGTACATTTATTTTTGTTCGATTAAGAGCACTATTTAAGTCATCGGTATAGATCATAACCGACACTCAAATTTGCACAAGAACAACCATAATTAAATACACACGAGGTGGCAAAATTTTTCAAAAGTGTCCAAAAATCATTTATAGTTAAAACAAGGAGCCATAAGCTCAAGCATCCACAAAACAGTGCCAAAACATAATTTACAGCACAAAAACCCAATATATACAAAAATAACAGTCACAAGAGGTAGGTATGGAAATACCTCACCCCACCACAAACAAAAAGCAATTTGTCCTCAAATGCAATAAAAACATCCAAAAATCAATAAAAGTGACAGAGAGGGAGGTAAAGAAAGGTCCTATCTACTCACTCGCTCCATCAGTCGGGGTTTCAGTGCCTGGTGTAGTACTCTGATCATGGACATCAATGCCCGAAGTCACAGCAGCAGCACTCAATCCACTAGGGCCTGCCATGGACGTCTCTGTCAGTGATGTCTAAATCACCGACTGTACAATCATCTCCTCTAGATCTGGCAAGTCTCTATAGATGCTCTCATCTCTAACCTCAATCTGCTCCTCGTTGGTCTCTACCATCGACTCATCAATTGCCACATCATTTATCGGCACATCTCCGGTGGTGACCGAAGGAATCTCAGAACTGGCCGGGGCATCCACATCATCTTCTTCCTCTAATAATGAAGTGAAGTCAGTGGACTTCAAGTAGTCCACGTCATTCCTCAGATCTACAACCTCAACTTTCAAAGCCGTAACCTTAGAAGACCCCCCTGTCTACTCTCACAAGCCTTAACTCTCGCAGTGAGAGTGTCAATGAATGCTTGTAGGGGGTCAGTGTAGCTAGGATAGCACTCTTGATCATCTATGGTACCGCAACCTCCAATCGAGTAGCTCTCACATCCGCAGAATGGGCTAAGTGCCCCATCTTCAGGAGTATGGCCTGAGTGATCTTGGTGGGCTGGGATGCAGTAGAAGTACCAGGAGTCTGGGAGGTAGTGGAAATACCTGAAGGCCCGAAGGCCTGAGTATCAAAGGTGCCTCTACAGGTATGGAGTCAATATCAACCTCTAGGGATGCATCTACTGGGATTGCTCTCCTCCTGTCTGCCTCCTCCTGACTGTACTCGGCCTCTATACACCTGATATCAGTGGAGGATGTAGGAGTGACCTCAAAATCTCTCATCCCATCACAAGGAGCTCCAGCATGCCGACACAACTCTATAATCCTCATCGGGAATGAAAAAGACGTCTGTCTCTGCTTGGCCCTCATGGCCATCTCCTGCTCTATGATAAGTCCCATGTCAATTCTCTTCTTAGATATGATTGACCCGAGGTAGGCCGCCTTAGGATGACGGAGGATGGACTCATTCTGGGATGGCATAATAGAGCTGCTGATGAATCCAAACCAATATCGCGCAGCTACATGCAAGTCCTTCTTCTCAATCAGGACTCCAACCTCAATCCACCTTGGGGTGGTGTCAGAGATGAGGGGAGCTAGCCAGCCCTTGAGCTCATCCAATGGTGTCGTAGTGGTAGCCAGATTTGGGTAGTCAATGTTTGACCCCCTATAAAATACCACATTCATGTGATCACTGCTACAGTGCACTACTGTCCCCCGTACCATGATGGACCCCACTGGTCTGAAAGTACTGGCCTTCTTCTTGCCCTTAGGTACCACGTCACCATATGCCGAGTAAAACTCCCAAACCCATTTAGGAATATAGGGACCTCGGGGCCTGGTAAACTGCTCAAAGCAATGATATTGGACAGTGTCCCTCACCGGGGAGTAACTACCCACTAAGCCCTCCGTTGATAGCCGCTTATCCTTTAGAATTGTCCTCAACTCGTCGGCATTTAATCTGTTAAGAAGCCGGGGAAGAGGAAACTGTACTGGTGGCATTGGGGCCACAAGTGGGGCCGGAGCTGGCACTGTGTCTGATGCAGAAGAAGTGGCTGCTGGGGCTCTAGATGAGTCTGGACGAGACCTAGCACGAATTTCCGCTCTCCTGGATTGTAGTGGCAGGTCATCATTTGGCTTGGAGAATGCAACTTGGGAGTCAAGGAGCTCTCCCTCGTTGCTAGAGTTTTGCTCTGAATCCTCAGTCACGGGCTTTTTGGCCTTGCCCTTGCCTCCCTCTAGAGGCTCTGTCCTTCCCTTTTTAGGAGGATTGACTCCCCATTCATTTATTACCATGCCCCGTGCTCTTTTATGGGGCGACATGTCGAGGTTGGTTCTATCCATATCTGGAAAAACACCAAAAAGAGTTAGAAATAGTTCAAACAAAGTTGCAGAAAATAGTTGAAGACAAACTTGCCGAATCGATCAATGAGTCGCCGAATCACTTTGGCGAGCCAGATCGGGCTCGCCGAAAGGATTGGCTCAAAATTACTTAGAAAACATGGCATGTCAGCGATGGGAAGGGCCTTTCGGCAAATCTCCAACAACATTTGGCGAGCAAGGACTAGCCCACCGAAAGTTACAGTGCATTTTAGGGGTTAGGGGTGCAGAAAGGGCGATCAAGAAAGACAATTAGCGAGTCACCGAGTGCACTCGGTGAACTCAGGCTTCTTGCCAAAAGTTACAGAACCCAAAATCAATTTTACCATGAAATTAAAGGCGATCTAGGGGGATACAGTGAACCGCCGAGTGGTTTGACGAGCTCGACCCAGCTCGCCAAACTACCCAACGTGCTTACTTTCAACCCCATTTTCCAAATTTAACCCTGCAGCCCTCGAAAACAAAATCAAAACATGCACTTCCTCAATTAGACTTAGACCCATTACACCTATGCCCTTAGGATACTCAGACTTCTCTCAATTTTGCCAAATTCGGCCATTTGACGACTTTTGCACTTAAGTATGACGTCAACCGCTCCATCATTGGGCAGAGTACGTCATTTGTCACAAATGTGGGTTACTTAGAGTTCACCCGACTAGACTCAACAGCAATACAACACAACCCAACAAGATTTTGATCAATTTTAGCATGACAATTCGAGAAATCAACAATATCGACAATTTTGGCAAGATATTCGAATTAAATTAGGCATGCACACAAGCAAAAAACCAATGAAATCAGAGAGTCCCAATGCACATCAGTAAGATAAGAGCAATTGCAAATGAGTAAAATCACTAATTACAAGTTCGGGGTTCGAAAAACCAACTTTAATGCTGAATACAAGATTTGAAAGGCTAGGCTGCAAAGAATCCAACTCCTAACACACAAATAACGACTAGGAATCGGTAAAAATATGAAAATATAGGATAATATAGTGCGGGTGTGATTTTGGGAAGTTAAAAAGTGAGGGAATGTGAAAGAGTTTGAAACTTTAAACCTTCAGCCTTTAAAACCGTCCAGTTCTCACCCATTCGACGACATTAGTTTTGCTCGCCTACCCACTCAGTGACACGCTGAGTGGGCACTGAATTCGTCGAGTTTTACAGGACCTGTAGTTAATATGGGAGTCCAAATGGCGGACAAAGTCATGATCACTGACCCATTCGGTGACACGCCGATTTACTCCTGGGCAAGTCAAGTTTTATAGACTCCAATTTCAAAATTCCATGAGTAAAACAACGGTCCAAGTCAGGCTTGCCGACCTCTTCGGTGAGTCACCTACTGGACATTTTGCTCGCCAATCTCAACTTTTCAAACACATTCCACACTTTAACCTACACAATCAACACACCATTATTTCAAAATTAAAAAGAATGCAAATAAAAATTGGGTTGCCTCCCAAGCAACGCCTTAGTTAAAGTCATGGCACGACGCAAGTCCTCACTCAAACTTCATTCTTGGCGCTGACCATAGTATCACTAGGCAACCCCTCTTGTTGTCTCGGGTTTAAATGAGATGAGATATGACCCATCTGGGTCTCTAACTATTTGATAGAGACGGAATGAGAAGTGACCGTCTGGTTAAGGGTTGACACATCTTCCTTCATTTCTTTCAAAATTTTATCGGACCCCTCAACCTTGTTGAGAATACGAGAAAGCATATCCTCAGACTGACCACCCTCAGAATCCTTTGGTTTTTGGCACTCGTGGGAAGGAATGCACTTGTCCTTCTCCCCATCCCTTTCCTTCCAAGTGGGGTTACGATCCCTCCACTCTCTATCATGATCTTTCCTACCTTCATCCCTATTCCAACCTTGGTTACCACCCTGCCTTGGGTAGTTTGAATGATGACCACCTCCTTGGTTGGCTAGGAAGTTCACCTCTTTATTGTACAACGCTTTAAACTTGGCCTTATCGGGATTAACACACCCGATACCCACATCATTGACACTTCGAGCACCAGCTCCCATGACATTTTTTGACAAAATGTCAAGTTGTGTCATGATCTTTCCCATGTTCTGATCCTTCTCTTAGTCTTTCTCAAGCTGCTCCTTGGTTAATTTAAATGTGAGAGGGGAGACCTGATCTTCACGGGTGTACCAAGCCCTATTAATTGTCGTCATACCATCTAAAAGTTGGGCTGCTATAACGTAAGGTTGTTGCATCAAACCTCTTGGGGAAAGTTGGTCAGCTACACCCTTGTTCACCAAATCAAGGCTTTAGTAAAAATACTGCAGCAAAACATTGTTGGGCAAACCATGAGTTGGGCATTGTAGCAACAAGTTCTTGAATCATAGCCAAGTCTCACGAATTGGCTCACCCTCCAAATGCTTGAAGCTTTGGATGATGTCCCGAAGTGTCATCATCTTCGAAGGAGGGAAAAATCGTACTTGAAATGAGGTGACAAGCTTTTCCCATGAAGTGATTGATTCTCTTGGTCACTCAGCTAACCACTTACATGATTCTCCCATTAAAGAAAATGGGATCAACCTCAACCGGACCGACTCTTGGGATATGTTCTTGAAGGAGAATGGCCCACAAACATCAACAAAGTTTCTAATATGCTTATGGGGATCCTTTTGAGCCAGCCCACTAAACAACCCTTTCAATTGCAAGAGCTGCAACATGGGACTTATAATATGGAACACAACATTCCCTTCAGCTGGAGGCAAGCAAAGGGCACCAATTCCACCCATTAGATGAGGGTCATTAACATTAGGCTCATTGACATCGTTGAGGTTGCCGATGTCATCTTGGTGACCTATTTGGCTACCATTGCTTCCGTTCACACTCATTTCCTCTGTTCAAAACAGCAACACACAAACCAAAATTGAAAGTAAGCAGATTCAACTATGACTAACAAGAACAAAATTCAACTTAACCAAATAATCTTAACCAACACCACTCCCCAATAGTGGCACCATTTTGATTAACATTTCAAGGACACTTCATCCAATTCTAAGTGTCAACGATTGCTAGTCAGTATAATAACCCAACCAAATGAGTTGGGGTCGAATCCCACAAGGAGTGGTACATGTTTACGATTCAAGAGTCAAGTGAGAATATGCTAAAATCAGCCATAGGAATAGACATTATCGAATAAAACATAATTCAAATTAAGAGGTGACATGAATGTCAAATAATAGGGGGCTTTTGTTTTAATTATCAACCACAACCATAGCAAATAACACAAAAATACAATAATGAGACAGATTTTTGGGATGTGATTCGATTATAGGCTAATGTAGAAAAATGGGTAATTGTAATTGTTAGGAAAATAGTTGTAAATTAGTGAATAAGCTATACTATAGAGGAGGTAAATTTTCTCTAGAACAATTTACCCCGAATCAAGTCAATTTCTCTCGAACATCGACAAGCATGCAAAATAAGAACAACCTACACCTTAGTCCATTCACTCTCTCGAGCTGAATGTATGGAAAAGGTTTTAGGATTCATTCTCTCGAGCTGAAGCCATGACAACCCAATACCCACAGACCATCTTGGTTTTAAAACCTGCCTCTCGAGCAACCCAAAAACACGAAGGTAGAACTGCATTTGCAACTACAATTCTTTAAATTAAACCATAATTAATGATTGAAATCACTTCTAGACAGCATTTAAACTAACAATTAGCAATACTCATAAACTAAATCAGCCCATAATCACACCCCAAGAATTGGGGTTTTAGCTAGACATCATAAAATGATAACAATCATTACCAAATTGTGTTTTCATCAACTGGGTAAGATTAATTTCATCTTTACCAAGGTCCAAATTGAAAAATCTCAAAGACCCACTTCCAATTTCTCAAAAGTGAAAAACTTCAATTTTTCAAAGCCAAGGAAAACTTGTCTTAATACTTAGAGTTCAAACTGAAAATTAATTAGAAATCTTACAAAGATGTTTCAAGATATTAAAATAAATGGTGAAAAATATATTTATAGTCGCCAAAAATATGCTGCGAAGGACCATTCAGCACAGTAAGTCGAGCTCACCGATCAACTCAGCGATCTTCCCTTTGGTCAATTCCATCGCCTTTTTCCCTTGTCCTTCAGCATCCTCTAGGTCTGTAACTTTGGGCAATCTAACTCTGCATCGCAGAATCACTCGGCGATCCTTTCTCTCGCCAACTTAATTTTATTCTTTAGGGCTTGGCACACTGGAACTTTAGGTGGTCAAATAGCCACTCAGCGACTCGCCAAATGGACTTGGCGATCACCAGGCTCTCTTTTCTTCCTTCTTTTAGCTCGCTTTGTTCCTTTTTGCAAGCTAGTGTCCATGCTTTGTTCCTCAATCCAAATACCTTGAAATCAAGGATTTTACATTAGTTATTGGCACAAAATAAGCATTTGAGGACATGAAATCTATCCAAATAAAGCCATAAATGAGTCCAAATCTTGGACTCATCAATCGCCTCAAGCTATAGACAACAGAGGGTAGTGTGAACAAGTGCTTATTCTGCTTTATCAAAAAGGTCACAACCCTTTGAAAAGTCAAAATCGTTCAGAAAAGTCACAGCCTTACGGAAAAGTCACAACTTTACATAAAAGTTACAACTCTCTACAAAAGTCCCAACTTTTAAAAAAAGTCACAAAATTTTAGAAAAGTGAAAACTCTTTTATAAAAATGACAACTCTTCATTTTTTATTCACGCCATTTAAAATCGAAAAATTACTCATGGCATTAGCTTAATTGTGGCCTTGACGTGTTCTTTTTTATAGATCCTACAACATGAAAGTCTTAATATGGTCTCAAATCCTTTATTTAAGGTTATGATGAAAGTGGGATAAAAAACAAAATCTTCTTTCAGAAATGCCAATATGTAGAAGCACAAACAATATTAATCTCACGTACATATATGTTTAGCTTTCAAAACCATTACTTTAGATATCAAATTCCTATGAGGAAAAATAGGTTACCTACATCACATTATTGGTTTCCTCCCATGAATGTTATGTTTTGAATTTACTTCACCCCTAATTTTTGAAATGCTAGTCAGCAGTTAGCACAATAATTAAATTTACTTCACCCCTATTTTTTTAAGAAAACAATCAACTTAGCTATATATTTTATTGAACTTATTACTATTTATAGAAGACAAGTCCATTTAGAATATGTAGTTAACAGTTAGCACTATTATTAAGTGGTGGAACTAGGTATTGGCAATGTTCTTAATTGTATCCCCTTTGTTCAAAAAAATATATTGGCAAACCTAATATTCCTAGTTATATGTAAACTGTAGAATCCCCTTGACATAAGGGAAGATAGTAGTGCAGTTGCAAATGGGGTCAAAATTTGTTTTAGATTATATATTCAAATCATAGGTATACATTCTAGTGTTTATCTCAAAATTTATTTTGTGAATCTCCTTCGGCCACTACTATAATTGCACTGAAAGTCGTGTTTAAACCCTCTTCCAACTCTAGATTAACTATATATAAATAGCAACCCATACATTTTGCTTCCATAATACATTATATCATACAAAGAAAATGAACATTTGTGCCTAACTCAACTCAAATATTATTCATTGCCCATGATAATATTTATAGACATTTACTTTCTTATACAAACTTTGGGACTCTAAATCCACTCTTCCACACCCCAAAAGCTAGCTATTAATGTGGGAGAGCCTCGATGGTTCCACACGTCTACCCCAAGTAGGTAGCTTTTTCTGAGGTAGCCCTTTTCGAGTTGGGTGGCCATGCGTCTTCCTGTTATGGTGGACGCGAAGGAAGATGTATGATTCTAATACCATTGATACAATCGAGAAGAACATGGAATTAACATAGACTAAAAAAGAAAATAAAAATGTTTCTAACACAATTGAGTGTATCTACCTACTTTAAGATAAAAACATAGCATAAATCATTATTATCATATATAGTGAGGACATGTATATCAATTAATAGGGGAATCTCTGGTTGAATTTAAAAATGTACCTAAGGAGATTAAGGACTTGAATAAACTCAGTGTCCTGGTAATCCTAGACTAAGACAAAAAATTAAAAAATCTAAAGCAAAGGAAAAAGAGAAATCAAAACTCCAAAAACCTTGTGAAATGCAAAGACTATAATAAGGATATTTTTTTAGTATTTGAAGAACATTCATACTCACTTCATGTTTCAGTTGATATACACCTGTCACATTCCTTAACTAGTTATAAATAAAAGAGTAATCTTATTATATCTTTCTTTAGATATAATTAATTCAATATTTTGTCAAATATATTGGGGAAATGAATGGCACTTCCTCCAGTATTGAATAAAGGAACATATCTAAATATAATTGTGATTGGAATTTCAAAAATAACTAAAATAGATTATGAGTCCCACAAATCAGCCCACCAAGCCAATAAAATAGGCATAGAAACATGTAGATGTGTATTTTTAATATGTTTTCATATTTGTAATTAAAATATAAATGTTGTAAATAAAATGACTATATTTAAATTTTGTAAATTAATGTCTTCAACTAAATATTCTAGTATTTTTTCCTACTTTATAAGTAAGAAAATACATCAACGAATACATGATGTATTTAAATTTTTATTAAATTTTAATAAAATAATTAGTATATAATATATATTATATCTAAAAATATGTCTAATAGTATAAATCTCTAAAATATCCACTTAGACTTTTAATCATGACAATTGTTAGAATTACTATCTTTAAATACATGATTAATACTATATGCCCTAAGAATCTTCAATTGACACTCTTAACTATGCATCTACAACTTTAACAAAAATCAATTACATAACTTATTGAATGCTTTCGCGAATAAGCTCATTGAAAAATGATCTTCTCAAGATATTTTCTTAATGCAACTTCATTTAGTAGTGTTTTATCGTCATTGACCGATTTTTTACTAACATCTTCAACTATCCTATGATAAAACTCTCTCAAGAATGTACACCAAATCAATCTTTGTTACTATTTTTTCACTACAATAAAGTACTACTACTATTTTAGTCACACTATTATATTTTGAGTCTCAATATTTTTTCCAATATCTTTTGTTATCGATGTATTAACAACATATTTTGGAAATGGCCAAAAGCCCCCCAACCTATAGTCGGATTCCCAACTACACACATATACTTCATGGGGATCCTATTACCCCCTTGAACTATGTTAAAATGGAATTAGTCTCACCCTATATGCTGAGGTGGCAAAGAAAGTGTATTCACTCTCTCAAAGAGAGTGAGAGACGATTTTTTTATTAAAACTTTAACTTTGCAAGTAATTTCCTTTTTCATGTTAAGATTATGATTTTTTTAAAAAAAAAATTATGTCATCTTTTACTTCTATTTATCTTTTATTTTTTATTTCTTTCTTTTTCTCTCCAACACTTCACCTGATTTAAGTTATCGGAAAATGTCATGAACTTACTTCACAATTCAGCTAACACTAATGCTATCTCTTTAATTTCCTCTCTTTTTTCACCCAAAGAAAATGACTCCCCTTCTTTTAATCATAAACTTCAATTTTTTATTCTCACATCACCAATTTTTCCGCTACCATGTCACCATTTCCTCCTTTTTTCAAATCTAAAAACCATCTGGCTATCATATTACCTGTTGTTATTGAATTCACTTTGGATTTTGCTATCATCTCCAACTCCAACATGGCATCCACTTTTTGAAAACTAACAGATTAGACAAACTTATCAAAAATGTCATCTTGTAATTCTCTGATTGGCAGACTCAAATTCTATTTAACATTGTTATCATTACCAACTGAATGAAACTTCACTAAAATTATGAAAAATAAAATGAAATAAAAAATATAGAAAGTATAGAAAAAAGAAGAAAGAAATAAGAAGGTAATGTGCTTTTGGGTTTCACATCAATGGACAAAAAGTTACTGTCAAAGAAAAGGAAAACAAAAGTCAAAAGAGGATTAAAAGCAAAAGAGAAAAAGAGCAAGGACAATATAAAATAAAGACAAAGAATATTAACTTATTTATTGAAAAAATAATATAATATTATGTGGCAGGAGAGTGTTTATCACTACTTAACATAAATCTGGGTATGACTTTTTAAGGGGGTATATATTTCACTTTTAAATTGTTCAGAGGGATGATAAGACACCTGTGGAGTTGGAGTGTGTAGTTGGGATTTCGGGTATAGATTGAGGGGGTTTTAGACCACTTTCTCTATTTTTTTTGCATAATATCACTCTCCTTACTTTGAAGTAGTGCATTTTTCTTACATATATAAATGTTTTTCTTTTACTTAAATACAATGAATATAAGTTTTAACTTGTCAACTAAATGTTCTTGAAGTTATGCATTGTGCTTTTGTTATTTCTATTCTTAGTTTCTATGAAAACTAGTTTCCTTCTAAAATCATGACTTATAAATGACCCTTTCATAGAAATCTGACATTTATGTGAACAATTATCTTATTTCTTTAGCATAATAAAATAAACATCCTTTTGATTGCTCTATGTCACGATCCGAAATGGAACCATGATGACGCCTACAAAAACTGCCCAGTAGGCAAGCCAAACACCCAAACAAGATAATGCAGAAGACAAACATTAAAATAAGAGAAAGAGCGGAATCTGAAATAATAAAGATACAAAATAGGGCATATACTATAGATATATAAATACATTACATAATATACAAAATGGTCATGAAAGTGATGAAGAAAGACTAACTATATAAGAGAACCAAATCCTAGACCTAGTATCCCCGATGCACGAGCATCTAAGTATATAAAGGACTATATACAGGTGAACTGACTAATCAAAATACAAAATACTAGTTAGTAAAAAAGATGCAAAGCAACAACTCTTTGGACACCAGAAGCTCACCACCATCAAAGTGTGTGATAGCCACGGGAGATCTGATGCTCAAAGAGGATGGCTCATACAAGGAGTTGTATTAGAAAAAGATGCATAAAGGTAGTATGAGTACCAAAATATGGGGTATTCATTAGGTATTATACACTGACCAAGATTATAAATATCATAAATATACATAAGCATCACGATAATTTTATCAGAGAGTCTGATATTAGGCTAAAAGTAAGAAAACACTACTGAGAGGAAAGACCACAACAACTCTAACTATATAAGCCAACCAATCAGACAACTAAGGAACCTCGCTGGCCAATGCAGGTTTAAATAAAAAGTTATTAGATTATCTTGATGGCTTTACCGTGGACACTTGAGACAACTAAGGAACCTGCCTCAACTCAACTACAGATGTAGTAAAGTAAAACTCGTAATTCAGTCAGCAGGTTGCCGAAGTATATCAATATATGCATAGTAAGTAAAAAAATAATGCATTTCCTTTCAAAAACCAAGTTTCCATCTGTAAAATTAGTAATTCCGCTTAGTTAAATGCTAGTAAAAAATGTAGTAAAGCCATTAAGAGTCCCAATCCCCATATCCCTCTAATACAAGTGCGAATATGCCAAAAACATGATGTATGAACATGATTCCACACAAACACAATGAAGTAATTCTCAAAGAAGCCTTACTATACTCACACCCGGGCCAAACCCATCACAACAAAATCGTTCTAACCTGGAACTCTAGCCAGTCTAGGTTCGCGGCCTCAAGCCCAAAACATTACAACCAATAAAGCGATAAACTCTAAAATGGTTGAAAAGGAGTACACCAAATGTTAAAAGAACCAATGCGCCAAAAGTCATTGTTTCACACCACCTAAGATAATTCTAAGGATCTTAAACAACTACCAAGCTAAGAATAAACCTAAAGTAAGGCTTATCGACTAAAATAATAAGCTAAATAACCCAAAATGACCAAAATATCAAGTAAGGATCATGCAAGCCTATGAAATAATCCTTAAGCCTTCCTAACGATCATACTGCTCAAATATATATATATATATATATATATATATATATATATATATATATATATATATATATATATAAAACAGGGAAACCATAATCTATCGTAAGGTCGAACCAACACTCGTACCTCTACTCTGTAACTTTTCCCTTCCAAAGGGCCTTGAATGATGCCACACTATAAAAAGCATGTCGGAAACACCGAAACAAGAAAAATGATACCAATATCAATAATGGAATTCGAAAATGGAAAATTGACCCCAAAAATGGCCTAACCTCGAAAACATCAAGCTAGCCCACCGGAGAATAACACCTCCTACCATACAATGCCTCGAATGGATCCATCTAAATACTCATATGGTAGTAATTATTATATGCAAACTCTACTAAAGCCTAAAACTAGTAAAGCTGACCTCTAAAATCAATAATAGTCATGACCCAAAGTTAGGCGATGATGGCGTCCACTACACCCCACCTAGTGTAAGACCTTGGATTTAGAAAGAAGAAAAAATACAAGACTTTCATAGCTGGTGTCTATGTCTATGATCCCTACCTATGGTCCGTAGGTGCTCTTACGAGCCATAGGTGGAAATTTTAAGTGGATGAGTGAATAATTTTTGAAAGTCAAGTTCCAGTACCCCTTTTACGATTCACTGGGATGGTCCGTCATTCTATGTATGACTCATAGGTAGGTCTCGTAGGTAAGCCCAGTCTTAGTGAAATTTTGAGGCTCAAAGTTGGGACTTACAATTGGTATGTACGATCTGTAAGTGGACCTACGAATCGTACATGGGTCCCACTATTTGAAGGTCCAAATTTAAGTCAGTGAATCCCACCTATGGTCGACCAGGACAGAGGTATGATCTGTCGGTGAGGGCTTGACAATTACTTTTAAGGGCTTTTTAGTCCTCTTTCTAATTAATTAGTGCCTAAATTATGTTGTTTTAATCCTAATCCTAGATGCTATAAGTCTTTTAATCCTAAATCTAAATTCTCTAAATCATTCTTTAAATTGCCACAAATCTCACCAAGTTCTTCCCCAGTATTTCTTTCTCTAAAGCTTGAAGATGAATTCTAGCATTTCAAGATCAAGTCTGTAAATTCACAATTAATTGTGAGCTTTTGGCATCAAGGTATGGTAGTATTCACTTATGTAGCCTCTCCTCCATGGGTTCCTAAATTCTCCAATTTTACAAGTTATAATCTCCAATTGAAATTAGGCTTTTGTTCAATCTCATGGGTTCTTTTCAATAATGATCCAATTGATTGATTTATGTCTTTTTATGAATGAGTTGAGATATTTACATTTTTTGAAGTTGAATTCGGTTGAAACCATGCATGATCCATCATTTCTAGATTTGATCATATGATGAAGGTTTTGAAGTATGAAAAATGAATTTATGACGATATGCATGTTTCCTTATGAAAATGAAGTGAATGATTTAAGGTTTCTTTGAGATTAAAGCATCGATGGTGTTGTTGTTATTGTAAAAGGATTTTCTCAGATAAAGGATTCAATAGGTTGAAAGGACTTCCCACCTAAGTTGAATCAAGATATAAAGAGTTATTCCAAATGAACTTTAGCTTTGATTGATTGCTTAATTCTGCCCTTCCATGGATATGAATTTAGCTTGGACTGGCTACTAAATCATGTGTTTCCATGGATAATAAGATAAATATTGTTAATGACTATCTCGTGGGATTTATACTGAAGCACCGAGTGGATTAGCGGTGATTATCCATGTCTCATAAACTCTATGTCACCATAGGATGATTGTCTTAGATAGGGATTATTTAGTGGATCCACATAAGCAATAATTTCATGGTTCATACATTTGATAGTGAGGACACATGTTTTTGGTATGGGGAAGACACTAGATTCCATGTTATAGATCACATGGTCTATATGTTGGTTGATGGCTACTTCCCACAATAATGAACAAAGGTTACTTCTAAAGCTATCTTAAAGGTATTTAGCTTGCATTGACCATGGTTATGAATTATGTTTTCTAACATGCTATTTTATGATTTAACTTGTTCATTTCATGTCATGTAAAGTCCGTTATAGCATGATTTCATAACTCTTATGCATTGCTATCATACTTGGTACATTCCATATACTAACACATACTTTTTCCTACATTGTTTCATTAATGTAGGGTCCGACACTGCTACCTCTCAGACTAGTGGCTAGTGATTCACATAGATATTGAAGATTGGTGATTCCTCATGTTCTGAAGATTGAGACTCTTTTATTGCTTTCATGTCTTTTCATTTCATATTTTGTATGTGATGTATGGGTTATGTCTCAATCACATCCTTTTGATAGACTTCCTCTGCTTTTGTCAAACTATTTGATATTTAAATGCTTCTCTTAAAATCTTTTGGTTCTCTATTATCTTGTATGTTGGCTTAGCAGCTTATGTAGGGCCTCTTGGGGTCTTATATGACATGTCACATTTAGGGTGTACTTTGGGTCGTGAAAAACTTTGTATCAGAGCATAAGATTTAGAAAGGTCCTAGGATGTTACATAAGTTACGTTGAGTAGAGTCTTGTTAATGAGTGTGAAGCGTGCTATATTTATGAATGACATGCTATAAGATGTTTAGTAAATGACACTTCTTTCATTACTCTAAAGTGTGATAGAGTTTGACTCTATATGTCTCTCTCCTAATTCATATTCGATGTTTTCAGGATATGGCCACTTGAAGGGCATATGCTAGAAGGAATGTGGAATGAGAAAATCCTCAAACTACTCATGTTTTAGTCAACCCTTTGGCAGAGCAAGTGCAGAGTTTAGAGCTACTTTTTATGAGTTTACTTAAGGCATGACGACTCAAGCAAATAGGGATGATGTGGTCCCCTTGAACCCAAATATGGATACGATGGAAACTAGAGTGGCAGACTTCATTAGAATGAATCCTCCGAAGTTTCATGGTTCCAAGGTTGACAAAGATCCTCAAGAGTTCATTGATGAGGTGTATAATGCATTGATGATCATGGGAGTGAAGTTGGTGAAAAAGGCAGAACTGGCCGCTTATCAACTAAAGGGTGTTGCTCAAGTATGTTTCAACCAATTGAAGGAAGAGATAGTGGTTGATGCAGGTCCTCTTGAATGGGAAAAGTTTATGGTCGTTTTCCTTGATGGGTTCTTTCCCCTTGAGATGAGGGAGGAAAATGTACTTAGGTTCATCAACCTTCATTAAGGAAACATAAGTACGAAGGATTTTGCTTTGAATTTTACACAATTGTCTCGATTTGCTCCTACTATGGTTTCTGACCCTAGGGAAAGGATGAGTAAGTTTATTTTGGGAGTGTCTGAAATGTTGGTTAAGGAATGTCGTATCGACATGCTTATCAATGATCTGGACATTTCTTGTTTTATGGTTCATGCTGAACAAAACGAAGAGGAGAAACTTTAGGAAATGTGTAGGGAGGCAAAGAGGTCCAAGAATGGTGATGGTGACTTTTGACATTTGAGGTCTAATAGACATGGTCGTTCTAAGTTTCACAAAGGTTTTCCGGTCAAGGTTCCTTCAATGCTCCTCCAAAATTCAAAAAAGATAGGGTTTCTAACCCTACACCTCAACGAGGAAATGGTGGTTTATCTTCATTATCTACTTATACTAGGTGTGGAAGAAAGTATGAGGGTAAATGCCTAGCCGATTCTAATGCGTGCTTTGGTTTTGGAAAGACAGATCATAAGGTAAGGGATTATCCCTCAATTTCTTATAATGCAGGAGATAATCGTTGATAGGCTCAAACTTACCCTTTGTAAGGTTCTAGTGGTAATAAGAAGAAAAATTGGTTCTATGCACTTCAGACTCGTCATGAGCAAGAGAGTTCTCCCTATGTGGTTACTGATATATTAAAAGTCTTCCATCTTAATGTTTGTGCTTTACTTTATCCCAGTGCTACTTCATCTTTTGTGACACCATATGTGGCCATGAGATTTGTTTCTTCTAGATGTGTTGTTAAATCCTTTTTCAGTCTCCACCCCGATTGGTGAATCTATTGTGGCTAAAGAGTCTATAGAGATTGTCCCATCTCCTTATCCCTTAAAGTCATTCATGTTGGTCTTGTAGATCTTGATATGTTATATTTTGATATTATTGTTTGTATGGATTGGATGCATTGATATACCATGAGTTTATAATATTTTTCATGCATTTCACTTAGAAGTTGTGTGTGTGTCTAGGGCTATATTGTATTATAAATAATGTATTTTGTATTATGTTTGCAAGAAATAGGCTTGGAGGCGGTTGATAAAGATTTGGAGCTGAAAAAGTGCTGAAGTAGCCGCCCACGGTGCCATCCATGGACCATAGGTCCATTAACGGACCATGGATGGGCAGTCATAGGTCTTGCCTTGGGACTAATTCAAACCACGGAATGCCAGGATGGACTACGGTGGTGTATCATAGGTGGACCATCAGGGAAGTCTGACAAATGTGGAACCATGGAGCAAGATGACGGACCGTAGGTAGACCCATGGTCCGTCCTACACATCCGTTGATCGAGATCAGAAAGTTGAAGGTTCCAGTACCTAATAAAATTGTCTAAGTGTTGAGCCACGGAGGGGACCTACGGACTATAGGTCGACCCATGGTGCGTAGGAGGTGTCGTCCACTGAAACTGTGTCTAGACAACTTATTTCCTTATTTTGTTTCCTTTTTATTTAGGACTAGTTTTCTATAAATAGGGAATATAAACCTCATTTTTGGGGTTAGACAATATTGTATACTTTTAGTTCTTGGTGTTTTTGGGAATTAACTTGCAACTTTAGCAATTTGATTTTCGGATATCGTTTTATAAGATTTCCACTTTAAAATTCAATTGGAGATTTAGGGTTTCATCAATTCTACTTGTAAGTTCATGAATTCTTATTATCAAAATATGAATTGTGTTCTTTCAAGCATGAGTAACTGAATCCACAACTAGGGTTGTGGGAACCATGAGCAAATAACAAAGTATGAATAATAATTAAGTAATTCTTGAATAGTGTTTATGCATGTATTGTTAATTCTTTTGCTTAGAAGTCTTTTTAACGGTGCGCAATGTTAGATATCGCCTCGTTGCTACTTGCCGGACCAAGGAGGTAGTTAATGAGAAAGGAATTAACAACATAGATTTAGTGGATGCTATCTAATAGTCTAATGTCAATTGGTGCGAGGATGAAAACTAAGTCATACATTGATGTGATCTCTAATATGAGGTAAAGTTAAGGGGTAGTAAAGCATACACCCGTAGCAGGACCAAGGTGTGAGGTGAAATTCCCTACTTGGAGGACTAATTACTTAGGGATACCTATCTTACTAGCTTTGCATGTAAAACACTAGGAAATGATTATTATTATTAGGATTACTGTGTTAAGAGCTTGTGGGGAACACATACACCTTAGTTTCTCTCACATATTGATAACTTAAAGTGTTAATCTTGCCTACTTGTTACTTTCTTCCAAAGCCCCCCCCCCCCCCCTCCTTTATTTACTTGTCTCAGAAATAGTTTGACTAAATGGATATAATAGTGGGTTTAGTGTAAGTCTAAACCATATTCTTCATGGGATCGACCCCAACCTACAAGTTGGATTCTTGATTTGACAACGATCACTTATACTTCTTTAGGAAGGTGTAATTTGAGCGTATCAAATTTTGGCGCCGTTACCAGGGAATACAACTTTTAGATTAAGTTTAACTACATTATTCAACTTTAGTCAAGTATTTCCTGATTTTACATTTTCTTTTGTTTTTGTTTTCTACAGGTTTCTACTCTAGTGTATGCGAAGTACATGGAGTCGAGGCGAACCATTGGCCCCCTACGATCTAGAGTTGAGCAAAACTTTGAGAAAAATGAATAATCAAGGGGTCCAAATCAATCCAATCGGAGATAATCTAGGTGATGGAGTTCAATTGTAGCCTCTTGGGGTTGTTAATGTGCACGCTTAGGTTCATGGTGGTAATCTAATCAGAGATGCAGAAAGGGTGCAGAATCCGCCAGCAGCGAGGTTGCGTGACAGCTACAGGGTTCACTTTAATACAGTTGATGCAGAAGGGACCATTGTTCTTCCTCCTCTACCTCCAGGGCATACATACGTGGTAACCAACAGTCTAATGCAAATGCTTACAGCACAAGGGTTGTTTGCCGGTCTAGCTTTTGAGAAGATCTGCATGGTCTCATGGCTAAATTTAGAAGTGTCTGCAAGAGTTGTATGGGGCGACCAAAATTGGATATGGATGTTATCGGGTTAAGACTGTTCCCTTTATCATTAGCTGGTGATGCTGCGATGTGGTTTTCAGAGCTTTCATTAATTCGATTCATACATGGGACCAATTACATAAGGTGTTCATGGCGAAGTATTTTCCAGTGTCAAAGAAGCTAAATCACAAGGATAAATTGAATAACTTCGTAGCACTACCTGGAGAATTCATAAGCAGTTCATGGGATTGGTTCACAACATTCATCAGAAGTGTTACTAATCACCGCATTGATGATGAGTCGCTGAAGGAGTACTTCTATAGAGGTCAGGATGACAATGGAAAGGCCGTGCTTGATACTATTGCTAGAGTATTATATGGTGAGGGCACTTTTGAGGAGATAGCTAAAAAATTGGAGAAGATTTCCCGAAATAATAAGGCATGTAGCACTATAAAAGCTAATACCGAAAGAAGTACGTTCGCTGTTGAAGCTGCACTAGATCATTCTAATGACGACATTTGTCAGGAAATGGCTTAGATGAGGAAAAAACTTGGATTTGTACTGAAGCATGTGAGTGGAAATGCAGAAAAGGTGAATGTGGTAAACTACCTAACTAGAGCTCCACCACCACCAGTTGAAGAGTGTTACTATAAGAAAGATGCATATTTGGTGAATGATCAGACGAGGGGTTTCTGAGCCAACGCCCAAGGTTCAAAATCATATAATTGGCGCCAAAGTCAACGAAACCAAGGTTAGAACTATAGGAACTACAATCGTGATAACAACTACAACCGGAACAACTATGGCAACACAAATAAGAGAGATGGGCCCTATGTTCCACCTGGAAATCGGGGATCTAGTAATAAAGAGGCTGGGGGTAGTATGTCACGCAGTGAGGATATGATGTAGAAGATGATGAAGAGGTTTGATGCGATTGATGAGAACGTGAAAGAGATGCAAAATGACTTATCTGGAATTGATCAAAAAGTCGATGCCCCACGTAGTGTTGATAAAGCAACTTGAGCAACAATTTAATCAATTGTCCACTACTGTGAACCCACGTCAGCCTGGCACACTTCCTAGCAACACCATCCAGAATCAGAAGAATAATGGGCATTGTATGGCAGTCACTACTCAAGGAGGTAAGCAAACCATTGATCCCCCTATATCGCCTGAGATTGAAATTGTGGTAGAAAGAGATGAAGATAAGATCGAGGTTACAAGAGAGTCTAAAAATGCTACAGAGAAGAAAGCGGAGGTGACCCAAAAAGTTGTTCCTATGCCTAGACCTCCACTGCCATTCCCACAGAGACTGGTGAAGAAGACCGAAGAAGGAAAATACCACAGGTTCATAACTATGTTGGAACAACTTTTCATCAATGTTACGTTGATAGAAGCTTTGGAGCAAATCCCTGGGTATTCAAAGTTTGTGAAGGATTTGGTGACCAAAAAGAGGGATGCAAATATTGAGGATGGTGCAAAGTTACAACATTGTAGTGCTATTTCTATGCGGTCATTAGTGCAAAAGAAAGAGGATACTAGAGCTTTCACTATTCCTTGTACCATTAGGATCTTGCATTTTGCGAAGGCGTTGGTGATTTCGGGGCTAACATTAATTTGATGCCATTTTCTACATACAAGAAGTTGGGTTTAAGGGCTCCAAGGCAGACTGAGATGCGTCTACTCATTGCTGATAGAACTATGAAGAAGCCCATTGGTGTTCTCCAAGATGTCCTTGTGAAAGTGGAGTCGTTTATTTTTCCAGCAGATTTTGTGATACTTGATTGTGAGGTTGATTTTGAGATTCCCATCATCTTAGGGAGACTATTCCTTACTACTAGACGTGCCTTAGTCGATATGGAAAGAGGGAAGATGAAGTTCTGATTGAATAATAAGGAGGTAAATTTTAATATATGTAGGTCTATGAAGCAAGAAAGCGATCTCAAGTCAGTATCAACAGTGAATCATATTGTGGAGCGAAGTTCTAAAGTGTCTATTGAAGAGAGGTTGTGTGTTGATGCACTAGAGGCGGTAATGATGAATTTTGATGATGATGGTATTGAAGACTATGATGAATTAGTTGCCGCACTTGATAGGTTCGTATTTCGTTCCAAACCAAAAAAGATTGAAGCTAGATATGAAGAATCGCGACCCTCCACCCGCCAAACCATCTGTGGAAGAATCTCCAAAATTGGAGCTCAAGGCTCTACCATCGAATTTGATGTATGTATTCTTGGGGAAAGATGCCACTTTATCAGTAATCATTGCAGCCAATTTGAGTGAGGTGCAAGTAGAGGCATTGGTTTCTGTGTTGAAGAGGTTAAACCGGGCTATTGGATGGACTATTGCAAATATTATATGGATTCGTCATGGAATTTGTTCTCATAAAATCCAACTCATGCCGGACAGCAAGCAAAGTATTGAGCACCAAAGGAGACTAAATCCACCTATGCAAGAGGTAGTGAAAAAGAAAATCATCAAATGGTTAAATGGTGGAGTCATATACCCTATTGCAGAGAGAAGTTGGGTCTGTCCTGTTCAGTGTGTACCTAAGAAAGGTGGGATTATTGTGGTTCCTAATATGAAAAATGAGCTTGTACTGATGAGGCCAATGACTGGATAGAGAGTATGCATGGACTACTGCAAGTTGAATGCTTGTACAAAAAATGATCACTTATCGATGTCGTTCATGGATCAGATGTTGGATCGTCTTGCTGGTAAGGGTTGGTATTGCTTTCTTGATGGGTATTCGAGCTACAATCAGATCTCAATAGCTACGAAAAACCAAGAGAAGACCAAATTCACTTGTCCTTATGGGACTTTCATTGTAATGACTCAGAAAATGATAGGTTGAACTAGAGCCTTAACGTTTCAGTTAGTATGACTTTAGGTTGATGTGTAGGCTGTTTTGAACCTAAATGGAGCAAGGTGGAAGCCTAGGGTGCAAGAAAGGGCCTAGACTAGCAAGATAGGGTGTAAGAAACCTTGTTCCTTGAGGGGCTGTTTGATCACCCAAGCGGTTGGGCAAGTTACCCTTGGGCTCTTGTGCTCGCCTAGTGGCTGCCCCATTTGGCCAAGATGCTGGACCAAAGGGCGAGCTAAGTCCAAGCTCGCTAACCAGCTTGGCGTGTTGCCCATTTCCCCTCTAGTCTGCCAAGTGGACTGCCCAATTTATGAACTCACTGGAAACTTAGGCAAGCCAAGGTTGCACTTGGTGAGTCGCCTAGTGTACTTGGTGAGCCTAAGGGTCAAAAGGGCGAGCTTAGACGGGCAAGGGGCAGAATTTTAAGTTGTAACTTTAAGGGTCCTTAGTTCTTTTCCAAAGTTGAGTCCTCATTATTC
Source organism: Solanum pinnatisectum (assembly GCA_035578085.1). Lineage (NCBI taxonomy): Eukaryota > Viridiplantae > Streptophyta > Magnoliopsida > Solanales > Solanaceae > Solanum > Solanum pinnatisectum. Next base: position 14,593,896 of record CM069081.1, on the reverse strand, counting down.
TATTTTTTTCCTAGCAACTATAAGACCTTTTTATATTTAAATTCTTTCATTTAAGTCACTCCAAATAGAGTAAAAAAGAAACCCACCTCCTCTTAAATATTTCTCTCACTAGAAATCCTCCATTAGAGAAGAAGAAGAAGAAAGCCATTGAAGCTAGGGTTTGGTGATTCCAAGGTGGTTCTTCATCAATTTTCTTAGGGAATCTTAGTAATGGTATGGTGCTCCTTAATCTAGGGTTAGATTTCACCCTAGAGTCAATTTCAAATAAGTTTTCAAAGTTTTCAAGTTTATGAAAAACCAAGGGTTTTACTCAATCTCATGGGTTCTTTCTACAAATTATTTCAAACGGTTACTAATGTCATATATTGATTGCATTGGTATTAATTGATGATTAATGATGAAAATACTCTATGAACCCATGATTTCTCTCAATTCCTAAATTGTGCCTTTATGAAGTGGGTTTGTTGATTATGAAAGCTTATGGTTGGAATAGGTTTAAATTGCTTTAGATTATTGAATTGTATCATTATATATGCCTTAATCATGGTAAATTGTTGGTGTGTTGATGATTTGAGATTCATGGCCTTGAAGGCAAGTAATGGCTAAATTACTTGTTGAAGTAGAATTGTGCTAGAGATGTTGATCCACTTGTAAGGTGGAGGTGTTTAATTACTAAATATTATTATGATGTGAAGGATATACATGTGATTTCAATGATAGAATGACGATAATGTATATAATGTAAATGTGTTATTGTTGATAGTATATTCTCAATTGACACTCATGAATGATGGTGATAGAATGTGAAGGGCTTCTCTGATGAATATGAATCGATAGGCTATGGCATCCTTTTCATATATGATTAACGATTATGTCTTGACTTGATGGGTACGAATTGATAGGATTAAGGCATTCCTTTCATGAATGATCTAATGTAATGAAGACTCTAGAATCGATAGGCTAATGGCATTCCTTTCTTAATGAGTCAATGTACCATGAATCGATAGGCTTATGGCATTCCTTTCATGTGCATAAATATGTAATGAGGGACCAGAATCAATAGGCTTATGGCATTTTTTTCATAAGGACTCTATCCTTGAATGTACCATGGATTGATAGGCTTATAGCATTCCTTCCTTGGGTAATGATGTATCATGGGTCGATAGTCTTTTGGAATTTGTCCCTAGTACACTAATGTATTGTGAATGAAATGATCTATGGGAATGTAGGCCAAGCACCGAGTGGATATGGTTAGATGGAAACTCTCTCAATGTTAGGTTAGAGTTCCAAGGAACATCTTCATATCCCATAACTATATGCCCACATAGGATATTAGCCAGCAGATTCCATTCGCGCTAATGTTATCATTCTACCTTAGGCAATCAGAACACCTCTATACGGTGTGGGGCTATATGACACTAGATTCCATGTCTAGCTTGCATGGTCTATGTCGGTTAAACGCTTATTCCCAACATGTGAGATGTGCATTATGGTTTCTTTAGAGGTTCTATGAAGTTTAGGTGGTAGTATAGGATGCCATCTATACATTGCATGAGTAGGCTTTTATAGGGTCATAGTGAGTCCTCTAAGTCTTAATGACTAATGTACGAAAGTCCTCTAAATGAAGTAATTGAAGAATATTGACTCTTAAATGCTTAATTTTATATGCATGCTATACTTTGGTTGTATTATGAGTTATTTTACCTTGTCATGCATTATGAAATGTTATGTCTCTTATATATGGATATGGTGTAAAGGTGAAAAAGAAGGAATGATAAGTTCACCTTTGGTGACCTTAATGTGGTGCCTTGGTGTGGATGGTGGTATGGGACACCATCCATGCATTGCACAAGGTATAACATGAGGGTTACTTAAGATGAAGGTCCAAGGTGAAGGTAATGGTTCACATAATGATATTGTCTAAATGTGGAGTTATGACTTGTATGATGGTTATACTTGTATTGTATGTCTCTCATGCTATTGTTCATGGTATTTCTAAAAAGTGGCATAATGCATGGCTTCGAACCAAAATATCCCTTTTAAAGCATGTTGTTGCATGGTCATCATACTTAGTACATTTTTGTGTGCTAACCCATATTTCTCTTATTTTTCCTACAAGTGTAGGTTCCGGTAAATGATTGATTCTAGCTAGGATTGAAGTGCTTGGATAGAGTTTTCCTCCAAGACTTGGTATGTCCACATAGATCGAGGACAAGGACTTTTATTGTTTCTAGTTCTTTATGTTTTAAGACTATTGTTTAGACTTAGATTGTAAAGGGCTGTGACCCTATCTTGTTAAAGTTTGTCTAAGATGGCCATGTGAGACTTAGACTTCCGCTGTGTCTTTTGAAAGATTGTTAAATGAATGTTTTGAATCGTATGGTTTTAATGAAGATTTTTAATTTCGTACTATTTCTATTACCTACGCAATGAATGAATGCTATGAGTCTTATATAAGACCCCTTCGGGGTTGAGTACGCCGTGTTACGACTAGGGATGCTCTTAGGTCGTGACAAACATGGTATCAGAGCATAAGATTTTGAAAATGGTTTTTAGGATTGATGTCTCACAAGCCACGTCTAGTAGAGCCTTGTTCATCGGTGCGAGTCTTGACATATCTATGAGCGAGAGGCTATAAGATGTTATAAAGTTACACCTCTTTCATAGTCTTGAAGTCGTGCCTTAGAGTTTAGCTTTATAAATGCCCTTTTCCTAGTCCTTCTCATAACTCAATGGCGAAAAACCCTACAACCTTTAACTTCGAACTAAGGGAGTCCTTCGAAATGCTCAATACTCCATGCAATCAATTGTTTCCTACCTTACCAATCCATACCTAGACAAAAAATACCACCACGAACATAGACTTACAATGAAATATTTGACTTCTCATTCCAACCATACCAGTTACCAAACTCAAAACCACAAAAGACCTTATAACTACACTCGAGCTAAACGTATGTATAATTCTTCCTCAAATCTTATCCAATAGTTGTTAACTAATATGAATGACATGTAACATTATACACCATAATCAGAGCAAAATAGATAAAACCATATATCTCTGAACCCAATTCTCCACTCTGTGAAAAAACATATTTGACCCTTGCAATCAAAGTAAATATCCTTGTTCTCGCCTCTTTTCGAAGGCTTAACTACATCCCATTAATTATTTTCATTTGTGACTCTAGTTCCTTTCAATTCTATTCGAGCAGTGTCCCAGAACCTCCTACAACTTTTCATACGACCATGCTAATCACTAAATAGTAGCAAACCACAACCTTAGATACTCGCAAGTCGTCATTACATAACAAAAAATTGTTTAACCAACAATCCTTATTATATAGTTGCATCTCAAACACAATCAACTACAAACTCTTATTACCATCATGCTCAGTTAGCCCTTGCCATCACCATAAAGTCAACATTGTCATCGACATGACAACTCAAACACAGTAATACCAACCAAATCCAAAGGACTCACTCAATTTATATGCATTTTCATTGTAAATCCTTAATTTCCTTCACACAAGTATAATCATTGGAAATTTTCTTTACCCATAGGATTTTCATTCCAATGTCAATTCACTCCCTTGGAGCTTATGATGAAAACACTAGTGTTTATTTAGAATCCTTGGAATAGACTTCACAACCTAACACATTAATACCATACCAATGAACCACAACCAAAATATTCCTTATAAACAATGTTTTAACCCAAATGTATATAGTAAAAAATTAGTTTGTTTATCATATTTAAATGCAACATCGTATCTCACTATATAAGCATGTGATACAACTAATAACTCCTTAAGTAGTTAGTATTCACACTTGATAATAAACATAGTTGTTTTATATGCCAATAGTATAACCTGTGAAAGTTCGTTAGATCCACTACTAGTACACATTATATCTACCAAAAATATCGTACCAAAATAGCCCACACATTTCTACCCATTGAGTAGTTGCAAAAAAATATCCAATATGTTCATTCTCTAGCTCAAACTGATATGTATTATTACGTAGATCAGGCTGATAGTAGAAGTAACACACTACATAACTCTAACCAAGTAAGCATTGGTACTGTTGTAGTAGTCATATCATAACCGTATTAATATACACCCAATCTATGAAAGATTCTAACATCTATTGGTGCAACATCATTCTCATTATTCGCTAAGCAATCCATACATGTTGTGACAACTCTACTCACTGTAGTTTGAAAAGTTATATTGTTCATTTTTATCCGTTCTTTTAATCATTCCATTTCCAATTGTCGAATCACTCCAGATATTGCCTATACCACACAACTATTATTCCCAATACTTGTAACTAACCGGAGAAAGATAGCACGTTCATTAAGTTTCTTAAACCATTGTTCAATCTCATCATTCAAATATTCTCAATATGCATTGTCGAGTTATCACTTTACTCAAATCCTTCGAACCGTTGAACATTCTGAATCTGACCACACATCCTTTCCATAAGTATATCTCTTTTACCATAGTACCCCTATCCAATATCAAAGCCATAACAACACACCAAAAACTCACTTAAGGAACCACACACGACTCATCACTATAAGTGAGAGAGAGAGAATGGAATGATGTGATAGGAACTAAAACGGACAAATGATGCATGATAGAGATTCAAAAAGTGAAGGTTTTTCCTAAAAGTCACCATAGCATCTCGAAATAAGCATTAGACGTCTTTGCACTGATCCTCAAGATTCTACTAGACTTGGCTTGTGAATAGTGAGACCTTTAAACCTAGGGATCTAACACCATTTTCTCACAACCCAAAAAAAGATGTGATGGCACTCGTCTTATCCTACAAAGACAAGTCGGCCTAAAACCTAACCATTACAATACAGTGCAAAAATAAAACATTCATAAAAGTCTAATACTATAAAATAATGTGGAAATTTATAATCAATTTAAATATACCCTAAAAACCTGGTTGTCACGTGCACAAGCCTCTAATGTATTCACTAGAATGAAAGAAAATATAAGTCTCAATGATGTTGTCTCTAAAAGAGAACAAGATCATAAATAGGAGTAAGAGGGTCCGCTGAGATGACAAACAACTACCTTACAAATCTCCTTTGGAAGCCTCGGGCAAGAAGAGGAAAGAGAGTATCATGAAGATTCAGGTTAGTAACCTACAAAATGTAGAAGCAAGGGGTGAGTACTAAACCACGCTGTACTCAGCAAGCAAACTCCTAAACACCGTAGTATCGTAGTAAGAGTATAGAATATGTGTACTCCTATGTAACGACCCAAGGGTACCCCCTAGATGTAACATGACACATAACACCCCTAAAAGGCACTATATAAGCCACTTAGCATATCATCACATAAATAAAGAACAATAAAGAGTACAAACACATTTCAAGTTTTAAGAAGTTTTCATGAAAGCAAAGCGGAAGACCTTTTCTCATTTAGCCATCTATTACAATCGAAGTCTCAAATAGGTCACAACCCTTACAATATAAATCTAAAAGTCTAATACAATGAAATAGAAGGAAAAACAAGATATCACTCGTCCTCGGATCCATGAGGACTCACCACAAGCTAGGAGGATAGTCAATCCAAGCTTGTATCAAAGGAAGATCACCTCAAACACCGGAACCTACACTTTGTGGAAAAATGTAGAAGAAATATGGGTTAGTACAAAAATGCACTAAGTATGATAACCATGCATAAAATCCTTGAAACATGCTAAAAAGGGACATTTTAGTTGAAAACTATGCACTTTACCGAGTTTAAGATTCATCTTGAAGATTAGTGTAAAAGCATAAAGTATAAGCATATTAAACATACTGATCATCATATCATATGGAAACAAATCATAAATACCCTCAAAGCATCCTTGTGCAATGTATGAATAGGATCCCAAAATCCTACCCACACTAAGGAAAGCTTATTAAGTAACTATAGTTCATAACTCAAATTCTAGTTCACATTATCATAGTGGGATTAACTTTAACTGACATAGACCATGAGAGCTTAATCATGGAATTCAGTGTTTACCCCACACCAAAAAGGGGCTGTCTAAGTTGCCTAAGGTAGAACCAAACTCTTAGCTTAAGTGGATCCACTAGCTAAAAACCTATGTGGGCACATAGTTTATAGGATAAAGAGATTGCTTATAGAAACCCGGACTCATATAAGGTAGAAGGTTTCCATCTCATGGGATAACTACTCTGCAATCTGGACTCAAATAGTTTAAAAGGAACCTCATTAACGTTTCAAAGACACTTCATCCAATTCTAAGTGTCAACAATCGCTAGTCAGTATATAACCGAACCAACTGTGTTGGGGTCGATCCCACAGAGAGTAACTTTCTTTGAATTCAACTACAAAAGTATTATGATGACCTTTGCAGCTAAGCAACACACACTTAAGAGTTTAATAATCAAAATTTTAGGATGTCGTTACCAATCCACTTCAAATTATTAATAGGAAACAATTAGATAACTAGAGAATACTTGGGGGATTGACTAACCAACTGCCGAATTCAAATTAATGGGTGTACAACATTACCGATAATGCTAATTCGTTGCAGGTAGAATGGACTATAAGTAAAGCAATTTTCTCTCGAACAATTGTGTTATTTTCGCTGAGTTCTCCCGAGCCTCAATATTATCCATAAGCTACCTAGCCCATGTTCTCATCAAATCCACTCTTTCAAGCTAGATACAAAGGCTGAGTCTTGGGTTTCACTTTCTCAAGCTGAAACCATCAAGACCCACTACTAAGGATGCCAAATTACTACGTTGGTTTTGTACTTCTCTCTCGAGCAAGCACAAAACTCTAAAATCTATCACACTAAATATGTAGTAATGATGTTAAACCACCATAATAATTTAGACCAGCTTCAAATTAACACCAACAATCACTAATCGACAACACCCATTTAGTAGAAAGCAACAATTGGTCAAATATTCAAACCCCCAAGGTTAGGGTTTTAGACAATCATAGTGAAAAGATGAAATTCAATACCTGCCACATTTTCCATAGCTGGGTAAATGAAATTTGAAAGTTAAAATTAACTAAAATCTTCTCTATTACAAAATATCAATGAAAAACCTTGCTAAAATCACTTGAAATCCACAATGGTAGTGTTCTTGCTCTCAATCTTTTGTTCCTCACATTTCTAAATACGTTCTCTCTCTCGGAAAAATCAATTTATGCAAGTCTGATGTGTGGCTATTTGGGACCAATCGTTGAGGTAAGTTGAATTCGATGATCATTTGGCGACTCGCTGATTTTCCTTCGCCTCGCTTTCATCTTTCACCTCTTCTTAGTCCAACCACTTAATTTTAGGTGGGTCAGATCAGGATCACTGAGTGATTCCGCGATGCGCCCTTTTTCCTTTCATCTTGCCCATCAGCACTTATCTGGATGTCCATCAGTACTTCTGACGACCTGGTCATCCATCGCCGATGTGATCAGCGTCACGCTAAGTTGAACTGCTACTCGCCAAAACAACTACTAATCTAGCCTTAATGTTCTGTATCTTTAGGCAGTAGAGTGGCAACTTAGTGAGTGATAATATCGGCGATCATCAGACTTGTTTTTCCCTTCTCTTTTTTCGCTTGTGTTGTTTCTATTGCTCATATTTGTCCTAGATTTGTTCCTTAATCCATATATCTTAATATCAAGGGCTTTACATCAGTTGTTGGCACAAAATAAGCATTTGAGGTAATCATTATAAATAAAGCCCCAAATGAGTCCAAATCTCAGACTCATCAGAACCTATTTGGAAAGCCGGACTCAACTACTGTATAATCTTCCACCTCATATTCATCTCTACTCAGTGCTAAGCATTAATTCCCATTGAGTTCATATTAAGTCTTGACTTAAGTTGATAATTATGGAAGAATGTCTTGACACTCAATCCATATAACTCATACTAAAGCTCCTAGATTTATTAGGTGAGACTAGTCTTCCAACCTTAGAATCACTACATATGACAAACCTTTCACATTATAATATATGCATACCTAAGTGTGCATATGAGGATAATCATCCAATCAACAAAACAATTAGATCATAGTATATTCACTTTACTCTCAAAGCAATCTAAATGCATATACATAAGTCTCATACACATAGCTAATTCTCATGCTTTACCCTTCAAGGAATATTAATCACATTCAACCAACATATCTAGAATTACTACATTAGACATGGATGGTAACATGATTCAAATAACTAAACTACTACAAGTACAATTTCATTGTATTCATCTTACTACAATTCACCCAAATCACAAGTCATAAATTAGGGTTATGGGGGTTTCATGTATTCATGGGAGATTTTCTCATAAAAACCATAATAATCAACAATTGAATCATAATATATGATAATTAAATAATTAAAAACGTTTTTGGAAAGAATCTATGACTTGGAGTGAAAACCCTAGGTTTTAGAGAATTGTCTACTTTGAAATTGAGAGTTTGAGAACGTCATATAAGAAAACTATCCATGAATCAAAGACTACCATACCTTAGTTGAAGAAATCCAACAAATTCGTGTGAAAAAAGCCTCCTTCTTCAAGCCCTAACTTGATATTCTTCTTCATTGGGATTCTAGAGAAAAGATTTTTGAGAGGGTTTGGTTTTAATTTGGGGATTTTGGAATTATGATCTTAGATGGGTTATTTTAAGTGAAAAAAAATATATACTTATATAGGTGTTTAAGATAAAATTAAAATGACACCACATAATCATTAATTAAAAAGGAAATCCCCAAAAGACCCCTAACCTTAACTACCAAATGGTATTTTCAGGTGTAACCTATGACCAGGGACCCATGGACCGTGGATGGGACCACGGCCTGTGTTGGCAAACCATTGGTCATGGTCTGGGACTTTACTTTAAGGGTCTTGATCCACGACCCCCACCTACGGGGCATGGGTGGACCTATGGGGCGTAGGTGCCCTCGTGGATCACTGCCCAGGTAACATTGTTCGGTCTTTTCCTCAAGGACCCATGGTTGGTCCTTGGGGTTTAGGCCTTGACGTTTTAACACAAAACCATGATTTTCAAGGTACAGGGAAGTACTTTCAAGGCTCTAACCCTAAAGTCAAGCTCTAACTTTGCCTACTAGTTTTATGTTAGACTCTAGTTTAGGCTACTAGTTTCCGGAATGTTACATCCTACCACCCCAATTGAACCTCGACAACTACAACCTGCATGAAACAACCTCAACCTAACAGTTCACAGTTTCAATAGCACACATATCAATAACAACATTCCAATGATTTTGGATCAACAATTCACAAGATCAAGTTCATCAATGACACGTTTCATAGAAAGGCACTTACATGTTCACAAATGATAAAGATATGCAATGTAATGAATTGCAATGCAAAGTATAGTGATGCATGTGTGACCTAGCATATCTGATGTCTCTCAGTCCGGGACCCATGACATATCTGTCAATGCATCTGTCACGGCGTGTGACACGACCTTCGATAATAAAATCTGTCGTGGCATGCGACACGTCCCTCAATAATAGAATCCAACATGGCGTGCGACACATCCTTCGATATGGTACATCCTCTTTAATTTCTTATTCTTTCTCAATTTACATAAAGCTTGTAACAACCATGTCTCAGAATCAATGCAAATGACATGTTCACACAAATAAAAAGGAGATGACCATTTTCATACCAATACACAATTCACATCAACACAATCGTGATACAACATCAACTATGAATCAATAAGCCTTTCAAACCATTCTCAACACATCACATACAAATAATTAATCACAATGCCTTTTACTACCCCCTTTTCATCATTAAGATTATTCAAAAGGGACAAGTCAACCCATCAACAAATCTCATTACTCCCAACACATACCACAAGAAAATACACGATTCTATACACTTAATCAAGGTTGAGAAATCCACTTGCCTCAAATGGTCGAATAATCACTCGGGACTTGAGTCTTCCCCTTTCATTGGGTTTCCAAATAAATTCAATCTATTCAAAAAAGTAATCACAATAAGATTTCAAAACTAATAACACACATATGAATATATGTCTAGCCTAGACACATAAAACCTCACTCAAATCTATAATCAAGTTCCTAATCTTGATGCCCATGAACATGTCAACTCTCATATTTTCCATATATCAAGCCTAGAGTTAAGTCTTTATTCCTCCAATATCATAATTTAATGGTATTCATATAATACCATACACCTAATATTTAATTACATATATCAATATATCAAAACTTGAATCATAATATGTTATGATAATAATAATAGTAATAATAATAATAATAAATAAAAAAACAACGAAATCAAGTTACGAACAAAAATCAGGAGAACACACTGTTTCAGAACCTCATATTGATATGCCCTATATTCCTATTTATTAATCTCAATCATCATGATCCAATTATAGCCTCCATCAATACAATATAATTGGCCAAAAATATCCTCTTTCTAAATTCCAAAAATGTCTTATACATATAGACCAATTTCCATTTTCTTTTTATTCCAAATCCATTTTTGTCGTGTTCCCTCATCATTGCCTTATTAATATTGTCTACTCATTATGTCTACGTTAGATCAACTGATCACATTATATATAATAATTTCAATTCCTACTCATACACACATACACTAGGCTCTAACCACTATAACCCAAATTAAATATTCATTACTACTTATTACTCTTGCTATAGAATACTTAAGCATGTTATTATCATTGACAATTTATAAAAGAAAATTGAAAACGTTTGGAAAAGTTTGTAGTACCCGCCGCAGTTGTTTTCGACTTTCGAATTTCTTTTTTCTCCTTAATTATTATATCTAAAACTATTAAATCCTACCAACTTATTTCAATGCATGAGTCAATTGATATACAATATTAAATAAAATATGGGCTTGGTCCATTAACCACCAACTAAATAAATAAATTATTCAATAAATACCCGTCAATTAATTAACCGTATATATTAATAGGTTCATAAATTTCTAAACCAACTTCACAAACTGATCAAACATGATCGGGGAAACAATCAGGAGGGGTAAACAAAACTTTTATGTAAGTTACCCAAAAATGACCTTCCAAGTAATTACAGAAGAATTTGTATCCACTTATTTATTTTGTTATTGATAATAAGTCACATGAAAAGTTATTTTAAACTATATATAATGAGAAATATATATGATTGACAATCACTCAAACTCTCTTTTCCTTCTCCATTTTCAAAATTGCTTGTAGGAATAAATTTTCTCACAAGTTATGAGATTGCTTTAAGATATACATATACAAGAAAAAAAGATGTTATGGCCGTAATACTTGAAATACACCTTTTGAGAGCAATATTCCAAATTCTGACTAACACTCATTTTTGTCTTGGTTGTATCAATTCTCAAAGATAATTATTCATATGAATAAAACAATATTATTCTCTATTCATGTTTGATTTTTTCAATCCACTTCTTATCTTAGTTTACTAATAAATCGCACCTTGCATAGATGCTAATGTCATTTTTTTCTTACTTTATTGGTTCGTAAATGTTGTGCATATTACCATAATTATGCAAGACAACGAAGCAGTCACATTTAAAATTTAATATACAATTTGAACTTTAAAAAAGATATAATAAAAAATAATTATATCACAAAGCTACTCAAAAGATCTCTTCTAAGAGAGTTTATCATTAATTTTGTCAAGTAACAAATAGATTTTTAGCAACTATTTTGTTACATAATTTTATGATTTCAATCCTTAAATAATTACAACTAATATGTCCAAACACACAAATTTATGAACGTTAAACATGAGTCACCCAAATGAAAATTTCATATTTTTTTGTCTCAGTTATGTATCATAATTATGTTCATGGTTGATCAATGTATATATTAATCAGTCTTTGATAACCTGGTCATTTATTTATCAGCATTGCTTATAGTGCACTTGTTTACTCCCCGTTCACTTTTATTTGTCATGTTGCGCTTTTTGAAAGTCGATTTAACTAATTTTTAAAGACATTTATTTGATATTTTAAACAAAAAAAATTAGATATTCAAAAACTTTATGAAAAGTACTATAAACTGCAATTTTCTGCATACCAATATGATGAAAATATACATTGTATAATGTTAATCAAAGTTTTTTATAGTTTGACTCTAAAAAAGGAAAATATGACAATTAGAAGTGGATGGAGGTAGTAGTATTTTATCCACAATATTTCAGTATCTTCTTTCCAAAAGATAAGTTTAGAATCTACAAGATAGAATTAGTTATTAAAGACAACTATGTTTTCCTATTTTATCTTCGTGCAGAGTTTATTTATAAAGATAATAATTTGAAAATTGCAGATATCATAAATTTGTAAGTTATTTTAGCACTTCAAAAATAATCTTTAACAAATGAAAATGCAAGCTACAGAACAAAGAATAAAAACACCTTAATAATTTTATCATATTTTACTTTGAGATAATAATTTTCAAAAACATCACTAATCTAAACCTCTTTATATATTTTTTTTCAACCTCTTTTCTCAAAGTTTGACATGTGCATTTCGAATACATTCTTTTAGATAACAAAAACATAATCATATCACTAGTAAGTTAAAAACACAAAACCATTTGATGAAGTTTAAAATAACAAAATAAAAATGGTTAGAAAATTGTTGGGCACATATTTTGATAATTAATAAAGATACAACGTACAACTCATTAACAAAGATAAAACGTGCAACACATGTTCCTAGAGCCTAGTATATTGATACACACCGATTTTATTAACCAACATTTATGGCCATGGTCTTGAGCCCATGGTTTTAGCCCATTATATTGTATAAAAGTTGTTTGTTTTCTATATAAGTCTTGCTTATTCATTAAAATAGTGGTGGTAAAATAATTTTCATTTGTGGTGTAAAGTTTCAAAAATTGATAAAACCCTAAAAACTTTCTCTTCCAGTTTTTCCCTCTCAGCCACCACCACCACCAAGCTTCAAATCTGTCAGCAAAACTACACCAGAAACCCCAACCAAACCACCTCCATTTTCACGGTCTTCGACAAGCTTCAACAAAGCAGCCACAACCATCTAAAGACTCTTCCTCCCTTTTCTCTCCTTCTCCAGCAAAACCCACACCCATCCATCCCTAAATAACCTCAGTAACCACAAAAACTCTAATTCTCTTTGTCTTCTCCGGCAAAGTAACGACATCGGAAAACAACCAACCTGAAACTAACTTAATTCCATCACAAAACCCCAACCAAAGCCAGCCAAAACCCCAATAAATCCATCTGAAACAGACCCACACCACTACGGTTTCCCTTCATCTTTCCCCATTTTTGTGTCTTTTGTTTGTTTTGTAGGCAGTCCAGCAAGATAAAACCTTCATCATAGCTTTACTGTACAAAAACCAACAACATCACATCGGGCAACTACACCCCGCCGCAAATACCATCGGTGAACCATAACTGGCTCACTACCTTTGTTTTCTCATCATTGGTGACTCTTGTATATCTGTTAATTTTAGATGGGAAACATCATCTAGTGTTGCTTCATATCAAATATAATTGTACCAATCATAGTCAAAACTGATAAGTTTACATCGAAGGATTCAACAACAGTCTCGGCAAAAACCAGGCTCACTGAAACAAATATCACAAAGCATGGTCTCCAGAAAAAGGCTAACACTTCTCCTGCATTCCTCAGGTATGCTTGGATTTCATGCTAATTTGAATTCTATTTTTATTGTTCTTCTTCTTCCTCTTGTAGCAACTTTCTTCTCTTCCAGACAGAGAAGCGAATAACTACAAGGGAGTTGGATTTTCTAGGGCAGGTGATTGTGGTGGTATACATGCCCTTCCTATTCGTGATCCACTTCCACCAGATCATGGGCAAGAGCTAGCACCAAATGGAAGATTTTTGGTATTTCTAACGAGGCCTTGTGAAACAGTACCTTAAAAATAGAAGTGGTATGTAAATAAGAAGTTGGTGGATGTTATTTATCATTTCCCACAATGTCCCAAGCCACCAAACCTTGGACGTGGAAACTGTGAGAATTGCAGCCTTAAATAGGCAGAATCGTGTTACAAAATGAATCATAAGGAATCTTTTCTAGGTTAATGGATGAACATTACCATGATTCTGCCTACTTGAGGTTGCAGTTCTCAAAGTTATTGGTCTGAGGTTTGGTGGCTTGAAAAGTCATGTCGAACGATAATAACATCCACCAACTTCTTATTTACATACTACCTCTATTTTAGGGTAGTGTTTCATAAGGCCTCAAAATAAATATGATAGCTCTTCTATTTGGTGCTAATTATGGCCCACGAGCTAATGAAAGTGGATCACGAACAGGAAGGGAAGGTATGCCAACACCTCCTACCCTAGCTATTCCAACTCTCTTGTAGTTATTAACTTCTCCATTTGGAAGAGAAGAATGTTTCTACAAGAGGAAGAACAATAAAAACAAAATTCAAATTAGCACGAAATCCAATCACACATAAGGAATGTAGGAGCAGTGTTAGCCTTTTACGGAGACCATGCTTTGTGATATCTGTTGCAGTGAGCCTTATTTTTGCCAAGACTATTGTGGTATCCTTTGATGTAAGCTTTTCAGTTTGTAATAGATGTGTACAATTACATTTGATGTGAAGCAACACTAGATGGCTACATATGTGGACATAATCCAAATAAGCATGAAATCCAAACATGCTTGAGGAATGTAGGAGCAGTGTGTGCTTCTGGTTTACCAAACACAACTTTAGTGATTATTAAACTCCTACAAATTTTGTTACCAACCTTACATGTAATAGCTTTGATAAGAGAATCACATAGTAAAGGTTTCATTTTCGTCCTTGAAGATGTAGTCCTCTCTTTCGTCAGAGTCAAAATCAATATCGAAATAAAAAAAAAAAATTGGCATCAGGTCAATAAAAAGATATGGTACATTTTTTCTAAAAATTGATACAAATAACCTAATAAATCTATACATCCTATATACCAAAGAGCCTTGTCAAAGCTAACCTTTTGAGTTTGGTGACTGTTTCGAAGGAATCACCTAACTGAATAAGGCAAAGAATGGATTTATCTCCATACCAGGATACTCAAACTTGAGATACTTTTTAACTCAAATCATACTTCAAAACCGTTTTTCTTTCCATCTTTCAGAGCCCGAAAATACTTCGAAAGATATAAATATCTATCCTTAAAGGTTCCTAAACCTGTAACTCTTTTTCCTACCCACCAGCCCCACTTATCACCAACATTTGTTCAATCTACATAAGCATATGGTAAACATTCACCAGAGTCATTCTCTGAAACTGGATAAAGTTGAAGCCCAGTTTCATTGAGTCTTGATGCACTCCCATTATATACAACGAGTGAATGACTCTACCCAACCTCCTCCTTGGCTGACATTTAGTTGGAAACTCTAACTCTATTGATAAAGATGAAACTACCTTTTTGGCTAAAAATAAAAAAGAAATATCAGAAGTCCACGTCAGAAAGAAAACCATTTTTTGATATGAAATAACTATTAGAGACAGAAAAAAGTAGTTAAAGGAGAAAAGAGAAAAGTTGGGCCTACTCTGAATGAAAACAAGACAACTATGCTTCAGATGAAGATAAGTGTAGACCTTTCAGCATGACCTGCAGAAGAATTTTCCTCCCAAGGAAAAAAGAAAATCAATGAATAAACACCAAAGCTGACCAGATGAATCTTTGTGTATAATGCAACATGCTTGACATAAAAACCTAAAGTTTCAAGCCATATTTGGGGTGAAATTATTATTGTTGTTCAACCAATAATACTGAGATACTTGGTTTAAAGAATAGTTTCAAAACAAGAAACTTAAAACCTGTAAAGAAAATAGAATCTGAAACATATTAGAAATAACAAATAAAATAACTTTTTCCAAAGAAGAAAATCGAGTCCAGTGAATGCACAATGTCCTTAAGAAAATTCTTCCCTTTAAGTATCCAAGGTTAATGAAATCTATCTTCTCAGAATATAATGATCTTACTCACCGGTGTATTGGAATCTAAAACCGCGGTGTCAGCAAACCATCAACAATAGTAAAGTACATTAAGAATTCTAGATTTAGTAGAAAAAGAAGAAGTCCAGAAAATCCTTATTTGTTATTGAAAAATAAGAGGAAACCCTTCTATATATATACAATAGAGGACAGTGTGAACAAGTGCTTATTGTGTCTTATCGGAAAGGTCAAAACCCTTTCAAAATGTCACAATCCTTCAGAATAGTCACTACCTTACGAAAAAGTAACAACTTTTCATAAAAATCACAACTCTTCATAAAAGTCACAACTCATTAGAAAAGTCAAAACTCTTTATTAAAGTGACAACTCTTCATTTTTCATTCACAACTTTTAAAAATCAACAATTACTCGTGGCATTAGATGAATTGTTTCCTTGAAGGGTTCTTTTTAATAGATCCTACAATAGTTCAGTCCTAATATGGTCTCAAATCTTTTCAGTAGGTACAAATTTAAGGTTATGATGAAAGAAGGATAAAAAATAAATCCTCTTTAAGAAATGCAGTATATAGAAGCATAAACAATCTGAATCTCATGTACTTATATTTATCTTTCAAAAACCATTTCTTTAGAAATCAAATTCCTAGGAGGAAAAAATGTTACTTACAACACATTTAGAATAGGTAGTTAGCAGTTAGCACTATTATTAAGTGGTGGAACTAGGTATTATAAATGTTGTTAATTCGGTCACCTTCGTTCAAAAAATATATTGTGCAATTAAGGCAAACCTAATCTTCCTAGTTATATGAAAATTGTTGAATCCCCTTGACATATGGGAAGAAACTAGTGTAGTGACAAATGGGGTTCAAAATCTATTTTAGATCATATATTCAAATCTTAGGTATACATTCTTGTGTTTATCTCAAAATTTATTTTTCTGAATCTCCTTCGGCCTCTACTATAATTGCACCGAGAGTCCTGTTTAAACCCTTTGCCAACTCTACATTAACTATTTATAAATAACAACCCATATATTTTACTTCCATGTTACATTTTATTATACAAAGAAAATGAACATTTTCTCCAAACTCAACACAAAAGTTATCCATTGCCCAAGATCATATATATCGACAATAACTTTCTTATATAAATTTTGGGACCATAAATCCACTCTTTCACTCCCCAAAAGCTAGCTATTAATGTGGGAGATCCTCGACGATTTCACACTAGGTACCTTTCACTCTACCACAAGTAGGTAGCTTTTTCTGAGGTACCCCTTTTCGAGTTGGGTGGCCACGCATCTTCCTGATACGGTGGACACGTAGAGTGATAGATGAATCTGATACCATCGATACAATACAGGAGAATGTGGAATTAAAATAGACTAAAAAAGAAAATAAAAATTCTTCTAACAAAAATGAGTATATCTGCCTACTTTAAGAAAAAAAACACAGCATAAATCATTATCATATATAGTGAGGACATGTATATCAATTAATAGGGGAAGCTCTGATTGAATTTGGGAATATACTTGAGGAGATTAAGGACTTGATTAAACTTGGTGTCCTAGTAATCCTAGACGAACACGATAAATTAAAGATTCAAAATAAAAAGAAAAAGAGAAATCAAAACCCAAAAAACCTTTTGAAATGAAAAGATTATGCTTAAAAGGAATAAGGAATCATCTAAAAAGAATGATCCTATACCCATGTTGGCATACATAGTTTATGAGGATTCTGAGTTGTCTGAACTCATCCCAATATCAATTCTCAATACTAATACCAATAACATATAACTTATGCTCAAATATTTAAAAGCATAACTCTTTCTCAATTGAGGTAATTACTCAAAAGATCCTCTTAAAAGAGGTAATACTCTGAAACTTCTCTAAACTCATAACTTATTTAGAAATCGATGTTTCTCTCTTTGAAAATGTAAAATTGTTACACATGGCAATAATTAGTTCCCTTATACTCATTTTGAAACATGTAAGACATTTCTCCTCATTCTCATACACATTTACTCAATACTTAGTTCAAAACTAAAATCAATTTAAAGAATTCTCAAAGAGACTAAAAAAGGTCCTCTTGAACTTTCCTCTTAACTTTACTTTAATTTGAAATGTGAATTAAGACATGTGATTATGACATGTAGGATCTCTCAAGGATTAATTTATACTTTATGATTTCATATTAAGAAGACAATGCAAGTACGATTTGAAATAACACATACGAAATGAAGGACAGAAAAGAAAAGGACTTTGCAACCCTGGCGCACTAAGTGACGTAGGGTGCCTGCCCCAAAACTACTAGACAGTGTTTGAGGTGCACTGAGTAGCGTGCCGGACCATGCCTCAAACTACTAGCCAGTAGTCCTCACACAGTTGTGGCGCGCCACCCCACACATGTGCCCAGAAATTTGACGAATATTTCTTCAATTTTTTGGGTCCTAACTCATCTAGAATCGAGTGATTTCTTAAAAAATATCTTTGATTCATCAACCCAACACAATTTCGATGAAATCCCACACAAAATCCATTAAGAAAAAACACACTTATTCGCAATACCCTCACCTCAAGAACTCAAAAACCTCTATTGTTAAAGAATGGGGTTAAAACTCAAGAACTTCTCTAGATACTCAATATAAACAATCTCATGGATGAATTCATGAAGGAAATTACATGATTGGTACCTTGAAAGAATAGTTGTTCTTAGCGGAATTCTCGGTTCTTGAAAGAATGCTTGAAACCCTTCTCCTGTTCTCCTCATCAAAACCTTCTTTCAAACTTTTAAGTGTTTAAGAACATTGAAAAGTGGTATAAATCAGTTTAGACCCTAATTTAGGTGGGAAAACGTTTTAGGCCTAGTGGTGTATGGAAAAGACTAAAATACCCTCTCCTTAGGATAAGAAACCTTAACTAGAGAGGCTTCACTCAAATAGCCAAAACTTTTTACTTAGAGCTCGATATTTAGCAAACGCGGTGGCGTTGAAAATAAGACTCAAAGACCTTCCATTTGATACCTCATGGGCCACCTAACTCTTTATGTACTAAAAGATATAGTCATGTGAAGTTGACTCAAAACTACAAACTGGTCGTAGTTCGAGGTGTTACAACAACCATCAAGATGACTCTTTTCTCACATAGCCACAGTAACATTCTAAATCAATACAAACTACAGCCAGAAGTGAACCTGAACAACTATCACAAACTCATAATGTACAAACCATCAGAAATCTTATCATGATTTCATTCTTAGAGCATAGTCTTTCCATGAGCTTAAACTATAAGAAATTGATCTTTATACATCACGTACTTATTAAGGGAGGATCCAACTTCTCTAACCCAGAGAAGGAGATGATCAAGTTACTACCCAGGGAATGATAAAACGAGGTATATAGTACCTCTAATAAAACATTATGAATGCTAGATCAGTAACTACGGTTGTTGACAATCCGTAAGAATGACAAAATTAGACACAATAGTCCCCACATTCAATCACACATAGCCGAAACGTGATCACGATAACGAGATAAATCTTAAGACTATCAGACAACTATAAATATTCATTGTAGTTCTTCTATAAATTCTCATAAGTAAAGTAATACTTTTAGAACCACTGGAATACTTCAACTTCTCCAAGAAAATGCCAAATGTGTCATATCTAAAGTAACTAAGTCTGCCCCAACATCATACCCTATCAAGCGGACATTAGAGGATCGGTATATATGATCACCATTAGGGATCCACCTATAGAAGTGAAAATAGGTGTGGGGATAGGTAGTAAATCATACTTCAACTCATGTCTAGGACAAAATATATGGTCACATAACAATATACAGAAGCAATGTTGAATAACACTAAATACGTTTTCCAAAATCCCCATATAAAACATTTCCATTCAATTGACTCCATTTCTTTGATTTTTAGCTACCAAAAATCCATTTGTATGATACACATTACAATCATACCCATACTTGATTTTATCATACCTCACGTACTTTTCATATCATTCCACTGAAGCCCACACTCTCAATAGTAATAAAACATCACAAGCATTCCAATCATTTACCTTCCTCTCAAACCATTACTAGTATCAATGTATTCTTAGTAAAAACATACTCACCCCCAAAATTTATGAACAATAGCTCCCTCTCTTTACATGTAAGAACTTCATGGTAGCTACGAGTCACACCCAAGGATGATAATACTAATTTCAAATTTGATAGTACTTTCTCATCAAGGTAAAGCTATTGAATCACACCCAATGTGAATTCCATGCAATCTTTCACATACCAAGTTGCAATTATCATTCAACCTATCATATATACCCCATGTCAAAACTTAAAGAGAATCTCGGTCACCCTAAGAATTTTGTATACTATGACCATATATCCTTTATTTACCATCAAATGTCTATGTAACACAACACAATAGTCTATATAGTCCTATCAACTAAACAGTTTAAATCCCTTCGGAATCCCTAATAATCATGTAGAATTATATCCCATCCGTTAGTGAATCCATAAGTTAATCACCATTTAGAACAACATAACACCACATGAATACATACAATCTTCCATACATCACTGTTAGTCTCCTAGACCAAACCTAATCTTTATAAAAGTCATTGATAAACCCGTTATAAGATTGTACCAAATCAATCAACCCTGCATTGTCATTTCTATATTCACAGGTGAAAAACCCTACTACCTTCAACTTTAAACCAATGGATTCTTTCGAAATGCTCAATACCTGATGTAATCAATCATTTCTGTCATGCCCCAAGGCTACCCCCTGGGCGTAAACATAGGACCTAGGATCACGAGTGACCCCAAGCTAACCCTGAGCTGGCATATCATAAGAAAACTGAATATATCTATGAAATAATGCAGAAGCTAAATCCTGAGATAACTAAATGATAGGGAATACCCAATACTGGTCTGAATATATATAAAATTTTAAGAGTTTAGTGAACTAAATGTAAATACTGAAATATGTTGAAATGAACAAATCTGAATGGAATGACCAACTACTTAACATGTTGAGACTGAATACTGAAATATAAGTGAAAACTTGATCAAATGCACAGGAGTCTGATTGTGGGAGTTACTAATAACCGACATAAAACCACATGAGCTAAACACGAAGTCCGATGTATACACCCAATCGAGAGGACACAATATACCTTGTCGGGGGTATAAAGGCATGACTGACGTGATCACTAAATCTGATGCCCACAGAGGGGACTTATAAACCTACGAGGGCACATAGTTTTGGGACTATGCAGGTATGCTGTACCCTAGTCCAACTCGGTGTTAACTCTACTCCCAACTAAATATTTTTATGAAAAATTATGACTAAAATACTAAATGCTGAATGGCTTAAAATATTAACATGCAAAATATGAGAATGTAACAATTATATACTGATAATCTGACATTCGAAAATAGGAGCATGTATATCTGTTTTAACTGACCTAGAATGTGAAATTCATGAACTAAGAGAATCTACACAACTAGAGTTTTGAGTTTCATGCAAAGAACTAAGAAATGATTCCACGAAAATATGGTAATCTGATTAGGAATATTCTAACAACTAAATCACAACTAGTATCTAAGGTTTTAAAAACCCTAGGTCTAAGAAAGATATAACGAATTGAGAATCTGACTGAATTCTAGGGACCTAATGGCCGAAGGAACCTACTAGTGAAATCCTACACACCTGGTGACAAATTTCACGGAGGAAATCTTTCAATTTCAGGGCTGGAATTAAGAAAACTTGTTGCATTCTTCGAGAGGGCTTGGTCAATTGTTTCTTCTCTTTTTGCTCTAGTTTTGGTGAATTTTAGAGAATGAATCGATTAGTGAAAGATCTGATTAAGTTACTAGGCTTAAACTGACCAAAACTATATAGTTTAGGAGTTACAAAACACAGTTTATGTGTCCAACGCAAAGGGGAAAAGACCAAAACAACGGACCGTGGATAGACCTACAGTCCTTCTTGACATCTTTTCATTTGGCATCTGGGAGCTGAAGGCTGGGGAGGTTTGAACCACATCCCTGGACCATGGACAGTGGTCCCACTTACTATCCGTAGGTCGTGCCATTAGTTAACCCTTTTCTTGGAGTTCTAGGGGAAAGCTGAGGTGGCCAACCACGGACCACACCTATGGTCAGCGGGCCAACCAACGGTCTGTAGGTGTCCTCTGTCGATGAAATGTGTAGGTTCTACAAAATCTATCATTTGGTCCTTTTTGAATCCGGGGCATTACATTATCTCGTCCTTGGGAACATTCATCCACAATGAAGTCTAAACTAGCTGCATATGGAGGGAAGGAGTTGCAATCCCTACCATTAAGTACTGGAAACTGAAATCTGACTAAACTGAGTTCCAAGAACATGCAAATATACTGAAAAGTGAAGAATAGCTGAACGAAAAAGATATCGAGACTGATTTTATGCAAGTGTAAACTGAGAGACTAGATTACCTGAAGTTGAAATAGAATCGGAAGGAAAAAGATGAGGATACTTGGCCTTCATGGCTGCGTCTGCTTCCCAAGTAGCTCCCTTTACAGACTGACTCTCCTACAAAACCTTAGCTGAAGAGACTTCTTTGTTTTTTAACCTATTAACCTGATGATCAATAATTTCAACTGGAACCTCCTCATAAGTGAGACTATCATTCATAGATACACTTTCTAATGGTACTATGGATGCCGGATCACCCACACACTTCTTCAACAATGAAATGTGAAGGATTGGGTGAACAACTTCTAGTTCTACTGGCAACTCTAACACATAAGCCACTTACAACCCTTTCCAAGATTCTATAAGGACCTACATATCTAGGACTAAGCTTTCCTTTCTTGCCAAATCTCATCACCCCCTTCATAGGTGACACCTTCAGGAAAACCAAATCATCTGTTTCAAATCTAAGTCCCTTCTCCTAACATCTGTATAGGACTTCTAACAACTCTAAGCTGTCTTAAGTCTATCTCTAATGAGCTGAACCTTTTCCATAGCATCATGAAATGAATCTGGCCCAATTAATGCCGTTTCACTTACTTCAAACCAACCAATCGGAGATCTGCATCTACGCTTGTATTATGCCTCATAATTGACCATCTAAATACTGGAATGGTAGCTGTTATTGTAGGTGAAATCTATGAGAGGTAGGTCATTATACCAACTATCATTGAAATCGATCACGCAAGCTCTTAACATGTCCTCTAAGGTCTGAATGATACTCTCTGCCTGACCATTCATCTGTGGATGAAATACTGTGCTAAGATTTACCTAAGTACCAAGAAATTTATGAAACGATTTCTAGAAATGAAAGGTAAACAGAGGATCTCTATCTGATATGATAGACAAAAGAACCCCATGTAACCTGACTATCTCCTTAATGTAGAGTTTAGAGTAGTCCTCCGCTGAGTCTGTAGTCTTGAAAGCCAAAAAGTGAGCGGACTTACTAATTCTGTCTATTATCACCCAAATGGAGTTATGTTGTCTCCGAGTATGAGGTAAACCCCTAATGAAGTACATATTTATCACTTCCCACTTCCAAGTAGGAATGTTAACCTCTTGAGTCATACCTCTTTGTTTCTGATGTTCTACCTTCACCTATTGACAATTAAGGCACATAGCCACAAAATCTACTATATCCCTCCTCATACCGTTCCACCAAAAGATTTCCCTCAGATCACGGTACATCTTAATGGCACTTGGATGAATAGAATACCTAGAGTTATGGGCTTCTGTAAGGATCTGCTGCCTCAACTCACCCACCTTAGGAACACATAAGTGACCCTGGTAGTGAAGCACACTATCTCCCCATTGGGAGAAAACCTCAACTTTCTGCTGATGAACTACACCCTTCAATTGAAGAAATATAGGATCACTGTCTTCTTTTTCCTTAACCTCCGCTACCAATGAAGATTCTGATCTATTTTGAACTATCACACCACTATCTGACATATCTATAAGACCAACTCCTAAGCGAGCAAGTCAGTGAACATATTTTGTTAATTCCTTCATTTATTCCTCAACATGTGCTACACTACCCATAGATAGTCTGCTAAGAGCATGATCTACTACATTGGCCTTACCGGGATGATAAACACATTCATGTCATAATTTTGAGGAATTCAAGCCATCTTCTTTGGCGAAAATTCCACTCTTTCTGGGTGAATACATACGGGAGGCTCTTATGATTTGTGAACATATCCACGTGAACATATACAAGTAGTGTCTCCAAATTTTTAGGGCAAATACTATAGTAGCAAGGTCGAGGTCATGAGTCGGATAGTTCTTCTCATGTACCTTGAGCTATCTAAAAGCATAGGTTATTACCTCACTGCATTAAAACACAACCTAGGTCGACCTTGGATGCATCGCATTGGATCACATAACCGTCTGAACCCTTTGGTAGAGTCAACATAGAAGCATTAGTCAACCTACTTTTCAGTTCTGAGAAGCTCTTCTCACACTCATCTGATCACTCAAACATAACCTTTTTCTGAGTCAACTTAGTCAATAGGGAAGCTATGGATGAGAATCCTTCAACTAATCTCCTGTAATAACCAGCCAAACCTAAGAAATTTCTGATATCTATTGGAGAGGTGGGTCTCGGCCATTGTTTTGCTGCCTTTATTTTCTTAGAATCCACTCGGATCCCTTTGCTAGATACTATATGAGCAAGGAAAGTAATTGATTGTAATCAAACTCACATTTTCTAAACTTCACAAATAATTGGCGATCTTTGAGAGATTGCAGAACAACTCTCAGATGAGTTGCATGTTCCTCCTCATTCCTATAGTAAATGAGGATATCATCAATAAAGACATTAAGAACAAGTCTAAATACTGCTTGAACACCCTGTTCATTAAATCCATGAAAGCTACAAGAGCATTGGTTAGTCCAAATGACATAACTACAAATTTAGTAATGATACCGAATTCTGAAGGCTGTTTTCGGGATATCACTATCTCTGACTCTGAGGTGATGATAACCAGATCTGAGATATATCATTAAAAAAATGACTAGCACCCTGAAGTTGGTCGAACAAGTCATCAATTATGGGGATAGGGTACTTTTTCTTGATTGTGACTTTGTTCAAATGCCGATAGTCAATGCACATCTTGAGAGAACCATCTTTCTTTTTCATGAATAATACTAGAGCACCCCATGGAGAGATACTCGTTCTGATGAAGCCTTTATCTAAAAGGTCTTTTAATTGTTCTTTTAATTCCTTGAGCTCAGCTGAAGCCATTTTGTAAGGAAGAATCGAAATAGGCTGGGTATCTTAAAGAAGATCAATTTCGAAGTCGATTATCCTTTTAGGAGGAGCTCCGGGAAGATCTTCTAGCAACACTTTTGGAAACACATTTACTACTGGGACTGACTCAAGAGTTGGGGTTTCGAAGCTTGAATACTTAACCCGAACAAGATGATAGACATACCCTTTAGAGATCATTTTTCTGGCCTTAAGGTAAGAGATAAAACGACCTACAGGAGCTAAGCTACTAACCTTCCATTCTAAAATTAGATCATTTGGAAATTGAAACCGAATGATCCTAGTTCTACAATCGATTGAGGCATAACAAGAATATAACCAATCCATGCCTTGAATAATGTCAAAGTCTACCATTTCTAACTCTACAAGATCTGCTGAGGTGACTTTCTAAGAGATAACTGAATGGTAATTTCTATATACCCATCTATCTATAACTGGATCACCAAGTGGGGTAGAGACTGAGAAGGGTTCTGAAAGAGTTTTTGGATTAACATTGAAGTTTACTTCTATATAAAGAGTTACAAAGGAAAGAGTATCCCCTGAATCTAACAAAGCATTAAAATCTAAATTAAAGACTCGTAACGTACCAATGACTACATCAGGAGAATCTTCCTCGTCTTGGTGAACCTGGAGAGCATATAACCTGTTCTGGTGCTGACCGCCCGCCACTTATACCCAATGAAGCACCCTACTGAGCTGGGCGACCTGTAGCTGCTGCTAGAGCTATAGACTGAGCCCTGTTATTGTTACCTCCTTGTCCTTTTCTAGAAGAAGGGAAATCTCTCAACCTATGACCAAAATGACCACACCCAAAGCATCTTTCCTTACCTACAAGACACTCACTCGAATGGTTCTTACCACACTTTGGACAAGTTGAGTAGGTCCTTTTACCAGAAGTACTCCCCTAATACTCAGCACCTAATGCCCTACTTTTTTGATCCTATTAAAACCTGGGGGATGGAGCACTAGCTGATGAAGGTGTTGGGGCTATAGTCCTTTCTTGAAGCTACGAGCAATTTCCACCACCCGATTTCTGCTGAGAGTACTCATAGTTCCCTATTCTAGCCTTCTTATTGTCCTTAGCCATTTTCCTAAGCTTATCTCTCCAACCTACTAAGCATGAGTCATGAGCCTAGAGATATTCATGTCTTCTAACAACATATCATTCCTACTCTCTGTCTTCACCAAGTCGGATACCCCAAACAGGAACTTACTCATTTGTGCCCAGGGATCGGCAACCATATATGGAGCATACTAGGAGAGCTGGGTGAACTTAAGTTCATACTCACAGACTGACATGGTACCTTGCTTCAAATTCATAAACTCCTGAGCCTTAGCCTCCCTCAACTCTCTCTGGAAGAACTTATCAAGAAAAGTTCCGACAAAACACTTCTAAGTTATAGGAGCTGCATTCTTACCCCTATTTTCATTCCACTGTGTGATCCATATATGAGCGACATCCTTAAGTTGGTAAGATGCCAGCTCTACCCTATCATTTCCAGTCATTTCTATCACTCAGAAGATCTTCTTAACCTCATCAATGAAGTTCTGCGGGTCCTCCCCAACTTGCGACCCTAGAAACTCAGGCCGATTTATCCTAACAAAATCTTGGACCCTATTTGTGTCACTGATCCACCATTTGTATTTGTAGGAACTAAAAACTGCTGATTGTTCTGATTGGCCACACTCTGAGCCAAAAGTTGGATAACATTCCAAAACTTTACATTTGAAACCTCATGGTCTGGGACTGGAGGAACTACGTTAGCATTGCGGGCATTAGCATTCCTTGCGTAAGCTCTACAAAGAGGCATGATTTGAAATGCATAACAAAGAATTAGAAATGAGAAGTTGGATAATACCTCACGAATGATAAGAGTAGCAAAGAAAGTGAAGTTTTTCTTAAAAACTTTGTAGCCTCCCTCTCATTAGATGTGGTGCACTTCACACCCATGAAAAGGACTTTACTTAGTGCGCCTTCAGACATCCTAGGACTCTTAAACCTAATTCTTTGATACCAAGTTTTTCATGCCCCGAGGCTACCCCCTGGGTATAAACACGGGACCTAGGATCACGAGTGACCCTAAGCTAACCCTGAGCTGGCGTATCATAAGCAAACTGAATATATCTATGAAAAAATAAACTAATGCAGAAGCTAAATCATGAGATAATTGAATGATGGGGAATACCAATACTGGTATGAATATATATAAAATTCTAAGAGTTTAGTGATATGAAACAATCACTAAAAAACTAAAGTTGAATCTAACTATGTCTAAAAAGCCTTTAATAGACTAAAGCCACTGGGACATCTCCCGAGCTAACTCTAACAAACTAAAACTTAAATAAAAGACTCAAATAGAAAACATGTCTATTGTTCTCGAAGTATGAGGAATCACCATTGATGCTTCTAAGTAAAGACCAGGAACTGATCTACGCATGATCTGAATGCTGAGGACCTGAACCTATATCTTGAAAGGTTGTTGCAGAGAGTATGCGTCAGTACATGGGATGTACCGAGCATGTAGGATATAGAATACAATTAAAAAAATATGTAAGTTGAACAAGGCATAATTGAGCAATGACATAATCTGAACATAATGTAAATATTGAAATATATAGAAAAGAACTAAACTTAATGTAATGACCAAGAACATAACATGCTAAGATTGAATACTCAAATATAACTGAAAACCTGGTCAAATGCACTAGAGTCTGAATATGGGAGCTACTACTAACCGACATAAAACAGTGTGAGCTAAATGCAGAGTCTGATGTATACGCCCCATCGAGAGAACCCCATATACCTTGACAGGAAACTCAGAACCCTAGATGTGTAGATTTGTTTAGTTCATGAATTGTAGCTAGTTGATGAGTTCGAGATTTGGACTCATTTTGGGCTTTGTTTATATAGATCTAATGTCCTCAAATGCTTAATTTGTGTCATAAACATATGTTAAAGACTTCATATTCAAATTTGTAGATTGAGGAACAAAGAAAGGACACTAAAAGGCAAAAAGGAACAAAACAAACTGAAGAAATAAAGAAAGGAAAGACTGGTGATCGCCAAGAGCACTTGGCGAATCGCTGAGTGCCTAACTTGACCGCCTAAAGTTCTAGTGTGCCAGCCCTAAGGGAAGAAACCAAGTTGGTGACAAAAAGGGGCAGTCGATGAATCGCTGAGTCATTCCACGATGCAAAGAGAGATCGCCCAAAGTTACAGAACTTGAGGATGGTGAATGCCAAGGTGAAAAGGTGAAGGAAGAGATCAATGGGAGGTTTATCGAGTTGTTCCGCGAGCCCGACTTACTTCGCCAAATGGCCCTTTGTGGCTTATTTTTGGCGACTATAAATTAGATTTTGAACAATTATTTTATGGGCTAATTGATGCTGGCTAAGGTTAACTTAGACTAAATTAGTTTAGAACATTTTTCTCCGTAGTTTTTCATAGTTTTGATGAATTTGAGAGATTCAAATTGGAGATTTTAGAAGTGGGTTTCGAATATCCTGCAAATTGAAGCATTGTAAAGACTAAATTACTCTTACTAGTTGATGGCTAATCGATTCGGTAATCGTTTTTACTCTTTTATGATGTTTGGCTAAAACCCTAATTTTTGGAGTGTGATCATGTGATTATGGGTTGAATTAGTTTATGGGTATTGTTGATTACTAGTTTAATGAAGTGGGTTTATTCATTAATTATTGGTCAATTTATGAAATGTAGTTGCAAATGTAGTTCTAATTTTGTGTTCTTGGCTTGCGAGAGAGAGAGGTTTTAGAACTAAGATTATTGATTAATGATTTGTAGGTATTGGGTTGAGTTGGGTTTAGCTCGAGAGAGTAAATCCTAAACCCAATCCTACCCATCTTGCTTGAGAAAGTAGATGAATTAAGGTGTGGGTTGTTCTTCATTGTTATGCTTGTTGATATTCGAAATAAATCACCTAATTCGGGATAGTTGTTCGAGAGAAAGCTATCTCCCTTTTTTCATTGATTTTTAGCTGTGTACTAGTAGTTTGAATTACCCATATATCAAAATTTTCCTATAATCGATCACATCCTAAGAATTCTTGTCCTTATTGTTACTTTAAAGTGTTTGTGACTGCTTTGTAGTTAGTAATTGAAAACCAAAACTCCCATCTCACATTCGTGTCACCCCTTTTAATTTGATTTATGTCTTTTTTGATAATTTCTATTCCTATGGCTGATTAGACCACATTTGAACTTCCTAATTAAATTTGAACACGTACGCTCTCTATGAGATTCGACCCCAACTATTTGTTGGGTTTTATACTGCTTAACGATCGTTTGCACCTAGAATCTGATGAGATGTGCTTGAAACATTAATAAAAAATGGTGTCGCTGTTGGGGAGTGGTGTTGTTTACAATTCTTTTGGTGAAGTTGAATTGTGATCTTTTTATTTATAGTTGAATCTACTTATTTTAGTTTTGGTTTTGTGTTGCTTCAGTTAAACAGAGGAGGAATTGAGCATAAACGGAAGTAATGGTATCCAAGTGGGCTACCAAGATGATGTTGGAAACCTCAATGATGTCAGTTACCCAAACATGAATGATGCAGTCCAAGTGGGTGGTGTTGGAGCTATTCATTTACCTCTGGCTGAAGGAATCACTGTCTTTCACATAACAAGCACCATATTTTAGCTCCTAGAATTGAAAGGATTATTTGGGGGGTTGGCTCATGAGGATCCCCATGAGCATATCAGGAACTTTGTGCATGTTTGTGGTCCATTCTCATTTAAGAACATATCGCAAGAATCATTTAGTCTTAGGTTGTTCCCATTTTCTCTAATGGGAGAGGCCAGTAAGTGATTAGCTGAGTTGCCAAAAGACTCCATCACTTCTTGGATGGAGCGGATCATAATGTTTGAAGTGATATTTTTCCTTCCATCAAAGATGATGATATTCAGGGATAGTATCCAAGATTTCAAACACTTGGAGGGTGAGTCGATTCACTAAATGTGGCTGAGGTTTAAGAAGTTGGTACTGTAATGTCCAATTTGTAGATTGCCCAATAATGTGGTGTTGCAATACTTCTATAGGAGCCTCAATTTGGTGAACAAAGGAAGTGTTGATCAACTTGTTCCTGGTGGTATAATGCAACAACCCTATGAAATAGCTTCCCAACTCTTTGATCGTATGACCAAGATCAACAAGGCAAGGTATATTCATGAAGTCCAAGTCTCTCCTCTCAACTTTAGAATGACAAAGGAGCAAACCGAAAAAGATCAAAAGAGAGACCAAAACATGGCAATGATGATGAACCAGCTGGATATCTTGTCTTAAAATGTCATGGGTATTGGTACAAAGAGTGTTAATATTGTGGGTGTTGGTGCAGTAAACCCCAATGAAGCCCAATTTGAAGCGTTGTACAATGTGGAAGTGAACTTCCTAGCCAATCAAGGAGGAGGCTATTGTGCAAACTACCAAAGACCGGGTGGAAATTAGGGTTGGAATAGAGATGAGGGTTGGAGAGACTGTGATAGAGATTGGCGTGATCGCAATGCTAGTTGGAAGGAAATAGAGGGGGAGAAGGATAAGTATGTTCCTCCCCATGAGCAAAAGTCAAGGACTATAAGGGTGGCCGTTCAGAAGACATGCTCTCTCGCATTCTCAACAAAGTTGAAGGGTCTGACAAAGTGTTGAAAGAAATTAAAGAGGATGTCTCAAATCTCAATCAGACGATAACCTCTCACTCAGTCTCTATTAAGCAGCTTGAGGCCCAAATGGGTAATATTTCATCACATTTGAATCCAAGACAACAAGGGTGGTTGCCTAGTGATACAATGGCAAACCCCAAAAATAAAATTTGAATGGGTACTTCCGTCGTGCCACGACATTAACTAAGGTGCTTCTTGGGAGACAACCCAAGTTTTTAATGCTTTAAGTTTGATTTTGAATAACGGTGTTGATTGTAGAGGTTGAAAAGTGAAGTGTGTTGTAAAATAAGAGGTTTGACAAGCCAAAAGTCCACTCAGCAACTCGCGAAGAGGTCGGCGAGCCCGACTTGGACCATTATTGGACCCATAAAACCTGAAAAGAAAGTCTGTAAAACTCAGCGGGCCAATTAATTAATAGATGACTCACCGAACAGGTCGACAAGCCCGATTTTGTCCACCATTTAGACCCCCAAAGTGACTAGAGGTCCTGTAAAATTTGGCTAGGTAAATTACCACTCGGCGCATCACTGAGTGGTTCGGCGTGGTCGACTAACACCGCCGAAAGGGCTGCAAATTGAAAGGTTTAAAAAGGCCAAATGGTTTAAAATTTCAAAATCCTTCATGTTCTCTAATTTCTAACCCCGTATACTCTCACCACACTTTAGGTCTTCCATATTTTACTATTCATTCACTTTTGTGTGGGATCTCATGCCCATAATTGGAATACTTTACCGCCTAGCTTTTCAAATTCTCAATTCGGCATGCAGGTTGGTTTTCTGAACCCCGCACCTTTGATTAGTGGTTGAACTCAAATGCTATTGGTAAATATGTGGTGACATGTGTTGGGTAATTTTTTAAATCATGTTTATGTGTCGAATTGCCCATATTGTTTTCGAACTTGTGCCTAAAGTCTTAAAAAGATGATTTCTTGTGTTATTTGTGATTAATTTAGTTCTAAATTGTTGGGTTGTAGTTATTTTGTATTGGGTCTAGTGGGGTAAAGTCTGAATAACCCAAAATGTGACAAATGACATAATTTTCCCAATGATGGAGCATTTGACGCCATTCTTAAGGGCAAAAGCCATCAAATAGCCAATTTTGGCCAAACCAGGGGATGTCTGAGTACCCCAACTGCATGGGTCATATGGGTCTGGTTTGAATTACATGGTTTGTGTCTTTGATTTTGAATTCGGGGGCTGTGGGTTTGAATTTGGGAAATAGTGTTGAAAATTAGCACGTTGGGCAGTTTGGCGCACTGGGTCAAGCTCACCGAACAATTTGTTGGTTCGCCAAAGTCCCCCTTTGATCACCCTTAATTTCTTAATTTGACTAATTTGAGCCTGTAACTTTCGGTGGGAATCCTGAGCTCGCCGAGTTTACTCGGCGACTCTCTAAAAGGTTCATTTAATTGCCCTTTCTGCACCCCTAATCCCTACAACACACTGTAATTTTTAGCGGGCTAGTCTAGGCTCGCCTAGTGGTGTCGGCGATTCAGCGAAAGGCTTTGAACATCACTGACATGCCTTTATTCTAAAAAAATTTCAAGCTGGTTCTTTCGGCGAGCGCAAGCTGACTCGCCTAAGCTACTCGGCGACTGGTTCGGTGAGTCTTTCTGCAACTTGATTTTTGTAATTTTCTTGAATGATTTCTAACACTTCTCGATGTGTTTTGCATATATGGCTTGACCCAAAATACCAGGACGAGACATGTTGCCCCGCAAGCTGGCAAAAGGGATCATCATAAATGTGGATGCAGCAGCATCCAAAGCAAAGGAAACCAAACTTCCTACCACGGGTGGGAAAGGCAAAGAAAAGGGCAAGGCGCACACAACGGAGTCACCGCAGGTCAGCTCCGACAGTGAGGGAGTCTATGTCACTCACCTTACCACATCTTAAAGTGAGGGAGAACACCAGAATTCTCAAGCTGTCATTTCTAAGCCTGAGGATGACCAACTTCTATTGGCCTAGAGATCTGAAATGTACTCCAAGAGGATGCATGATCCGTCTAGGATCCGAGTGCCTCAGACTACTCCTCATCCTCCAGCTCTAGATAAAACTATGGTCTCAGCACCACCTCCACAGGGTCTTCCTCCCCAGTCTCTCAATAGACTAAAGACCGAGGGACTGGGGACTATCATTGAGGAGAAGAGATTGTCCACTGATTGTGTGGTGGACAGATATCTAGAGATATTGAGCACCCTGAAATCCCATAATTTCTGGCTCTTTACTAAACCCGGGGCCCCAACATTCCTAATTGGGTCTGGGAGTTCTACTTATCCTATGGAGCTTTGGTACAACAGGAAAAGAGGAAGGCTGCTACCTTCAAACCAATGGATTATGTAGTTGTCAGGCAAAGGAAGGTAAAATGTGATAGTGATGATACAAATGTTGTTTTGGCATGCACTAACAACATTACAGATGACTACTAGAGCATGATCAAGACAACGACTTAGGAGGACATGAAAGGTTGGTTGGCCCATTTTCTATTTGACAATACTCTTAGGTGGATTGATGCCGGAGTACCAATAGAGAAGAAAGACCTCAATGTGGTAGCGAGGTATTGGTTCGACTTCATTAGTAGCACAATCATGCCATCCCAAAATGAGTCTATCCTCCGCAACACAAAGGTGGCCTGTCTTGGATCCATCATTGCAAGAAAGCGCATCAATCTAGGTACAATTATTACATACGAGATTGCCATGAGAGCTAGGCAGCAACAACCATCTATTCCTTTTCTTGTGTTGATCAATGAGTTGTGTAGACGAGCCCAGGGGCCACGTGATGAGAAGAAGCATGTGGAAGTGATTCCTACTTCCTCTATTGACATTCAGCTTATTGAGGCTGAGTACTTGAATGATGAGGCTAAGAAGAAGAAGGTAGCCCAGGTGGATACATCCCGGCTGTTGATATTGAGACACTAACTACAAAGGTAATACTGCCTACTCTGGCCACTAGGCATTTAGGTACTTCTAGCTCTACCCCCTCTATGACTCTGAGTTTTTCTACCACTTCCCTACCTCCTAGATCTATTGCCTACTGCATCCCGACCACAACTCACCCAGACCATGCTAATACGAATTGGGCACCTGGGCTATTCTGCTGATGTGGGTGCCTCCAAGCTAGAGGTTGCAGTCCCTAGGATGATTGAGAGAGCTCTCACTGATGTTTTGACACCTCTTTGAGATGTTATTGATGCCCTCGCAACAAAGATAGAGGTGTGTAGAAGAGGTCAGGGAGCCACTCATATGGTGACGGTCTTAAAGGCTGTAATTGCAGAGTTGAGAAAACATGTGGACCAACTGAAGTCCACTAAAATGTCAATGATTTTTGGGACAGTGGAGATTCCTGATGACTTAGATATAGATATTATGGCCAGTTTTGATGTGCCTCCGGCTACCATCGGAGATGATGTTAGAGCTGATGATATGACCACACAGTTTGAGGCAAAAACTGATGAGGAGTAGCTCGGTGTTCAAGAGGAGACTACCTATGAGGCCCTGACTAAGATTGAGGAGGCTATGGTACTTTTGGCTATTCAGACATCGTTGAGGGATACTTCTTTGGAAGGCTCTAGCGGAGCCACAATTATTGAGAGTTGAGACTCCGGGCACTGATGCCCAATCCCAGAGTGTGACCCCGGGCATTGATACCCCGACAGATAGACTGATTGTGATACAGATTTCAGCCCACGCTTAGCCTGGCAGGATGACATCTTTACCTCCCTTTCTGTTGTTTTGGTTGATTATCTTCATTTTAGTTGCATTTGAGGACAACTGCTTTTCCGTTATGGGTGAGGTGAGGTATTTCCATACCTACCTCTTGTGATTATATTTTATTTGTATATATTGGGTTCTGTGATCTATATATGTATGTTGATTGTGTTTTGATCTTAATCTTATGGATGCGAGCTTGTGGCTCCTTGTTTTGAATGTAAATAGTTTTGACCTATTTTAAAAAATTTGTTTGTGCCACCTTTATTGTTTGTGATTGTGGTTGTTCTTGTGCAAATTTGAGTATCGGTTATGATCAATACTGATCATTCGAATAGTGCTCTAAATTGAACAAAATGAATGTGCAGCTACGATGAGGCCAAATGAAGTTGTATAGACAATGTGTGGACTTTTAGCATCTCGTTGTGACTAGCTGGTTATCGAATGTGTCTCTTATGATGAACATTGCACACTAGCTAGAAAGTGTGGAGTCTTGTTTGATATTGGTGCCAATGCCTTGTGTGATGAGATTACCTTGAACATTGTGTGTGATGACAACATTACCTAGAATTTTCCCCGTTAGTCGGGTTCACAAAATGATACAAGCACTTGAAATGTCTTAGGCAACAATTTTTAATAGTTAAACAATTTCACAATATACCTCTTTTGTGGCCAACCTTGTGAGATGCTTGAACCTTTTTGAGCCTTATCCTTTTCTTGGAAGAAACTTGAATAATTGTGACCCCTTTTTATCCATTAACCCATAACTTTCATGAAGTATGGTTTGTTTGAATAGTCAACTTAGTCCAAAAGCCTAAGTTGAGAGTGTGGTAAAAAGGGAAGGGAAATCAAGAAGTGTGAGAAATTACTCATTTGAGCAATGGTTTTGAAAAAGATGGAACCCCTCCATGTAAAACAAAAGGAGAATAGAAGAAAGCAAAAGAAAAAGAATGAAAAATATTATGAAATAAAGTAGTGGAAGTTACAAAATAAATGGGGTATCATGTAGTTCATTTGAAGTTGAATAATGTGGTGAAATATGAGCATGATCAAAATGTTAAAGAAAAGGATGAAAGTGATGTTCAGACCACACTTCATGAGGATAGCATCCACTGAGCCTAAATGACCATGCCTTTACACTCAGCCCTGTTACAAGCCTTGAAAAGACCTTTGTGATATTTAGTGAACTGAAACAAATGTTCATTGGAAAATAAGGGCAAACCTATGGGTGAAGTCATGCATGTGTTCATCTTTTTGAGTGTGAGAGTCGTTTGTGATTTCGGAACTATAAATTGTTGAAGAACTTTGTGTGAATAAGGAATCATCTTTGTTGTGAGGTCATTTTAGCACCTTTGTTGAGCTTGAACTTCAATTTGAAGCAAGTATTATGAACTTGATCATCTTTGATAGTGGTGAGTCACAATTTGAATCTTTGATTGCACAATTGATCATTTCATGAGTAAGGTGAGCCTTGTTGTGTGCATTCATGTTGAGTCGTATGCAACACTATTTTAGACATCACTTGTTGAACTGCTAATCTTGAGTTTTACTTGAGGACAAGCAAAAGTTTAAGTTGGGGGTGTTGATGAGTCTGAGATTTGGACTCATTTGGGGCTTTTTTTTAGATATACATTTAGTGTCCTCAAAATCTTAATTTGTGCCATTAACTGATGTTAAATCCTTGATTTTAAGGTATATAGATTGAGGAACAAAGAAAGGACACTAACATGTGAAAAAGAACAAAACAAACTAAAGAAATGAAGAAAGGCAAGCCTGGTGATCGCCAAGAGCACTTGGCGAATCACCAAGTAGCTAGCATGACCGCCTAAAGTTCTAGTGTGCCAGCCTTGAGGGAAGAAACCAAGTTGATGACAAAAAGGGGCACTCGGTGAATTGCTGAGCCATTCCGCAATACAAAGAGAGATCACCCAAAGTTACAGAACTAGAGGATGTTGAGTGCCAAGGCAAAAAGGCGATGGAAAAGATCAATGGGCGGTTTGGCAAGTGGTTCGGCGAGCCTGACTTACTTCGCCAAACAGCCCTTTGTGTCTTATTTTTGGCAACTATAAATTAGATTTTGAACAATTATTTTACGGGCTGACTGATGCTGGCTAAGGCTAACTTAGATTGAACTAATTTAGAATACTTCTCTTTGTAGTTTTTCATAGTTTTGAAGAATTTGAGAGATTTAATTTGGAGATTTTGGAAGTGGGTTTCGAATATCCTACAAATTGAAGCATTGTAAAGACTAAATTACTCTTATCTAGTTTATGGCTAATCGATTCGGTAATTGTTTTTACTCTTTTATGATGTTTGGCTAAAACCCCACTTCTTGGGGTATGATGATGTGATTGTGGGTTGAATTAGTTTATGAGTATTATTAATCACTAGTTCAAATGCTATATTGAAGTGGGTTTAATAATGAATTTTGGTTTAATTTATGAATTGTAGTTGCAAATGCAGTTCTAATTTTGTGTTCTTGGCTTGCTCAAGAGAGAGGTTTTAGAACTAAGATTATTGATTAATGATATGTAGGTATTGGGTTGAGTTGGGTTTAGCTCGAGAGAGTGAATCCTAAATCCAATCCTGCCCATCTAGCTTGAGAAAGTGGATGAATTAAGGTGTGGGATGTTGTTCATTGAAATGCTTGTTGATGTTCGAAAGAAATCACCTAATTTGGGATAGTTGTTCGAGAGAAAGCTATCTCCCTTATACTCTAGCCTACTCACTGATTTTTAGTTGTTTACTAGTAGTTTCAATTACCCATATATCAAAATTTCCATATAGTGGATCACATCCTGAGAATTCCTCTCCTTATTGTTATTTCAAAGTGTTTGACACTGCTTTGTAGTTGGTGATTGAAAACCAAACCCCCATCTGATATTCGTGTCACCCCTTTTCATTTGATTTATGTCTTTTTCGATAATTTCTATTCCTATGGATGATTAGCCCACATTTGTACTTCCTAATTGAATTTGAACACATACCGCTCTCTATGAGATTCGACCTTAAATCTTTGTTGGGTTTTATACTGCTTAACGATCGTTTGCACCTAGAATTGGATGAGGTGTGCTTGAAACGTTAATCACTAGGATAGATAAACAGATATACATGCCTCAATTTTGAAATATTTTATTATCAGCATGTTAATGTTGCATTTTCAATTAGCATGTAAGAATATTGAGCTATCCAGTGCATTTCAATTATGTTGTATTGTACACATTTCTAGTTGGGAGTAGGCTTAACACCGAGTTGGACTAGGGTCAGTCACCCTCATAGTCCCAGAACTACATGCCCCCGTAGGGTTATAAGTCCTATTTGTGTGCATCAGATTTTAGTGATGTGACGACGCGAGTCTACACCCTGGACGTGGATGGCACTCGAGAACCATTGTTGGTCCTCAAGTGAACCCTCATCCTGGTGGACTACAAGTGGAAGACTAACTCAAGTATACAAAGTTTTAACTCAAATGAATAACTCTAAATAAAATATTATATTCAAATCTCCATTAAATAGACAACTTAAGTCTTTAAAACATTTAACAAAATAAATGAACAGACTTCTGAAACTCTACTATCTATCTATGAAGCCTCTAACTGACAAGGATAGAAGTGAGGACAAGACCCACCACATCTTAACAACTGAAAGTACAAGTGGAACCCTCTCGAAGCAAGGAGGCTCACCATAGCTAACTCGAACTGCATGTGGTATCAACAAAGCTCCTATTGATGATCTTGAATACCTATATCTGCATCATGAAATGATGCAAGCCAAATGGCTCATTACAAGGAATGTACGAGCATGTAAGGGGGATTCTAAAGCATAACATAAGCTTGAACTTGATAAAAAGGAAACATACTTACCTCTTATCCATTTACTCAACTAACTCAACTCAAAAACAAGATACTCAACTCAAAGATAAGATATTCAACTCAGTGAAATAAGATACTCAACTCAAAGATAAGATATTCAACTCAGTAAAATAAGATACTAAACTCAAAGATAAGATATTTAACTCAGTGAAATAAGGCTCAACTCAACAATAAGATATTCAGCTCAGTGAAATAAGGCTCAACTCAACAATAAGATATTTGACACTTGGTACTCAAACTCTGGATACTCAACTGTGGATAAAGCAATAGTAAGAGATGCAATATATGGGAAGATTTTTAAACAGTAGAAAGAAACTCAATGTATTTAAGAATACAATATACTTAGTTTGTATGAAAGGATACAATATAAATTATGTTTGTATATGTAAATACAAAATAAACTCTGTGTATATAAGAATACAACATATCTTTGTGGGAGTTTCTTTAACCGACAACCATCACTTATGAGCTATGTGATGATACAACATTTTGCTTCACGCTGCCATGGCCGTACTATACTTTGCTAGGGGTATAGAACCTAACTACTAAGTGGATCCACTAGTCTATGCTAAAAAGCACCAAGGAATCATCTAAAAAGTATGATCCTTTTCTACCCACGTTGGCTACATAGTTTATGGTGGATGTGAGTTGTCTCAACTCTTCCCTATATCGATGCTCAATACTACTCCTAAAATATAACTAGCTCATATGTTTAAAAATATAACTCGTTCTATGATTTGAGATGATTGCTCAAAAACTAGCCCAAAGGCTTTCTAAGATATTAGTGTTTCCTCTCTTGTTTAAATATGAAAGCATTTACTCTTTACTGAAAAACTAGCTCAAAGGCTGTGTTGGAAATCGGGGTTTCCTTTCTTGTTTAAATGTGGAAACATTTACTCTTTGGGAATAAATAGTCCCCAATACTCTTTTGAAGAAAAGAACATCACTCTTTACTCTTTACTCAACTCAAAACTCAAGTCTTAAAATAAGATTAAAGCATTTGTATGAGACTTCTTTAAAATAGGGATTATGCCGAATTATGGACGTGAACGACTAAATTAGGTTTTCAATAACAATATATAGAACTCAATACTTAGAAGTCAAGAACTTCCATGATACTACTCATTTCAAGAATGCTCAACTCAGAGGGTTCATGCAAAATTATGAGCATGAACTACTCAACTCAAGGACTCAAATATACTTCTCGTCTTAAGACTGCTCCACTTATAGGGTTCATGCGGAGTTATGGGCATGAACTACTTAACTCAAGGACTTCATGGGTATCATGTAATTGTGTCTTGATTAAGAATATAATATCAAATAGGTTAGGAACTCAATACTCAAGACTTAGAACTTAAAGGTACTACTCCTCTCAAAGATACTCAACTTATGGAGTTCATGCGTAATTATGAGCATGAACAACTTGACTCGAGGGTCTCCATAACAATATGAGACTCATGTATACAACTCATGTATATGACTCTTCTCATTCTCATACTACTTCCTCAAAACATAGCTCAAATCAATAGTTGATCTCAAATGATTCACAATTGAACTAAAAAACTTTGTTGAACTCTACTCTTAACTCTCTCTTTAATGTGAATTATGAATTCAAGAGTTATGGTTCATGATATTAAGGATCTCATGATAACAAAGTAGACTCATTAATACATTCTTCTCACTCTCATACTCACTTGCTCGAGTCTTGAAACAAGTTATTAGAAATTGTAGAAGACTCCTCAAAGGGACTTTCTCAAAATGTTCAAAAGAACTCTCAAGACTTAACTTTAAGCTATACCTTGAATTTGAATTATGAATTCAACATTGTGATTTTTTATAGGAAAGATATCGTGATGATTAAAAGTGTTTTGGATAGTTAAACATGAGAAACGATCAAGAAATAACTGTCTGGAAGCAAGTCTGCGACGTAGAGATGCATTTTAGTATTTGGTCGCGAAATAAATTTTGAGGCAACGGGGTCCATGACCTCTCTGCGACACAGAGAGAAAAGTTCTATTTTTGAGGAACAAGTCCCCGACGCGGACCTGGTACCCAATTTCTGCCCAACTTTTTCTTTCTTCATTTTTCTAATCCTGTTTCGCCTAAATTCAATTCTTTTTCTCAATTTCTCTTTAGATTCATATATCCAATACATGTACAGAAGAAAATAATCAGATAAAACTCTAAAATTGACACGATTTACTCAAGAACTCCTCAATCTCATCTTAACTCAAGAAATGAAAGCCAATTTCAATAACAAAATTCAAGAGCATCATACCTTCAACTTTCTAGAACGAATTTAATGCTGAAATTAACATGATTGGCATGTGGGAGAACGAACCCAACACTATGGAAGCTTACATTCCTCTTATGGATCAAACCCATGGTGAATATCCGCAACAAAACATAAGAATCTCGACGAACGCCTTGATCCTTTCCTCTTTTCTCTTCTTTTCTCTTCTTGAACTCTCAAATAAAACCTAGGTGTGTATTAGGATTATAAAACTGAACCTCATAGGATTAGACCCTTAAAACCTTACTAAAAATGAATCAAATCTGATTGGGTAAGGAATAGACCAAAATACCCCTTACTATTTTCGGGTAACTTTCCTTAACTAGACTGCTTGACTTCAAAAGGCCATGTCTCACTCATCCGACCTCGAAACTTAGCAAACTTTGTGGCATTGGAAAGATAATTCAAAGACCTTTCATTAGATATCTTGTAGACCACCTAATCGATCTTGTACTAAGATTTATGGTCATTTGAAGTTTATCCAAAACTTAAAGGAACTGAGGAATGACTTGAATGAACTCTCTTTAGTTCTTCTTGGAACTCAAGGTTCTACATCTAGTGACCTCAACTCTTAAGAAATTTTAAATTCATTAGTAAAAATCCTACTATAAATGAAGGATGGTTCGAGTCTTAGTTCAAAAAAATTATGGGGTGTTACAATATCTCCCCCTTGGGATCATTCGTCCTTGAATGACGAGTGAACTGGGTATGGAAAAGGGTTACTCTTACTAAGGTCTGAGTATAATGGCATGCTCTTACTATATTCAAGCTTAACCCAAATCCTTAAGTTCGGGTTCTAATACTGTCTATAGGGAATCTCATTCCAAGACTATTACTCTTTACTATCACATTGGGCTCATATCAAGAACCACCTAATGTTTAACAACACCACTATCAAGAACCACCTAATGTTTAACAACACCACATTCAAGGTTAGTACTCTAACAACTCCATTACTAAAAGGACCTCTAAAAAGATATCCCCTAAACTCTTTGGAACTCCTTACTATCTTATTCTTGAACACTTGACTTGATTTCTCATCTTGTCATCTCCCCCTTAGGTCTAAAGCTAACACTTGAAAGCTATGGACCTATTCCATCATCTCTAAATAGTCTACATCCTCTTTTAATCTAACACTCGGGAGAATTTTATTTGATGACTACCGAAATCTCTATAAGCGGTGACCTCTTTCTAAGACGTTTCACTTAATCTCTTCTGAACACATACCCTCTCGGTACACCTCTTACCGCTCTTGTTACTCTTGTGACTTAGACACACTTCACTGCCCTTATCTAAAGGTTAAGGTCTCTCACTTGTACCACTCACATCTATTCCAGCTGATATCTCAATTCCTCAAGTCTTCTAGATCAAATCTCAACACTAACATCATCATCCTCATGTTGCCATTCTTTTGATCATGAAACTTATCTCAAATTCAAGCTTAATATTTATGACTAAAACCCGAATATCAATATATTGCTTACCTACTATACTATACTTTATTACTTAATTAGTTCTATAACCTTCTGAACATCATGACCCTCTCAAAGAAATCATAAGCCTAGCTTATATCTATCACTTCATAAATACTCTACTCTCTTATTCAACACATGAATTTAGTCTCCTCTAATACGATGGAACATAGACATCAATTCTATTCTGGTTAACAAATATATACTCTATCTCATCTTGAATAGAAACTCTTACTCTACCCATAAGGGAAAACTCCTCATCAATAACTTATTGGGTGCATGACTATAATAACATAGCTTGCATCATCCCCTTTCTAGGATTACTAAACCTTTGCATACTTTTCTCTAACTCTAGGCTATTTCACTTCTCTTAACTCTCTCTTGAATGTGAATTATGAATTCATGAGTTATAGTTCCTGATATGAAGGATCTCTTGATGACAAAGTAGACTCATCAATACATTCTTCTCACTCTCATACTAAGTTCATCAAGTCTTGAAATAAGTTATTAGAAATTGTAGAAGACTGCTCAAAAGACTCAAAGGGACTTTCTCAAAATGTTCGAAAGAACTCTCAAGACTTAACTCTTAGCTATACCTTGAATTTGAAGTATGAATTCAAGGTTATTATTTGTGATAGGAAAGATATCGTGATGATTAAAAGAGTCTTAGATAGTTAAACATGAGAAACAATCAAGAAATCACTGTCTGGAATAAAGTCCACGAAGCAGAGATACATTTAATATTTAGTTGCGAAAAGGCAGATAGATTCGTGACCACTTCACAATGCAGAGAATTAATTTTTTTTTTAGGAACAGGTTCGCATCTGGTACTAGTTTATTCTTGACTTTTTCCTTCATCATTTTTGTAACCTCGATTCTCCTAAATTCGACTATTTCTATCAATTTTTCTTGAGATTCACATGTACAAAACAATCTAATCATACACAACTCTAAAATCAACACGATTTCCTCACGAACTCCTCAATCTCATCTTAACTCAAGAAACAAAAGCCAATTTCAAGTACACAATTCAAGAACATCAAACCTTCAACTTTCTAGAACGAATTTAATGTTGAAATTAACATGATTGGCCTGTGGTGAATGAAACCAACACTATGCAAGCTTACATACCTCTTAGGGATCAAACCCATGGCGAAAATCTGCAACAAAACTCAAGAATCTCGACGAACGCCTTGATCCTTTCCTCTTTTCTCTTCTTTTCTCTTCTTGAACTCTCAACTAAAACCCTAGGTGTATATTAGGATTACAAAACTGAACCTAATAGTATTAAACCCTTAAAACCTTACTAAAAATGAATTAAATCTAATTGGATAAGGAAAAGACCAAAATACTCCTTACTATTTTCTGCTAACTTTCCTTAACTAGACAGCTTGACTTCAAAAGGGCATGTCTCAATCATCCAACCTTGAAACTTAGCAAACTTGGAGTAGTTGGAAAGATAATTCAAAGACCTTTCTTTAGATATCTTGTTGCCCACCTAACTCATCATGTACTACGAGTTCTAGTCGTTTGAATTTGACAAAAAATTAAAGGAGCTTAGGAATGACTTGAATGAACTCTCTTTAGTTTTCACGGAACTGAAGGTGCTACATCTAGTGACCCCAACACTCAAGAAATTTTAAATTCCTTGATAAAAATCCTACTATATAAACGAAGAATGGTTCGA
Organism: Solanum pinnatisectum; assembly: GCA_035578085.1. NCBI lineage: Eukaryota > Viridiplantae > Streptophyta > Magnoliopsida > Solanales > Solanaceae > Solanum > Solanum pinnatisectum. The sequence continues at coordinate 14,549,907 of CM069081.1, read as the reverse complement.
GGCTCAGTTCAAAAATTTTCTGGGGTGTTACAAGTGATCACACAAGTCTTGCCTATATACCCCTGGCAAAGTATATTGGGTCCTCTCATGGGGCGTATACACGGACTCCACATTTAGCTCACGTGGTTTTATGTCGGTTATTAGTAGCTCCTACAGTAAGAATATAGTACATTTGACCAGGTTTTCAGATATATTTCAGTATTCAGTCCAGCATGTTATGTAGTTGGTCAATGCATTCAGTTTAGTTCATATTCAGTATATTTCAGTATCTTCATCATGTTAGATTATATCATTGTTCAGTATGCTTCTTTCAGTTATATGTTTGTTCAACTTCATTCAATACTGTATAATCAGTACCTTTCAAGTACTGACACATACTCTATGCTACATCTTTTTGTGATGTATGTTCAGGTCCTCAACATTCAGATCATGTGTAGATCGATGCCCGATCTGTATTCAGCAGTATCAGTGGTGAGTTCTCATTCTTCGAGGACAATAAACATGTTTTTTATTTCAGTTTTTCATTTTAGTTTATGTTTTTGCTAGAGTTAGCTGGGGGCATGTACCAGCATCTCTAGTCAGCTAGATACTTATCTCATATGTAGTTTTAGATTCAACTTTAGCTTGGAGTGAATGTTTAGTATCATCAATAGTTGTGCAATACTTGTATATTCAGACTATTATTGGGTATTCCCCATAATGCAGTTTATCTTATTATTTATGTTTCTTCATAGTATCTCTTAATTCTAAAAATTGTAGTGTGCTTATGATATGCTAGCTCATGGTTAGCTTGGGGTCACTCGTTATCCTAGGTCTTGTGTTTACGCCAAGGGGGTAGCCTCGGGGCGTGACAAACTTACCATGGTATTAAAGCATTAGGTTTAAGAGTCCTAGGGTGTCTAAAAATCTATACTAAGTAGAGTCCCTTTCAAGAATGTGAAGTGCGCCACACCTATGAGGGGAGGCTACGAAGTGTTTTAGGAAAAACTTCACTTTCTTGTTATTATTATCGTGCGTGGGTATGATCTTCTTTCTAACTTGACGTTATGCATTTTAGATCATGCCTCCTCATAGATCTTATGCAAGGAATGCTAATGCCCATAACACTTACAGTGATCCTCCAGTCCTAGACCATGAGGTTTCGAATGCAAAGTTTCGGAATGCTATCCAACTTTTGGCTCAGAGTGTAGCCTATCAGAACAATCAACATGTTCCGATTCCTGCAAATACTAGTGATGGATCAGTGGCATCTAGGGTCAGTGATTTTGTTAGGATGAATCCGCCTGAGTTTCTAGACTAACAGCCCATCATGCATGAAACATCAAAATATGCAAAACTCACAAATGCAACAATCACTCTATGCACTTTTCAAAAGGAGGAAACTTCAACTCCATTTCACAACATGGTCAATGCAATACAAGGAAGTAGGAATTACATCTACCATCCCCAATATGAATGAAACTTATCAATTCACGTCAACATGGGAGGAACTAACTTCTCCAACTCAAGTAAACTCAACACAACAATATGGAGCCAATAAGCCATTCATCAAAACATAACTAAGCATGTCTATCAATTCACCTCATGAAGTCAAAAATGCAATTATCATACTAAAGTGCAAATCAACATGAGGAATATATAAATCATGAAAACTCAATATATGCTAAACATGAATTCTCTCAAGGATATGCATAATATAAGGAAATCATGGACAATTCATATAATACACATGACTCCCAAACACTTAAAACTCAAGAGGAATTACTTACCTCAAGTTTGGATAGGAGTAAAAGGAAAAAGATGAGGATAACAGTACTTCATATTGGCCTCAGCCTCCCATGTTGCACCCTCAACTAAGTGATTCCTCCATAAGACCTTAACGGAGGCTACTTCCTTATTTCTCAACCTCTTCACTTGCTGGTCCAAAATATCAATCGGGACTTCTTCATAAGAAAGGTTTTCATCAACTCCTAAACCCTCTAAAGGAAAGATGGATACCAGATCACCAATACACTTCTTGAGCATGGAAACATGAAACACCGGGTGAACCGAGGCCAACTCATTTGGCAAGTCTAATTCTTATGCAACTTTCCTAACATGCTTCAAGATTTGGTATGGGCCCACATACCGGAGACTAAGCTTCCCCTTCTTACCAAACCTCATCACACCTTTCATAGGTGAGAATTTCAATTAGACCTAATCACCAATCTCAAATTCAAGATCCCTTCTTCTAACATCGGCACAAGATTTTTGCCGACTTTGGGCCATTTTCAATCTCTCTTTAATGAGTCAAACTTTTTCAATGGAATCATAAACTAGTTGAGGACCAATTAGAGCAAACTCAACTACTTCAAACCATCCAACCAGAGATCTACACCTCCTACCATATAGTGCTTCAAGCGGAGCCATGACAATGCTCAAATGGTAACTATTATTGTAGGCAAATTCTATCAATGGGAGATGATCATCCCAATTACCATTGAAATCAATCACACGCACCCTCAACATGTCCTATAAGGTTTGAATGGTGCGTTCCGCTTGGCCATCCGTTTTAAGGTGGAAAGCGGTACTAAGTTTAACATTGGTACCAAGCCCTTGTTGGAATGCCTTCCAAAAATGTGAAGTAAATGGAGTACTCGATATGAAATGATAGACAAGGGAACCTCATGCAACTTCACTATTTCCTTGATGTACAATTTGTCATAGTCTTCCGCCGACAAAGAAACCTTGACGGGAATGAAGTGGGCTGATTAGTCATCCTATCAACAATAACCCAAATAGAATCATGTTGCCTTCGAGTACAAGGCAAACCCACCACAAAGTCTATATTCACCTCCTCCCACTTCCAAGTGGGAATATTTATATCTTGCAACGAACCTCCCAGTTTTAGGTGTTCGGCCTTAACTTGTTGACAATTCAGACATTTGGCCACAAAACCCGCTATATCCTTTTTCATGCCATTCCACTAATAGACTTTTCGTAGATCATGGTACATCTTGGTGGCTCCTAGATGAACAGAATACCGCAAACCATGAGCCTCTTCTAAAATTTGCTCCCTCAAGCCATTAACATCCGGAACACATAATCTACCTTGGTACCTAAGCACCCCATCTCCCCCTTGGGAGACCATCAAAATAGGATCAAGATGTTGCTTAGACTTAACATCAACCACAAAGGATGATTCGGAACTATGATGGACCATGAATCCATCCTTGGTTGAATCCACTAGTTGGACACCTAACCGGGCCAACCTATGCACATCACAAACCAATTCCTTCTTCTCATCTTCTACATGAGCCACACTACCCATGGACAAACTACTTAGGTCATTCGCAACTACATTGGCTTTGCCGAGGTGGTAAAGGATACTCATATCATAACCCTTTAGAAGTTCTAACCACATTATTTGCCGGAGATTCAATTCTTTTTGGCTAAACACATATTGAAGACTCTTGTAGTCGGTGAAAACATCTACATGGACTTCTAAAGGGTTATGATATGAGTATCCTTTACCGACTACAAGGTAGTGCCTCCAAATTTTTAAAGCAAAAACCACTGCCGCTAATTCGATATCATGAGTTGGATAATTCTTTTCATGTACCTTGATTTTCCTCAAAGCATAGGCAATCACTTTACCTTGTTTCATAAGGACACATCCCAAACCCACTCGGGAAACATCGCAATATACCAAAAACCCATCGGTACCCTCCGTTAAGGTCAACACCGGAGCGAATGTGAGCTTATCCTTCAATTCTTGGAAACTTTTCTCACAAGCCTCCGACCATAAAAACTTTTCTTTCTTTTGAGTTAAGGACATCAATGGAGAAGCAATACAGGAGAAACCCTCAATAAACCTCCTATAGTAATCGAAAAAACCCAAAAAACTTCTAATATCGGTAGGAGTTAGAGGTCTAGGCCAACCCTTGACTGCATCAGTCTTCTTAGGATGTACCTCAATACCCATGCCCGACACAATATGACCTATGAAGGCAACCGACCTTAGCCAAAACTCGCACTTACTATAGTTAGCATATAGTTGGTGGTCTTTAAGGACTTGCAATACGATCCTCAAATGATCCATATGTTCACCCTCACTTCTTGAATAGATCAAAATATCATCAATAAAGATGATCATAAACGAATCAAGATATTGCCTAAATACCCTATTCATTAGGCCCATGAATGCCGTCCGGGCATTGGTCAACCCAAAAGACATAATCACTGATTCAAAGTGACCGTACCGGGTCCTAAAGGCCGTCTTCAGAATGTCAACCCCTCTTACCCTTAGTTGATTATAACCTGAACCAAGATCTATTTTGGAGAAATAGGTAGCCCCTTGGAGTTGATCAAACAAATTGTCAATTCTAGGAAGTGGATGCTTGGTCTTTATAGTGACCTTATTCAATTGGCGGTAATCAATACACATCCTAAGGGACCCATCATTATTTTTCATAAATAATACCAGAGCACCCCATGGAGATATGCTTGGTTGAATAAAACCCTTGTCTAGAAAATCCTTGAGTTGTGCCTTTAACTCTATAAATTCGGCTGGAGCCATTCTATAGGGAGGGATAGATATGGGTTGTGTATCTGGCAAAAGATCAATGCCAAAGTATATTTCTCGTCAGGAGGAATGTCAGGCAAGTCATTAGGAAAGACATTTGGAAACTCACTCACCACGGGGAGCGACTCTAAAGAAGGGACCTTTGACTCAACATTCACAACCCTAACAATATGATATACACACCCTTGGAGATCATTTTCTTAGATTTTAGAAATGAAACAAATTGACCTCTAGGAATAGAATTCCCCCCTTTCCATTCCATGATTGGCTCTTTTGGAAATTGAAATTTGACCACCCGAGTCCTGCAATTTATTGAAGCATAGCATGCATGCAACCAATCCATGCCCAAAATTACATCAAAATCAAGCATGTCTAATTCTACCAAATCAACCAAAGTGACTTTATGAGACAAAGAAATAGGACAATTCTTAAATACTCTTTTACCTACAATCGAGTCACCAATCGGGGTAGAAATTGAAAAAGGCTCTATTAGGCTTTCAAGGAGTACATCAATTTCATAGCCACAAAGGGTGTAACAAAATATAAAGTGGCACAGGGGTCTAGTAATGCATAAACATGAATGGAAAAGACTTGCAACATACCCATTACAACATCCGCGGAGCTATGTTGGTCACCATTTGATTGAAGAGCATAGAAGCGATTCTTCTTAGGAGGATCGAAATAGGAACCACTAGGAGGAGCTTGATTACCCTCTTTTCCCTTGGCCGTATGGGTTGGATAATCTTTCAATTGATTCCCACTTTTTCCATATCCATAGCACACACCCATACTGGCAAGACATTTACCCTCATGCTTCTTACCACACTTGGTGCATGTAGGCCTCTCAATGGAAGGTCCACTCGTATTGCCTCATTGAGGCTTAGGGTTACACACCCTATCTTTGTTGGTCTTAGAAGCATTAGAGGAGCTTTGGTTGGAAAACCTCTTCTTGAGCCTTGGTCCACTTTGACCCTCAAACTTACCCTTAGAAGAATTACCATCATCGGTCCTTGCCCCTTTTACCTCTCTATTCTTATTCCTAAGCCTTCTCTCCTCAAATAGTTGAGCATAAACCATTAGACGTGAAATTATTGTCATGAAGCATTACCGCACGACATTCTTCCTCAATGGAGTCGGACACTCCCATCACCAAATGACTCATTTCATCCCTAGGATTAGACACTAAAGATGGGGCATATTTAGACAACTTAGTAAATTTCAAGGAATATTCTTGGACACTCATACCTCCTCGACGAAGGTTGATATATTCCTCCACCTTTGCTTCCCTCTTTTCCTATGGAAGAACCTACCAAGGAATGCATTCTTGAACACTTCCCAACCAATGGGACCCGCTTTTATAGCCCTATTATCCTTCCATTGAGTAAACCATACTTGGGCCACATCTTTCAATTGATACCCGACTAGTTCGGCTTTCTCAATAGAAGTCACTCCCATAGCATCCACTATCTTGTAGACCTCCTCCAAAAACTCTTGTGGGTCTTTATTCACTTTGGAACCAAATAACATAGGAGGGTTCATTCTTGTTAAGTATCTCAACCTTGAGGCCATGGTGCTCACATTAGGATTCACTTGGGGCCCAACTTCCCTATATGCTTATGCCGTTATAGCTTGGGCTTGAGTGGTGATGGCTTGAGTTTGAACCATCATAAGTTGATTCAATGTTTGGAAAGCTGCCCTTATTTCCACATTAGTCATGACCCCTTCATCATTAGGAGCTTGAGGATCTTGAGGAGCTTGGGGAGGAACTTTCTCATTCATATTATCATCTGCATCCTCTTTACATTCCCTCTTCTTGTATTCATTGCCTATAATCACAAGAGGAAGCTTAGGAAAAAGGACTTCATAGAGTTAGGACTCCAAAAACGACTAAAGAGTAATGAAAGAAGTGAAAGTTCCTAAACATCTTATTGCCTTTTATTCATAAGTATGGCACGCTTCACACTCATGAACAAGACTCTACTAGACATGGTTCATGAGACATCAACCTAAATACCATTCCCAAAACCTTATGTTCTGATACCAAATTTGTCCCAACCCAGAGTTACCCCCTAGAAGTAACATGGCGTAATTGACCCCGAAGGGATCGCATACAAGCCCTTAGTATAATCATAACATGAAGGTATAGAAAATGCAGAAAATTTAAAACTTCTACAATAGAAGTCAAACTTCATTTTCATAAGGGAAAATCCTAAGAGTCTAGACCTTTCTCATTCACCATCTAAAACATAGGAATACAAAGTTTGGGACTTAGCCCATTACATTAATAAAAGTCTCAATATAAGAAATACAATAGGAAACTAGGAAATGGATAATCCATCCTCGAACTTGAGGACTCACCACAATTTGGAGATAAGCAATCCAAGTCTTCTTCAAGAAAGGAGAGTGTATGTCACCTAGCCGGAACCTACACTTATAAAAATGTAGAAGTAGGGGTTAGCACATAATATGTACTAAGTATGGAAGAATGCATAAAATCCTTGCAATATGATAAAAAGGACATTTTAGTGAAAAGTATGCATTTGTCAAGTTTGGAAACCAATATGCACTTTCAATGTAGAAGACAAGCCATAATCACATTAATACTCATAACATAGTGAAATCATTACCTTAGCAACAACTAAAGAACACTAGTGCAATATATGGTTAACATCCCATAATACCAACCATACTAAGTACTTTTTTGAAGATACCATAGTCATACATATCATCTTTAGACCTAATCATAATCAATAGTCATATAAGGAAATAGTCATGTATATTAATTGAAAATAAGGAAAGTCATTCATAGCAACTATCTATTCAACATACATGCATACATTCATTTCTCATTATAACATAAAGAAACCATCCCATAACATCCTACTAAGTCAACTTGTGCAATGTAAAAGTGAAGTCCCATACCTCCACTCCTACTAAGTAACCTTAACAAGAAGTCATAGTTTAGTTCCTGTCTTATTCATTATCTTATCATATATGTAAAAGTAGCCATAACCGACATAGACTATGTGAGCTACATGGAATCTGGTGTCGTATAACCCCACACCGAAAGAAGGTGTCCTACTTGCCTAAGGTAGAACTAAATGTATAGCTATAAGGTGGATCCACTAGCTAAAGACCTATGTGGGCACATAGTTATTGCATAGGCAGATTGTTTCTAGAAACCCGACCTCTTGCATTGGTGGAGGAGCTTCCATCTCATAAGTTTACTTTAGATGACCCGACCTATTGCATTGACGGAAGGGCCTTTACCTCACTTTCCATATCCTTTTGGTACTAAGCATTATTTCCTAATTATACATAATTAGTCTTGAATTGTATTTACATGTGTGAAGGAGTACTCTACCGTTCATTCAATACAACTCATAAAATATCTCATAGATTCAATAAAGTGAGAATGTACTTTCAACCTTATAATCAACATTAGTAAGTGAGTAGAACTTTCACATTACATTCATAATGTTTTCATGAGAATAGACTTTCAATCAACACAACAACACTATCATCATCCTAGAAAATTCATACATATTCAAGTGTAAGGGTAAGGGAAGAATGGCGTTTCAACAATGCCTCAATTTACACAATAGTCATAGGATCTTCACTTTCTAAGTGAATCGTAAGTTCATACATAACTTTCATAAACACGTACAAACACTAGAAATTTACACCCTTTCAAGGGTTATGAATCATGTCTCACAATTATACCTAAAGATACTACAATAGGCATGAATAAAACAAGATTCAATAACTAGATTAACATAAATACAATCCATAGTAATCATCTTGCATCAATACACCCATCACAATTCATGAAATTGGGGTCATGGGGGAGTATATAGGATCATGGGGAATTTAACAATGAAAATCACCATTAAACATCAAATAATCCATAATATAAGACAATTAACGTAATGAAATCATTTTTAGGAAGAACCCATGGTTCAAATGAAAACCCTTGTTTTATGAATTTGAAATCAAAGAGTTGAAGGGCTTCATGGAGAAAAGTGTTCCATGAATCAAGTCTCCCATACCTTCATTTATGTTTTCCTCATGAAATTGGAGTGAAAAGGATGAATCTTGAAGCCCTAGCTTGACCTTGGCGATGTTCTTCAATGCAGTCTAGAGAGAGAAATATCTTGGAGAAGAGAGTTGGTTGAGTTTGAGTTTTGTGTGTTATGAGAGTTAAAAGGGTTTCTTTAATAGTTAAAAGTACTTTAATATATCTAAAATAACTAATAATAACCGACCCTACCTTAATTAATTAAAATATAATTTACGAAAATAGCTTTTACGAGTGGTGTTCCACGGACCCCATCCTGCATGGGTGTGGTTTGTATCATAGAGGGTGATTTGGAGGAACAACTTGGGGAGACTAAGTCTCAAACCACACCTCCTAACCACAGAGCGTTGTTCCACCCACGACTCGTGGGTGCCCAATCGTGGTTAAAGCTATTTTTTGACAGCTTTAGGATCGTCTCTTGGTTCCTCCTCAAGGACCTTTGGGGGGTTCCTAGAGGGTCAAGCCTTGTCGTTTAGGTACTAGAACCCTAGTACTAAGTAAGGGAAGTTATTTTAGGACTCTAACATTACTTTTTAATTCATTAGGCTATTAGACTACATATTAGGCTTTAGCTTAGGTCATTAGATTTCTGGTGTGTTACAGTAGAGTTGGTGTCCTACCAACTTAAGGATATGAATCACCTAACATTCATGCCGTGGAAGGAAAAAAGGGGTGAGAATGCAGCTCGTGTGACTTGGGAGTGTTTTACTAGAGCTTTTTTGAACAAGTTCTTTCCAAAAAAGTTGAGAAAGGCTAAAGATCAGGAGTTCATGAATTTGAGACAAGGTTCTATGTCAATCCAAGAGTACTGACTTAAGTTTACCCAGCTCTCTAGGTATGCTCTCCATATAGTTGCCAGTCCCAGGGCGAAAATGAGTAAGTTCCTATCTGGGGTGTTTGACTTGGTGAAGACAGAGTGCAAAAATGCTATGTTTTTGGATGGTTTGAGTATCTCTAGGCTCATGACTCATGCTAAGCAGGTTGAGGGAGATAAGCTTAGAGAACTAGCTAAGGATAACAAAAAGTCTTGAACAGGGAACTATGAGTACTCTCAGTAGAAATCAGGTGGTGGAAATCCCTCGCAACTTCAACAAAAGTCTTCAGCTCCAACACCTTCATTAGCTAGTGCTCCATTTCCTAAGTTTCGACAGGATCATAAAGGTAGGGCATCAGGATCTATGTCTAAGGGGAGTGTTTCAGGTAACATGACCTACCCATCCAAAGTGTGGTAAGAACCATCCATGCAAGTGTCTTGTAGGCAAAGAAGGTTGTTTTGGTTGTGATCAAGACACAGGCTGACAGATTGCCCTTCTTCTAAACAGGGACAAGGAGGTATCAATAGTAGGGCTCAGTCTATAGCTCCAGCAGCACCAACAGGTCGCCCAACTCAGCAGGGTGCTTCATCTGGTACAGGTGGCGGTCAATGCCAGAATAGGTTGTATACTCTCCAGGCTTTCCAGGACTAGGAAGATTCTCCTAATTTAGTCACTAGTATGTTATGAGTGTTTCATTTAGATGTTTATGCTTTGTTAGAACCAGGGGCTACTCTTTCCTTTGTAACTCCATATATAGCAGTAAACTTCGGTGTTAGCCCAGAAACTCTTTCAGAACCCTTTTTAGTCTCTACTACAGTTGGTGACCTAGTTATAGCTAGACGGGAATACAAAAATTGCCCTATCACAGTTTCTCACAAAGTCACCTTAGAAGATCTTGTAGAGTTAGAAATGGTAGACTTTGATATCATTCGGGGCATGGATTGGTTACATTCTTGTTATTCCTCAGTCGATTGTAGAACTAGGATCGTTCATTTTCAGTTTCCAAGAGAACCAGTCTTAAAATGGAAGGGTAGTAGCTCAGTTCCAGGACCTTCAGATCGTAGGTTAGACCAATGTCTCTAATCTAGGTCCTTGGTTCAGACTCCCAATTCCCATCCTCTTAATCGAAACGACGGACCAACAGAATGGGCCGTCGGTTAGTCCATAGACTATCGGTTAGGCCCATCGTTGGCCCCGACAGCTTTTAAGTCAAGGGTCATTTGGTCTTTTCCCCTACACATTAGACGCCTAAACTACATCGTTTAATCCCCAAACTACAACATTTTAGTCAGTTTTAGCCTAGTAAATAAATCAGAACTTACCCTAAGTGATTCATTCTCCAAAATTCATCCAATTTGATCGAAAATAGGAGAAAGCAATTGACCAAATCCTCTCCAAGAATGCAGTAAGTTTTTGTCAATTCCAGCCCCAAAATCAAAAGATTTCTCCATGAATTTTGTCACTAGGTATGTGGGATTTCACTGGTGGATTCTTTTCATCAACTAGGTCCCTATAATTCAATCCGAATCTTGATTCCCTATATATTGCTTAGACCTAGGGTTTCTAGAACTTTAGATAAATGTTATAATTTAGCCGTTGTAGTGTTCCTAATCAAATTTTCATGTCTTCATAACATTGTTGCTTAGATTCCTGCATGAAACTCAAAACCCTAGTTGTGTAGATTCATTTAGTTCATGAGTTACACTAGCTAGGATAGATAAACAGATATACATGCCTCAGTTTTCAAATGTTTCATTATTAGTACGTTAATGTTGCATTTTAAGTTACCATATCAAAATATTAAGCTTTCTAGTGCATTTCAGTTATGTTGTATTGTACACATTTTCCCATTGGGGCAAGGCTTAACACCAACTTGAACTAGGGCTAATCACCCTCATAGTCTTAAAACTACGTGCCCCCATAGGTTGATAAGTCCCATCTGTGGGCATCATATTTTGGTGATCACACCAGACATGCCTCTATACCCCTGGCAAGATATATTGGGTCCTCTCGATGGGGCGTACACATCAAACTCCACATTTAGCTCATGTGGTTTTATGTCGGTTATTAGTAGCTCCCACAGTCAGACTCTAGTGCATTTCACCAGATTTTCAGATATATTTCAATATTCAATTCAGCATGTTATGTACTTGGTCATTGCATTCAGTTTTGTTCATATTCAATATATTTCAGTATCTTCACCATGTTAAGATTATATCATTGTTCAGTATGCTTCTTTAAGTTATATGTTTGTTCAAATTTATTCTATCATGCATGCTCAGTACCTTTCAAGTACTGATGCATACTTTGCGCAACATTTTTTCATGATGTAGGTTTAGGTTCTCAGCATTCATATCACATGTAGATCGGTTCCCGATCCGTATTTAGCAGTATCAGTGATGAGTCCTCATTCTTCGAGGACAATAGACATGTTTTCTCTTTCAGTTTTTCATTTTAGTTTTAGTTTTTCCTAGAGTTAGATGGGGGCATGTCCCTACATCTCTAGTCAATTAGAGGCTTATCTCAGACATAGTTTAGATTCAGATTTATCTTGGAGTGAATGTTTAGTATCATTAAATCTTGTTCAGTGTTCGTATATTTAGACTATTATTAGGTATTCCCCAAATCAAGGTTATCTTATGATTTAAGCTTTCGCATAGTATCTCTTAATTCTATAAATTGTAATATGCTTATGATATGCCAGCTCAAGCTTAGCTCACTCTTGATCCTAGGTCCCGTGTTTGCATCAAGGGAGTAGCCTTGGGGCGTGACAGTTGAAAAATACACTAGCCTCAAATAGTCAAACAATCACTCAGAGACTTGAGTCTTCCACTTTCATTAGGCTTCCAAATATATGCAATCTATTCAAATAAATAATCACAATAAAATTTCAAAACTAATAACACTCATATAACTATATATCTATCCTAGAAACATAAAAACTCACTCAAATCTGTAATGAAGTTCATAATCTTGATGCTCATGAACATGTCAACTCTCATATTTTCCATATTTCAAGCCTTGGGTTAAGTCTTTATTCCTCCTATATCATTATTTAATGGTATTCATATAATACCATAGACCTAATATTTGATTACATATACCAATATATATAAACTTAAATCATAATATGTAATAATAATACTAATTATAAAACAATGAAATCAAGTTATGAACAAAAATCATGAGAACACATTGTTTCAGAACCTCATATTGATATATCCTATATTCCTATTTATTAATCTCAATCATCATGATCCAATAATAGCCTCAATCAATACAATATAATTGTCCAACAATATCCTCTTTCTATATTTCAAAAATGTTGTATACATGTAGGATAATTTCTAGTTTCATTTTATTCCAACTGCATTTTTCCTTGTTTCCTCATCATTACCTTATTAAGATTGTCTTCTCATTATGTCTACCCTAGATCAACAAATCACATTATATATAATAATTTCAACTCCCACTCATACACACATACAATATGCTCTTACCACTATTACCTAAATTAAATATTCATTACTAGTTATTCCTCTTGTTATCAAATACTTAAGCATGTTATTATCATTGACAATTGATAAAAGAAAATTGAAAACGCTAGTAAAATTTGTTTGATTTGTGGTAGTTGTTTTCGACTTTGGGATTTCTTTTTTTCTCCCTAATTATGTGATCTAAAACTATTAAACCCTACCAAATTATTTCAATACATGGGTCAATTGATATATGGTATTAAATAAACTTTGGGCTTGGTCCATTAACCACCAATTTAATAAATAACAATTCAATCAATACTTGTAAATTAAACAATGTTAGTTATTAATTAGTTCATAAATTCCCCAACCAACTTCACAAACTGATAAGACATGATCAGGGAAATTATCTATAACACCTCAAAATCTGGTAGACTAAGCAAGCGACTAAGTGAGAAGTCACAAGCCAAATATCGAGCATGAGCACCCTTTACGAAAGCCTATACGAGTCATGAAGTTCACCACAAGGCAGGATGTAGCCCGTGGTGAATCACAGTGTTAAGCCAAAGAAGTTTCCCCTCCCAAGAGCGACTCGTGGTGGGCATCACGGTATGTGGTGAAGCTCGTGAAGAGGGAGGTAGTGCTTACCTTAAGGGTGACCCTCTACATAAGCCACTTGACGGCTCCTGGATTGGGTTGTGAAGGAAGAGGGAGTTTGGGATGAGTTTGCCAAGCGACTGGTAAAGGACCACGGATGCCACAACGAGTTGTGAAGTCCTTGACGGCTCATGAGGGGTGGCTTGTGGGGGTTAAGTCAGTTGATAATTTGAGGGAAGTTGGGTCTTTTCCAGATTTCTTTAAAACTATACTATGTTGTTTTACCCATGCCCAGGACTCCTATATAAGTGATTTGAACTACGAATCCAACCCATTCAAGTCATTCTCCTAAAATTCTAAAAGAAGACCAAAGTTCTTCCTCTCCAAAAAATTTCTCTCTAGAAACTTGAAGAAAAAGAAGGGTAGAATCTGGGGATCAAGATCAAGTCTCCATTCTCCCATAGATTTTGGGCTTTGATATCAAGGTACAATAGATTTTCATACATGGAATCCTTGCATCCACGGATCTCATAAGTTCTCCCAATTGAAATGTAGAAATTCCCCAATTTGAGTTAGGGTTTTCTTCTAAGTTGTGGGTTCTGATGAATGCTGATTTAATTAATAGAATTATGATTGACTATGCATTAATTGAGAGGATTCTCCTATTTGATGGTGAAATTCCATGTACCCATGCTTAACCCATGTTTCTTAGAAGAAATTGATTAAAAATGGGTTTTATTCAATGAAAGGAGAATTTATGGATTTATGTGTGTTCTTATACGATAAATAAGATACAATATAAATTGCTTTGAGATTGAAGCACATGTGATGATTTATGATAAGAATTACTTTGAGAGTGAAGCATATGTAATTAATTATTGATTATAGATGTGATTGTTGTGGAAGGGATTTTCCCACATGATTTTTTATGTATGAATGTGAAAGACTTTCTCACATTGAATGATTCTAGGTTGAAAGGATCTCTCATCTAAATGAATTAAGTTAAGGGAATAAGAAAATTATGAGGCTAGAGGCGATTATCCATGACCTGTAAATGAGTTAGACAAGAGGCGATTACCCACGTTCTTATAATGCAAGTTGGACAAGAGGCGACGACCCATGATCCTAAAGTAAGAAGGAAAAGAGGTGACTAACCATTATCCTAAAGTAAGAATGGAAAGAGGCGACTACTTATGATCCCAAAGTCAGAAGGACAAGAGGCGATTACCCATGATCCTTTATAGTAAGGCAAGAGGTGACTCCCCCAGCCCTTAAAGATAAGTTATGATATGTTATGATAGGTGATGAGTTTGGATTGTTGCTTGAGTTTGCTTTATATGATGAGTAAGACTAAAGGCAGTTACCCAAGTCTTGATTAAGGATAAATTAAGGTTAGTTCAACAAGTACTCCTTCCATGTAGAGATGATCTATTATGTGCATTGATTATGCTTTATGACTTATGTTGTTTAACTCTTATGTGATGTTTATGCATGCTATCATATTTAGTACATTCTTGCACTAACGCATACTCTTGCCTACATTTCTTATCCAAATATAGTGTTTGGTATTCCCAATTCTCATCCCCGTGGCTAGGATCTATAGTAGAGGAGGAGTTGAAGATTGGTGAGTCCTGATTCATCCAAGGATTTGGCCACTACTTTTCTTATGTTCTTTTCATCTGAGTTTTGAACATTGACGTACAAGTTACGTCCTGAGTTTCTATTGTATTAGATGGTTTTTGAGACAAGTGTTTAGACTTTCACTTCGAATTAGAAACTTTGATTATGTTTAAATAATGTTTTAAATCTCATCAATTTTTATTATCTTTACTATAAAAGCTAAGTGGCTTGTATGAGGCCTCTCGGGGTCTTGTAAGTCATCTTACATCTATAGGGTACCCCTGGGTCGTGACAAATTAGATAATTAGAGCACAAGGTTTAGAAAGGTTCTAGGATGTCTCAAAATCACGTCAACTGAGTCTTGTTCAAAAGTGTGAAGCGCACCATGTTTATGTATGAGAGGCTACAAGATGTTTAGGAAACTTCAATTTTTTCTTTACTCTAATTTATGCGATAGAGTTTGAATCTATAAAGTTTCCCTCTTAATCCTTACCCGATGGTCTACAGGATATGACTACTTGGAGTGTTTTTGCTAGAAGGAATGAGGGAGAGAATGCGAGTCAAGAAGCTCCTCCTCAAGCTTCGGTTGACCCTTTGGCCAAGCAAGTGACTAATGCAGAATCTAGGACTGCTTTTCAAGTATTGACTCAAGTCGTGACGGTCCAAGCCAATAGGGAGGTTGTGGTCCCCATGAACCCAAATGTAGGTACGGATGCATCTAGAGTAAGGGATTTCGTTAAGATGAATCATTCGGAATTCTATGGCTTTAAGGTTGAGGAAGATCCTCAAGAGTTCATTGATGAGGTTTACAAGGATTTGGCTATTATTGGAGTGATGCTAGAGGAAAAGGAAGAATTGTCCCTGTATCAACTTAAGTGTGTTGCTCGAATTTTTCTTAACCAATTAAAGTAAGGAGGGACCAAAGATGCGGGCCCTATAGATTGGGAAAAGTTCATGTCTACTTTCCTTGATAAGTTTTTTCCTCTTGAGATGAGGGAGGCAAAGGTGCTTGAGTTTATCAACCTTTGACAAGGGAACATGAGTGTAAGAGAATATGCTTTGAGATTCACACAATTGTCAAGGTATGCTCCCTCTATAGGTGCATACTCTAGGTCAAGAATGAGCACGTTCGTTGCGGGAGTTTCTGAATTAGTTGTGAAAGAATGTAGTACCGATATGCTTGGCCATGACATGGACATATTTCACCTCATTATTAATGCTCAACAAATTGAGCAAGAAAAACTTAAAGGAGAAGTATAGGGAACTAAAGAGGGAAAGAACCGAGGATGGTAACTCTTCATACTCTAGGTTCGTTGGACATGGTCGTTCAAGGTTTTGACAAAGGTTTTCTAGGCAAGGTTCTTATAATGCTCCTCCAATATTCAGCCAAGAGAGGGTGTCGAATCCTAAGCCTCAAGGAGGAAATTGTAGTGGGTCTCTATTTCCTACTTGTACTAAGTGTTGAAGGAAGCACGAAGGCAAATGTCTAGCAGTTCTGATGCTTGTTTTGGTTGTGGTAAGATGGACCACAGATATGAGATTATCCCTTATTTGATAAGAATGAAGGAGATAATCATCATAGGGCTCAACCATATCCTTCTGTCGGTCCAAGTGGTTCGTATTAAAATGCTCCTAAGCAAAACATGTTTTATGCGCTTCAAACTCGTGGTGAACAAGAGAGTTATCACGATGTGGTCACTAGTATATTGAATGTCTTCCAACTTGATGTCTATGTTTCACTTGATCCCGGTGCTACCTTTTCTTTTGTAACGCCATATGTGGCTATGCAATTTGATATTCTCCTAGATGTGTTGTTAGATCCCTTTTTTGTCTCTAAGCCTATTGGTGATTCTATTGTCACTAAGAGGGTCTATAGAATATGTCATGTTTCCTTGTCCCATAGAGTTACTCTTGTTGATTTGGTAGATCTTGATATGCTAGATTTTGATGTTATCCTTGCTATGGATTGGCTGCATCATGTGATGTTTTTATTGATTGTAGAACCTGCATAGTCAAGTTTCAGTTTCCAAATAAGCCCTTCCTAAAGTGAATAGAGGGAAATTATATGCCTTAGGGTCAGTTTTTCTATTGTCTTAAAGTTGGAAAGATGATTTCTAAGGGTATCATATACCATCTAGTTAGGGTGTGGGATGTAGATTCTGAAACCCTTACTCTTGAGTCAGTCCTTGTTATGAATGAGTTTTCGAAAGTATTCCAGATGATCTACTTGGTATTCCTCCCGAAAGAGAAATGGACTTCGGTATTGACCTTCTCCCAGATACGCAACCTATTTATATTCATTCTTACCGAATGACTCTGATAGAACTTAAGGAATTGAAAGACTTGTTAGATAAGGGTTTCATCCGACCAAGTATATCCCCATGGGGTTCTCCAATTTTTTTTGTTAGAAAGAAAGATGGTTCTCTCTAAATGTGTAGAGACAATCGACAGCTGAATAAGGTTATGGTTAAGAATAACTATCCTCTCCATAGAATAGATGATTTGTTTGACCAACTCCAAGGAGCGAGTTACATTTCTAAGATTGACCTTCGATCGGGTTATCACCAATTGAGGGTGAAGGAAGAAGATATTCCAAAAATGACTTTTAGAACCCGATACAGACATTTTGAGTTCTTGGTGATGTCTTTTGGTTTGACTAATGCTCCTGCCACTTTTATGGATTTGTGTTTAGACAATACCTTGACATGTTTGTGATTGTGTTCATCAATGATATATTGATTTATTCAAGGAGTGGGATGATGACATCAATCATTTGAGGATTCTATTGCAAATCCTTAAGGAACAACAACTCTTTGCAATTTTTAGAAAATGTGAGTTTTGGCTAAGGTCTGTGGCTTTTCTAGGTCACATTGGTAAAGGTATTAAGGTAACTCCTAATAAGGTTGATGCGGTCAAGAGGTGGCCTAGACCTCTAACCCCTTTGGATATTAGGATTTTCTTGGGTTTGGCTAGTTACTATAGAAGGTTTGTTGAGGAGTTTTCTACAATTGCCTCTCCGTGGACAGCATTGACTCAAAAGAAAGATAAGTTCATATGTTCTGAAGATTGTGAGAAGAATTTTCAATAGTTGAAAGATAGACTTACTTCCGCTCTGGTGTTGACTTTACCGAAAGGAATGGATTGTTTTGTGGTTTATTGTGATGCGTCAATAATTGGGTTAGGATATGTGCTTATGCAAAATAGGAAAGTTATTGCCTATGCTTCAAGGCATCTTAAGATTCATGAGAAGAATTATCCTACCCATGATCTCGAAATAGCGGCAGTTGTTTTTGCCTTAATGATTTTGAGGCATTATTTGTATGGTGTTCATGTTGATGTTTTTACCGACCACAAGAATTTGAAATATGTGTTTAACCAAAATGATCTAAATCTTCGCCAAAGAAGATGGCTTGATTATTGAAAGATTATCTTATGAGTGTTCTCTATCACCCCGTAAGGTGAATGTGGTGGCAGATGCTCTTAATTGGTTATCTGTGGGTAGTATTACTCATATTGAGGATGATAGAAAAGAGCTTGTTCGAGATGTTCATAGATTGGCCCAGTTGGGTTTTCAATTTGTAGACTCTACCAAGGGTTATGTTATGGTTCACAATATTTTAGAATCGTCTTTTGTGGTGGATGTGAAAGCCAACTAATGTCTTGATCCAACCTTAGTTGAATTGAAAGAAACGGTGCTTAGAAAATCCGTAGAGGCTTTCTCCCAAAGGGGAGATTGTGTACTTAGATATAAAGGTTGTTTTTGTGTTCCTAATGTTGATGACATAAGGGAACAGATCTTGTAAGAAGCCCATAGTTCTCAGTATTCCATTCACCCGGGAGCCACTAACATGTACCGTGATTTGTGGGAGATATATTGGTGGAATGGGATGAAGAATGATATTGCAGAATTTGTGGCTAAATGTCCTAATTGCCAACAAGTGAAAGTTGAGCATCAGAAAATGGGAGGTTTGTCCCAAGATATTAGTATTCCTACTTGTAAATGGAAAGAGCTGAATATAGACTTCATAGTTGGATTGCCACGTACCCGGCAACAATACATTTCGATTTGGGTTATAGTAGACCGATTGATGAAATCGGCTCATTTCATTCCTATCAAGATTTCTTATATGGCGAAAGACTATGCCTAGTTGTATTTGAGGGAAATGGTAAGGTTTCATGGAGTACCCTTTTCCATTATCTCCAATTGAGGTACCCAATTCACTTCGCAGTTCTGTAAATCTTTCCAAAAGGGCCTGGGTACTCGTGTTAAGCTTAGTATGGCCTTTCATTCCCAAATCGATGGGCAAGTGGAGTGTATTATCCAAACTTTGGAAGATATGTTGAGAGCTTGTGTGATTGACTTCAAAGGTAATTGGGATGATTATTTGCCTTTTATTGAGTTCGCCTATAACAATAGTTATCACCCAAGTATTGGTATGACTCAATTTGAGGCATTGTATTGTTGGAGGTGTAATCTCCTATATGTTGGTTTGAGGTGGGTGAAGTTGCCCTATTAGGTCCCGAATTTGAACATGAGGCTATGGAGAACATTTGACTTCTTCGAGAAGGGATGAACACAGCGCAAAGTCGACAAAAGTGATATGCTGGTGTTAAAAGAAGAGATATTGAGTTTGATGTTCATAATTGAGGTTATTTGAAAATTTCACCCATGAAGGGTGCAATGAGATTTGGTAAGAAAGAGAAGCTTAGTCCCGATTTTGTAGGCCCATATAAAATTTTGAAACGTGTCGTTAGGGTTGCTTATGAACTTGAATTGCCTAATAAGTTGGTATCGGTGCATTCAGTTTTCCATGTCTCTATGTGAAAGAAATGTGTTGGAGATCCGACATCTATAGTTCCCTTAAAAGGTTTGGGAGTTAAAGAGAATATTTCTTATGAAGAAGTTCCAGTTTAGATTTTAGACCGGTAAGTCAAGAAGTTAAGAAACAAGGAAGTTGCTTCTGTGAAAGTATTCTAGAGGAATCATTTAGTTAAGGGTGCTACTTGGGAGGCCGAGGCTGATAAGATGTCCTAATATCCCCATATTTTTCTTTCTACTCCTATTCTAGCTTAAGGTATTGAGTTCCTCATGGTTTACCCTTTTGGTGTCATGTGTTTTAGATATTCCCATGATTTCCTTATTATGCATGTTCATGAAAAGCTTAAGTTTTCAGAAAATGAGTCAACTTGATTGATCTTTACATGTTTATGTGCATTTGATTATGAATTGCATATAGACTACATGATATGATTATATGAGCATGCTTTAGCTTGTAGTTCATGTTTCCTCCTCAGATATTAGCTTGGAGTTAATGTTTCCTCCTCGGATATGTGCATTTATTCGATTGCATGCTTAATGGGTTGCTAGTTTTGAGTCTTTTTCCTTCGTGAGATGTCTAGAATCCCATTCGAGGATGAACGTTCCCTAGGGGGAGATAATGTAACACCTAAGCATAGGACTAAGTGAGAAGTCACAAGCCAAGAATTGAGCCTGGGCACAATTCACCAAGGCTCAAACGAGCCGTGAAGGGCACCACGAGGCGTGGTGTAGCCCCTGGTGGCTCACAGTTTGAGCCAAAGATGGCTCCCCTCGCAGGAGCACCTAGACGACTCATGGTGGGCACCACATTGTGTGGTGAAGCCTATGATGAGAAAGGCAATGCTTACCTTAAGGGTGACCTTCCACACGAGCCACTTGACGATTCATGATAGCCTTGACAGCTCATGGAGTAGGTCGTGAAGGAAGGGGGTGTTTGGATTAAGTTTGCAAAGACACTGGTCAAGGACCACGGCTGCCACAACAGGTAGTGAAGTCCTTGATGGCTCGTGAGGGGTGGCGTGTGGGGGTTAAGTCAGTTGTAAGTTTGAGGGCAGTTGGGTCTTTTCCAAATTTTATTAAAACAATACTATGTCGTTTCAGCCATGCCCAGGACCCCAATATAAGTGATTTTAACCCCAAATCCAACCTATTCAAGTCATTCTCCTAAAATTCTAAATGTAGACCAAAGTTCTTCCTCTCTCAAAAATTTCTCTCTCTAGAAACACAAAGAAGAAGAAGGGTTGAAGCTACGGTTCAAGATCAAGTCTCCATTATCCCATAGCTTTTAGGCTTTGATAGCAAGTTATGATAGTTTTTCATCAATGAAATTCTTGCATCCATGGAGCCCCTAAGTTCTTCCAATTCAAAAGTAGAAATTCCCCAATTTGAGTTAGGGTTTTTTTTTCTAAGTTGTGAGTTCTGATGAATGTTCATTTAATTGATAGAATTATGATTGATTATGCATGAATTGAGAGGATTCTATGCTTTTATAGTGAAATTTCATGTACCCATGCTTGACCCATGTTTCTAAGATGAAAATGATTAAAATGGGTTTTATTCTATGACAGGAGAACTTATGGATTTATGTGTATTATTAAAGGATAAATAAGATACAATATGATTTTTTTTGAGATTAAAGCATATGTGATGATTTTTTATAAGAATTGCTTTGAGAGCGAAGCCTATGTAATTAATTGTTGATTATAGATGTAATTGTTGTGGAAGGGATTTTCCCACATGATTTCTTATGTATGAATGTGAAAGGATTTCTCACATTGAATGATTCTAGGTTGAAAGGATCCCTCACCTAAAATAAATCTAAGTTAAGGGACTATGAAAATGATGAGGCTAGAGGCGATTACCCATGACCTCTAAATGAGTTGGACAAGAGGCGATTACCCACGATTGTATATTGCAAGTTGGACAAGAGGTGACTACCCGTGATCCTTAAGTAAGAAAGACAAACTTCAAGTACATGTGATCCTAAAGTAAGAAGCACAAGAGACGACTACCTATTATCCCAAAGTAAGAAGGACAAGAGGCGATTACCCATTATCTTTTATAGTAAGATAAGAGGCGACTCCCCATGACCTTAAAAGATAAGCTATGATATGTTATGATAGGTGATTAGTTTGGATTGTTGCTTGAGTTTGCCTTCCAGGATGAGTATGACTAGAGGCGGTTACCCAAGTCTTGACTAAGGATGAATTAAGATTACTTCAAGAAGTAATCCTTACATGGAGAGATGATCTATAATGTGTATTTATTATGCTTTATGACTTATATTGTTTAACTCTTATGTGATGTTTATGCATGATATCATGTTTAGTACATTCTTGTACTAACACATACTCTTGCCTATATTTCTTATCAAAATGTAAGGTCCAACGTTCTCAATTCTCATCCCTGTGGCTAGGATATATAGCAGATGAAGAGTTGAAGATTGGTGAATCCTCATTCATTTGAGGATTTGGCCACTACTTTTCTTATGTTCTTTTAATTTGAGTTTTGAACATTGATGTATGAGTTATGTCCCGAGATTCTAATGTATTAGATGATTTTTGAGATTAGTGTTTAGACTTTCGCTTTGCAATTAAAAACTTTGGTTATGTTGAATAATGTTTTAAATCTCGTCGATTTCTAGTATCTTGATTATGAAAGCCAAGTGGCTTGTATGAGGCCTCTCGAGGTCTTGTATGCCATGTTACATCTAGGGGGTATCCCTGGGTTGTGACACTATTGGGAGGGGTAAACAAAACTTTTATGAAAGTTTCCCAAAAATGACCTTCCAGGTCATTACAGAAGAATTTGTATCCGCTAATTTATTTTCTTATATATAATAAGTCACATGAGAAGTTATTTTAAACTCTATATAATGAGAAATACATATGATTGACATTTACTCTGACTCTCTTTTCTTCTCCATTTTTAAAATTGCTTGTATGAATAATTTTTCTAATAAGTTATGAGATTCCTTTATGATATACATATACAAGAAAAAAAGACCTGATGGTATACATGAAATACACCTATTGAGAGCAATATTCCAAATTCTGACTGACACTCATTTTTGCCTTGGTTGTATCAATTCTCAAAGACTATTATTCATATGAGTAAAACAAGATTATTCTCTATTCATGTTTGATTTTTTCAATCCATTTCTTATCTTAAATTACTAATAAATCACACCGTGCATACTTTCTAATGTCATTTTTTTCTTACTTTATTGGTTAGTAAATGTTGTGCATATTACCATAAATATGAAAGACACCAAAGCAGTCACATATAAAATTTAATTTACAATTTTAACTTAAACAAAGATTGTTGTAAAACTTAAGAACAAATGAACAATAAAAAGATGAAGACAAGAAGAATATAAGACAAGAGGAACAATATAAGATAACTTTCTTTCTCTCAAGTGTTCACCAAATCTTCAAGTCTATACAATATGAACCCTTATGCCTCTATTTATAGTGTAACATAGAGGCACACAAAAGGTTAGTCATAAAAATGACATTAAACATGAATATAATGGAGGAGGTTATGGAGGTGAATCTTACAAAAATAATGATCATAAAGGTGGAGGTTATCTTCATAATGGAGGGAAGTAATGTAGTAACTTCTTAGTGTAGTGGACATCCACAATATATTATTTTACAATACTCCCCCTTGGATGTCCATAGATAATATGCCTCATTAAAACCTTACAAGGAAATAACACTATGAGAAAAAATCCTAGTGAATGAATAGTAGTACACATATCTTTAAATACCCTTTGAATGTTGCATCGCTGAAAACATTACCAAAAAAATCCAATTGGGATAAAACCATAATTAAGGAAAAGAGTACAATGCGTGTATTTCTCCCCTTGATAAAAGCATTACTTGATATCTCAAAACGAGGCATTCCAATCATATATCACAACTTCTCAAATATTGATGTTGGCAATCCTTAGTGAAAAAGTTTACAAGATTATCACTTGAATGGGTCTTTGAATGTCTATCTCACCATTTTGATGAAGATCATGTGTGAAAAAGACTTTTGGTGAAAAATTCTTTGTCCAGTCTCCTTTGATTGTATCCCCTTCAATTAAGCTATATATTATTTTCGTATATGGTGGCTGAAATATCCTTCTTCTTCTTTTTTATAAAAAAAAACACATATTTTCTGAATATGATAGATCATGATTCGTAGCAAACACACTCCCAACTTACTTCATAGATCAATATTATTTCTGCATGATTTGAAGAAGTGGTTACTAATGTTTGATTCTTTGAATGTCGAGATATTGTTATGCATCCATTGTAAATAAATAGTCCATTTTCAATCGAGCTTTATACGGATCAAAGAAATATTTTGTATCTACATAATCAATCATTTCTGACTCGGAGATTGATCATTTCAATTTTATTGAAGCTCGTCTTTTCTTCTCAACAAAAATCACACATGTTCTATGTGTTGAGCCACTTGTTTTGTTAGTTTTTTGTCATAACGTGAATGATAATATGACAATAATTTCATAACTTTCGTTATATATATCAAATAATTAATCTTATAGCATTTGTATAACCAACAATCTGTAAGTGCACCAATTGCACTAATACATGACATTTTAAATCATTTTCATGAGATAAAAAAGAGTATTTCTCTGTGTTAAGTAGTCTCAAAACCATTGTGTACTCAATGGAATTGCTTTAAGACCTTTTAGATCCTTCAAGGATTTTCATATAACATTCATCGTCTAGTTAGACATAATAACCATTCATTATACATATTCAAGTATTTAATCTATTGCCACATTGAAACAAGTCTCATTGCATCCACCACTGGAGAATATATCTCCATTTAATAATGTCAGGAATTTTGCAAAAATCTTTTATGCCCCGAGGCACAAACCGCAATTTATATCTTACGGTTATACTTTTGCACAATGATTCATTTGTACCACACTAACATTATATTTTGATCTATGAACTATAAGATCAAAAACATCACTTTTCTAAGTGAAACAAATATACTTGAATAGTCCATTTTATTTGGTCAATCATTTATCTCTCCATACTATATGGAAGATTCGAATTTAAGATTATCGTAACCATTTATAAAATTTAGTGCTACTTCATATCAAAGATACCATCGATGGTCATTTTTATATCGATTCCAATACGAAATAACTTATCGAGATTTCTTTTTTTCATCATTTTCAGGCACCTGCACCTTTGCCAAGGTTTTATGAAATGTTGTGTCATGGTGCTCTTTTAAAGCAATTGCCTCATTATGATGATCATTTTGATAATTTGCTCCCCTCCTTACTCAAGGAGTTTTACATTTCGAATCGATTAGTCTATCATGTTTTTAACGTACCATAGACTTTGTCCTTCAAGGACCATTTATTAGAGCATTTGCTACATAATGAAAATATTGGGTCAGCAAATACATCTAAAAAATTATTGCAATATTTGCAAATGAATTATCTCTTGAACTTCAAGTTCATATTTTTTTAACGAGGATCTAGATAATTTACCCCATAAATAAATTTCAGCTGTTAAT
Source organism: Solanum pinnatisectum (assembly GCA_035578085.1). NCBI lineage: Eukaryota > Viridiplantae > Streptophyta > Magnoliopsida > Solanales > Solanaceae > Solanum > Solanum pinnatisectum. The sequence goes on along the minus strand of CM069081.1, from coordinate 14,524,388 downwards.
CATATATCCCCCTAATATTAGAAAATATAACATTTACCCCCAACCTCACTTGAGGATCCATTTTTGTGCGTGATGGAGCAATAAAATCATATGTGCACACATCAAAATTTTAGATGAAAATTATTTGATTTCTGAATTGTTATGGGAGAACCTTGTTGGCTTGATGCGTACATGTTAAATAAACTCATCTCATACCAAATTTAATTTGGGATATCTGTTCTTATAAAAAATGGTCTAGCTATAATTGGAGACATACAATTTCTACTAAACCAACCAACATAATTATCATAATTTTATAGTTTGGAACTGTGTTCTTAGTTTAACAATTAGAATAACAACCTTACAGAAACAAATTTGTAAGTTGATACAAATGCACATGTGACCTGATGAGTCCACAAATTGGACTCATTTAGGGCTATATTTTTATAGAATTAGTGTCCTCAAATGCATATTTTGTCTCAATATCTGATGAAAATCCTTAAGTTTTAGGTATTTGGAGTTTGAGGCAAAGCATGGACACTTCTTGGCAAGAAGGAACAAAGCGACTGAAAAGAACGAAGAAATGAAGGCCTGAGGATTGCCGAGCCCAGTTGGCGAGTTGCCGATCGGCCTAAAGATTGCCTTTTGTTCTAGTGTGCTGAATCCTGGAGGGAAAAATCAAGTTGGCGATTAAATGGAGCAGTCGGCGTGTCGCCAAGTAGTTTTTCTAAATAGGTCATACCGCCCAACGACTCAAAGCACGAAGAGGCTGAAGGCTAAAGCAAGAAGGCGATGAAATCGACCAAAAGGTGGATCGCCGAGTGTATCGGCGAACCCGACTAATTGCGCCTAGTGATTCGTTGCAGCACAAATTTTCAAACTCTATAAATACTTGTTGAAGTTGTTAACTATCAATCAAGAAATCAAGTCATAAATAATAATTATTCAGACTTAGAATATTTTCAATTCCAAGTTTTAGAGGGTTTTGGAGACTTTGTTCTAAGACCTTGAAGATTCAAAGGGTTTCAACTCCAAGAAATTGGATGTGGGCCTTGAAGATTCTTCACTCTTGACGTGTTTTAAGACTTAACTCTTCATACCTAGTTGATGGAAACTGATATTGGTATAAATTTTATTTCTTTTACATGTCTAGTTAAATCCCCAATTCTTTGGGTGTGATTTTGTGAATATGGTTAGATTATCTGTTGGGTCTTGCTTGTTGATGGTTTATTTGTTGTTTAAATGTGATTTTGTTTAGTAGTTGTGTACGAACTTAATGGAATTGTAGTTGCAAATACGATTTCATCTTACTGTTTTTGGCTTGCAAGAGAGAGAGAGATCGTAAAACTAAGACTACTAAATTGATAGCCGGTGGTATTGGGTCGACATGTTCATCTCGAGAGAGTGAATCCTAGTCCTTCTCCCACACATTTAGTTCAAGAGAGTGAATGGGCTAAGGCAGAGGCTATGCTTAATGCGGAAAGTCATTGTTCGAGAGAAACCGAGTTGATTCGGGGTAAGTTGTTCGAGAGAGAATTTACCCCCACTATAGTCTAGCCTAGTCACAAATACTCAACGAATTTACTATCAAAAGCCTGTACCTGATAGTCTATTTTATCACATATTCCTATCACATCCCAAGAATCCCGTCTCCATATCTTGTTTTCTTATATTTTTGTTTTTTTAGTTGTTAAGCAATACAAACCCCCCATTGATGATTGATGCTTGCGTCACCCCCTTTGATTTAATATGTTTCTATTCGATAATGTTTTTAGCTATGACTAATTAGAACTAAATTTTATTTTGCTATTAATTCTCAAAACCACTCCCTATGGGAACGATCTCAACCCTTGGTTGGGTTATATCACTACACGCAATCGTATGGAACTTGAACCAAACTAGTGCCAGTTGATTACGTCCTGAAACATCAAAATGACGCCGCTGCCGGGGAGTAGTGTTATTTGAGAATTTTTAGTCTAGTAAAATTTTTATTCTTCTAAGTCGTAGTTTACTTACTTCATTTTTAGTTTAGTTTTGTTTGTTTGTGTTAATATTTCAGGAAGTATGAGTGTGAACGGCAACAATGGCAACTAAGTAGGCCATCAAGACAACATCGAAAGTCTTAACGATGTAAATGAGCCTCATGTTAATGACCCCCATCTCATGGGCGATATTGGTGATTTTCACGTGCTTCCAGTAGAAGGGAATGTTGTATTTCACATCACAAGTACCATGTTGCAACTCTTGCAACTAAAGGGGCTTTACAGTGGATTGGCTCATGAAGACCCTCATGAGCATATTCAAAATTTCGTAGATGTGTGCAGACCATGCTCTTTCAAAAATATATCCCAATAGTCGGTTTGTCTATGATTGTTCCCATTCTTTTTGATAGGAGAAGCATGCAAATGGCTAGCTGAACTGTGACGCGACTCAATCACTTTGCGAGGGGAGTTGGTCACCGTATTTAATGTGCAATTTTTCCCTCCCTCGAAGATGATGACTCTTTGGGACATCATCCAAAGCTTTAAGCGTTTGGAGGGCGAGCCAATTCATGAGACTTGGCTACGATTCAAGAAGTTGGTGCTCTAATGCCCAACTCACGACTTGCCTAACAACGTATTGCTGTAATATTTCTACCAGAGCCTAGACTCAGTGAACAACGGCGTTACTGATATTGTATATGTTCGGTGTGTGCATGTTATTAGTATTGTAGTAATGACTTATATATGTTTCACCTATTGAGATAGCCGCGTGATCCTACCAGTACACTGTGGTCGTGTATTGATAGTGCACTTGCTCTTTCTTTGTTAAGTACAGGGAATCTTCAGGTGGATATTGACAAACCTCGCTTGGAAGATCAGTGATCAATCGAATTCAAGGGTGAGCCAGTTCTTCCGGGCTGCCATGAGTTTTCTTTTTATTTATGTCCACATTTCCGGACTTAGGCTAGTACTTAGGTTTTCTTGTGTTAATTGGGTTGTACCCATTTTCTTAGACTTGTTGAACTTTAGATGTTTTGGTACATTGACTTTCAGGTTCTAGGTAGTATTTCCGCATTTGGTTGTTAGACTTTTGTTGGAGTTTATGGGAACTCCCTATTTTTGCTTTTGCATTTAAACCTTCTTCAGTATCTTTAAATGCTTCAGTTTGATTAAATTGTGTAGTTCTTGGTTAGCTAATTAGTATTATTGGTTCTCCCACCAGAGGGATAGTGTAGGTGTCAATCATGACGGTTTGGGTCGTGACACTTATAAGGCACGACAAACACCTTTTTATACTATCCTTTGTTATCTATAAATAGAGACGTTTACTCAAATTTTTAAACTACAAATTTTGTTAGTTTTATATCATTCCTCTTAAAACAAGGAAGATTGTGAGTGTTGTTCAATTATGCAATCACAAAATTTTTTATGGGTAAACTAGATATATCAACAAAAATGACTCAACAAGGAGAATAGAAATACTCAACATTAAACGAGAAGACTATGTAGATATTAATATGCCCTCATTTTCGTAGCCACAAATATCTTTTGTATTAACTTCTACTTGACAAGAAGTCCAATGTTTATTTGTTGCACAAACTATAACTTGGTGTTTAGGTTGTGCACAGTCTCAAACTATTGAAGACAAAGGATTTGATCAAAAACATGTTTGAAGAGTCCAAACTAGATTTAATAGGTACTCCTCTGTTTCAAATTTATTTGTTGTAATTTTATTTTTATTCGGTTTAATATAGAATGTTCTTTTCCTTGGGGCTCGGGGGCACATCTTTAAGTCCAGAAAGTTAAAAGGCATTTTTATATGATCTACATATCCTTAAATTAAAAGTCTTATTTATATTCTAAAATTTCATATAAAATTAAAATTAGACGAATATATATCTATCTTTTTTATCTTTACTGCCTTAAAAGAATGAACTACTTAGCGTAAATGTTAAATTATTATAAAACCTCCCAACTTAAACACCAAATTTAGTATGCTTCTATATTTTAGATTATATTATATTTACTTACATTATATTATATCAAAAAACAGTCTCCTTTTCACATAAAAGGGTTGTGATATTTTCAAAGACATATAACTATTCTGATTAGTTGTGACCTTTTCAAAGTGTTGTGACTTTTTACAGGGTTGCAACTTTTCAAAATAGTTGTGACTTTTCCAAAGGATTGTGACTTTTCCAAAGAGTGATTACTTTTCTGATAAGTTGTAAATTTTTAAAGGGTTGTGACTTTTCTAAATTGTTGTGCCTTTTTTTTTTCTCAAATTATTAAACTACAATTATTAAAAGTTTTTCATTGTTCTTCTTCTTAAAACACCCAATTTAGTATAACTTTTATATTTTATATTATATTTATTCATATTATAATATATTATATTAAAAGAAGACATCATTTCACATTGAATGGTTATGACTTTTCTAAAGAGTTGTGACTTTTTCGATGAGTTCTGACATTTCCAAAGGGTTTTGACTTTTATGATAAGAAACAATATGCACATGCTCATACTACGCTTTGTGAACTATAAATGGAGGGGCTTCCTCTCATTTTTAAACTACGATTTTTTAAATATTTCTATTCTTCTCTTCTTCAAAACTCAAGTTTGACTTACAGACATTGACAATCTCAAAGTTCAATGAAATTTGAACACTCCCTAACATGAATGTTAAATTAATATAATACTCCAACTAAAACATTCAATTTAGTATATCTTCTATAACTTATATCAATATTTATTTATATTATATTATATTAAAAGTAAGAACTCCAAAAATATAATAATAACTAACTAATGCACTATGAGGGATGAAGGAGAAAGTATATTTAAGAGGTGTAACTAAGATATTCTAAGAGTAACTGACTTCCAGTAGTAATCATAAGAAAGTTTGCATCCACTATTCATAGGAACTTATACTTTATCATTCATTTTAAAATTGTTTGTTTAATTTTTTAAATTTTATAATATTTGATTTGATATTCATGTGCAACACAAGTGCGTCAAAACTAGTAATTTTTAAAAACATCACTTATCTAAACCTCTTTATATATTTTTTTTCAACCTCTGTTCTCAATGTATGACATTTGCATTTCTACTACATTCTTTTAGAGAACAGAAACATAATCTGATCACAAGTAAGTTAAAAAATAAAAAATCATTTGATGAAGTTTAAAATAACAAAATAAAAATGGATAGAGAATTGTTTGGCACATATTTTGATAATTAATAAAAATGCAATGTAAAACTCATTAACAAGGATAAAACGTGCAACACATGTTCCCAGAGCCTAATATATTAATACACACCTATTTTATTAACCAATGATTTTGTGCCATGGTCTTGAGCATTTGGTTTTAGCCCATTATATTGTATAAAAGTGGTTTGTTTTATATATTAGTCTTGCTTGTCATTAAAATAGTGGTGGTAAAATAATTTTCATTTGTGGTGTAAAGTTTCAAAAATTGACAAAACCCTAAAAGCTTGCTCTTCCTTTTTTTCCCTCTCACCCACCACCACCACCAAGCTTCAAAGCCACCAGCAAAACAACACCTGAAACCCCAGCCAAACTACCTTCATTTTCATAGTCTTAGACAAGCTTCTACTAAGCAACCACCACCATATAAAGACTATTCTTTCCTTTTCTCTCCTTCTTCAGCAAAACCCACACCCATCAATCCCTAAATAACCTCGGCAACACCAAAACTCAAATTCTCTTTGTCTTCTCCGTCAAAGTAACAACGTCGCAGAACAGCCAACCTGAAACCACCTCAATTCTATCACAAAACCCCAACCAAAGCCATCCAAAACCCCAATAAATTCATCAGAAATAGACCCACACCACCACGGCCTCCCTTCATCTTACCCCATTTTCATGTCTTTTATATATTTTGTAGGCAGTCCGGCAAGATCAAAGTTGCAGCATATCTTTATTGTACAACAACAAACAATGTCACACTGTGCAACTAGACCCCACCGCATATACCATCGGTGAACCATATCCGGCTCACTCCCTTGGTTTCCTCTTCTTTGGTGACTCTTGTATCTCTATTTTACTTTTTTTATATTATTTTTGCTGCTAAGTTTGCACTTCAGCTTGGTGTTTCTGCAATAAACTCCATAAAGGTTGGGTACCTTGATTTTACTCGTTCTATTTCAGATGTTATTTCATTCTTGTTGTGTTATCGTATGACTGATTACTGTTGTTAATAGGTTGGTTTTGCACAATTTCTTTTTCCATTAATTATTTTGTCATTCACCACTGACTTAGTAATTTTTCTTGGTATTTTGAACTACTTTGATTCTTTTTAGTTAACTGTGTGCTTAAGTTTTCTACCAAATAAGTGTCAATGCTATTATTTGATTTTGTCTTATTAATTTGTCTAGTTTTAAAATTTTATTATTATTATACTGCAATATTTTATTCTCAAAATATGTGTATATTATTTTAGTTATGTTAATTTCCTCATTATTTTTCAGCTTTTGCTCTATTTTATTCAGAATCTTGTTACACTTTGATTTAGTGCATTTTATCGTGGGTCATTTTTTTTACTATTTGTTAGTGATTGCATGTTATTTTAACTTTGTTAGTTTTATATAGGAAACATGTACACATATGTAGCCATCTAGTGTTGCTTCACATCGAATGTAATTGTACCCATCATAGTCCAAACTGCTAAGTTTACATCAAAGGATACAACAATAGTCTCGGCAAAAACCAGGCTGACTGAAACAGATATCACAAAGCATGGTATCAAGAAAAGGCTAACACTGATCCTGCATTCCTCAGGTATACTTAGATTTTGTGCTAATTTGAATTTTGTTTTTATTGCTCTTCCTCTTCCTCTTGTAGCAACTTTCTTCTCTTCCAAATGGAGAAGCTAATAACTATAAGGGGGTTGGATTTGCTGGAGCAGGTGGTGGTGGTATACTTGCCCTTCATGTTCGTGATCCAATTCAATCAGGTCGTGGGCAAGAGCTAGCACCAAATGGTAGATTTATGGTATTTATGATAAGGCCTCGTGAAACACTACCTTAAAAAACCGAGGTGGTTTGTAAATGAAAAGTTGGTGGATCTAATTTATCGCTTCCCATAATGTTTTGAGCTACCAAACCTCAGACATGGAAACTTTGAGAATTGCAACCTGAAGTAGGTAGAATCATGTTAAAAAATGAATAATACAAAAAAAAATTAGGTTAAGTGATGAACATCACCATGATTCTGCCTACTTGAGGTTGCAGTTCTCGAAGTTTATAAGTCTGAGGTTTGGTGGCTCGAGAAGTCGTGGGAAGTGATTATAATATCCATCAACTTCTTATATACTGATTACCTTTGTTTTAAGGTAGTGTTTCACAAGGCCTCAGCATAAATATTATAGTTATTCCATTTGGTGCTAATTCTGGCCCACGAGCTGATGGAAGTGGATCACGAACAGGAAGGGCAGGTATACCACCACCACCTTCTCTAGCAAATCCAACTCCCTTGTAGTTATTAGCTTCTCCATCGGGAAGAGGAGAAAGTTCCTACAAGAGGAATAGGAAGAACAATATAAAAAAAATTCAAACTAGCACGAAATCCAATCATACCTGAGGATTGCAGGAGCAGTGTTACCTTTATCGAAGACTATGGTTTGTGATATCTGTTGGAGTGAGCCTTGTTTTTACCAACAGTGTTGTTGTATCCTTTGGTGTAATCTTATAAGTTTGGAATATGATGGACATAGTTACATTCTATGTGAAGCAACACTAGATGGCTACATATGTGGAAAAAATCGAAATAAGCACGAAATCCAATCATGCTTGAGGAATGTAGGAGCACTGTCTGCTTTTGGTTTACCAAACTCAGCTTCAGTGATTACCAAACTCCTACAAATTTTGTTACCAGCATTACATATAGTAACTCTAATAGGAGAATCAGATAGGAGAAATATGCTTTGTCCGACCTCCTTTGATTGTATCATCCCTTCAATTGAACTATATATTATTTTCGTATATGGTGGCTGGAATATCATTTCAGAAAAAAATACATATTTTCTTAATGATAGATCATGATTCCTACCAAACACACTTTCAACTTACTTCATAAATCAATATTATTTCTACATGATTTGAAAAAATGATTACTAATGTTTGAGTTTTTGAATGTCGAGATATTGTTGTGCCTCCATATATAAATAAATAGTCCATTTATGATCGAGATTTATGTGGATCAAATAAATGTTTTGTATCTACATAATTAAATCATTTCTGACTCAGAGATTGATCATTTCAATTTTATTGAAGCTCGTCTTTTCTTCTCATCGAAAATCACACATGTTCTATGTGTTGAGTCACTTGTTTTGTTAGTTTATTGTCATAACGTTAATGATAATATGACAATCATTTCACATAATTTTTGTTATGTATATCAAATAATTAATCTTATAGCATTTGTATAACCAACAACCTGTAAGTGCACCAATTGTATTAATACATAATATTTTTAATTATTTTCATGAGATCAAAAAGTTTCTTTCTTTGTGTTAAGCAATCTCAAAACCATTGGGTACTCAATGGAATTTCTTTAAGACATTTTAAATCCTTCAAGGATTTTCATATAACCTTCATCGTCTAGTTAGATATAATAATCATTCATTATACATATTAAAGTATTTAATCTATTGCCAGACTGAAACAAGTCTCATTGCATCCACCACTGGAGAATATACCTCCATTTAATAAAGTCAGGATTTTTGCAAAAATCTTTTATGCAAAAAATTATGTGAAACAAAATATACTTGAATAGTGCATTTTATTTGGCCAATCATTTATCTCTCCATACTATATGACAAATTCGAATTTAAGATCCTCATAACCATTTATAGCATTGAGTGCTACTTTATACCAAATATACCATTGAGGGTCATTTTGATATTGATTCCAATAGACATAACTTATCGAGATCTCTTTTTTTCATCATTTTCAATCACCTAAACCTTTGCCAATGTTTTATGAAATGTTATGTCATGGTGCTCTTGTAAAGCACTTGCCTCATTATCATGATCATTTTGATAATTTTCTCCCATCCTTACTCAAGGAGTTTTACATTTGGAATTGATTGGTTTGTCACGCTTTTAACGTACCGTAGACGTTGTCCTTCAAGGACCATTTATTAAAGCATTTTCGGCTTAATTAAAATATTGGGTCAGCAAATACATCTCGCAAATTATTTGCAACATTTGCAAATAAATTATCTCTTGAACATCAAGTTCATATTTTTTTAAACGATGATCTAGATAATTTATCCCACACATAATTTTCAGCTGCTAATCATATCTCCCCCTAATGTTAGAAAATATAACATTTACCCCCAACCTCACTTGAGGATCCATCTTTGTGCGTGATGGAGCAATAAAATAATATGTACACACATCAAACTTTTAGATGGAAATTATTTAGTTCCTGACCCTGAACCATTTGTGATGAAGAACCTTGTTGGCTTGATGCGTACATGTTAAATAAACTAATCTCATACCAAATTTCATGGATATTTGTTCTCATAACCAATGGTCTCGCTATAATTGGAGGCATACAATTTATGCTAAACAAATCAACATTATCAACATAATTTTATAGTTTGGAACTATGCTCTTAATTTAACAGATCGAGCAAACAACCTTACAAAATCCAATTCGTAAGTTCATACATATGCACATGTGACCATACATGTAACATCCCGTAAATAGAAAGAACTAGAAAAAAGTTAAAAAGTGGAAATAGTCATTTTTGGAAAGAATATAAAAATCTAGAAAATTTGTTATGTGAAGTTGAGTTTTTGGTCAACTTAAAAAAATCATAACTCCTAGCTCAGGATGAGTTAGGTGTGTTTCCAGATATCGTAGGAAATATCATGGAATAATCTTTCTAACGCCACCAAGTTTGCGCGATTCCAAGATTGTATGAGTGAGATATGCCCATTGGAAGTTGGGTTGTTCAATTAAGGAAAGTCTAATCCGGGTTTTTGAAGGACGTTATGGTCTTTTCCATACCCCATGACTTAATTTCATTTTTTGGTAATTAATTGGTGTCTAAACTGATAGGATTCAGTTTACAATTTTCCAATATTGACTTAGGGTTTTAGATAAGAGAAAAAGAAGAGGAGAAAAGAGGAGAAGGAGCAAGAATCATCAAGATCTTCAAGAATCGCTTGTGGATTTCGTCAAGGGGTAATCCCTACGAGGTATGTGAGTTCACATAGCATTGGGTTCTTTCACCCACACTCCAATCATGTTTATTTCAGTATGATTTTCTTCCTAAAAGATTGAGACTTTGATGTTCTTGAGTTATATTCTTGAATTGCTTTCTTTCTTGAATTTGGGATGAGATTGAGGAGTTCTCGAGAGTTTAAGGTCAATTGATAGAGTTTTTTGAGTTAGATTCTTGTGTAAATACACTGGTTATCTGAATCTAAAGGAAATTTAAGAAAAAGAATTGAGTTTAGGCGAATTGTGGTCAGAAAATAAAGACGAAAAAAGTCGACAGAATCTAGGTACCTGGTCCACATCGCAGACCTGTTCCTCAGAATGGGAAAAGTTCTCCTCGCATCGCGTCGCGGTCACGAACTATTCTGCCTCAAAATTATTTCGTGATCAAATAATTAAATGCATCTCTGCGTCGCGGACTTGCTTCCAGACATTGATTTCTTTATCTTTTCTCACGTTTAAATATCTAAAAACACTCCTAAACATCATTTGATCCTTCCTATCACAAATTACAATCCTTGAATCCATAATTCAATTAAAGGAAAGTTAAGAGTCAAGTCAAAAGAAGTTAAGAGTAAAGTCAAGAAAAGTTCATAGAGTCTTCCAAAAGTCTTTTACAAATGTTTTAACTTCGTTTTAAGACTTGAGTTTTGAGTTGAGTAAAGAGTAAAGTTTGAAATTTATTTCTTCAAAAGAGTATATCGGGACTATGTATTCCCAAAGAGTAAAATGTTTTTACATTTAAAGAAGAAAGGAAACCTTGATTTCCAAAAGAGCCTTTGAGCTAGTTTTCAGTTAAAGAGTAAATGTTTTCACATTTAAAGAAGAAAGGAAACCTTGATTTCCAAACGAGCCTTTGAGCTAGTTTTTAGTTAAAGAGTAAATGTTTTCACTTTTGAGCAAGAAAGGGAACATCGATTCTAAGAGAGATTTTAAGCTATGTTTTGAGTAATTATCTCAAACCAAAGAAAGAAGTTATGTTTTTAAACATATGAGCTAAGTATTTTTGGAGTAGTATTGAGCACCGATATGAGGGCGAGTTTGAGTTTAGATAACTCACGTCTCCATAAACAATGTAGCCATCATGGGTAGTAAAGGATCATACTTGTTAGATGACTCCTTAAGTGATTTTTAGCATAGACTAGTGGATCCACTTAGTTAAGGCATTCTATATGATGGCAAAGTATAGGACAGTTCTGGCAGCTTGGGCAAGACGTTGTATCACCACTTAGGCTCATAGTGGTGGTTGTCGTTTAGAGAAACTCCCACAGAAACTATATTACTTTATTATATGAGTAAAGTTGAGTTTGTTATTGCATTTTCTTTAACGAACTAAGTTGTTTTCTACTGTTTTAAAGGCTTTCTATATATTGCATGTGTTTTATTGCTTTATATTGAGTTAAGTTGTTCATAAGTTGAGTAAAGTCAAGGTAAGTGTTTTTTTCAGTTCTTTTCAAGCTTATGTCTTGTTTAGTTTTAGCCTCGCATACTCGTACATTCAATGTACTGATGCCATTTGGCCTGTATCTTTTAATGATGTAGACACAGGTAACCAGGATCAGCATCCAACGCATCATTGATTCTAGTTGAGCTCCAGAGTTTTTTGGTGAGCGTCCTTGCTTTCGGAGGATCCCTTTTTATTTCTTTGAAGTATTTAGTTCATTAGGATGTCGTGGGTCCTGTCCCGACATCCATCTCAGTTATTAGGGGCTTCGTAGATAGATAGTTAGTTAGTTCATTTGTCTTTACTCTGTTATTGGCTTATGTTCATATTTGAGTTGCCATTTTGGCTAAGTTAATTGTTTATTTCTAAAACATTATGTGTTTAGTTTGAGACAGTTGAGTTATCTTGCATTTGAGTTCTTTACTTAATGCTTAAAGTCTTCCACTGAGTAAGTAAGCCAGGCCAAGGGTTCACTTGGGGCCAGCAATGGTTCTCGAGTGCCAGTTCCACCCAGGGTGTAGGCTCGGGGCGTGATAAACTTGGTATATGAGCACAGAGTTCAACAGTCCTAGGGAGTCTATGAAGCTGAGTCTGTAGAGTCCTAGTTATCAGTGTGTAGCGCACCACATCTATAATTAGGAGGGTGCAACATTTAGGAACTATCTCACTTCATTCACATTCATTTCGTGCGATAGAGTTAATCTCTATAAAGTTTCTTTCTAACTCATGCTTGCGCATAATCGATTGTTAGTTGGGCTATGGTCAAAAGTGCCTTCATAAGATGCTTCATTCCCCGTGAGCTAAGAGAGGCAAAGATAAGAGAGTTTCTCACACTTAAGCAGGATTCTTTGAGCATTCATGAGTATGGGTTGAAGTTCACCCAACTATCCCGTTATGCTCCAGAGATGGTTGCCAACATGATGAGTTTATTCATTGTTTGGGTTGCCTCGTCTGTCAAATAAGGAAAGTAAGGCAGCCATTCTAATAGGTGACATGGGCATAGCAAGGCTGATGATCCATGTGCATCAAGTTGAGAAGGACAAGTTGAGGGACAGAGAGGAGTTTAAGAATGAGAGGGATAAGGCATCAGGGAATGAATTCGGGTAGAAAAAGAGTAATGCAAACTATTCTTCTTTCCAACATAAGCAGAAAGGACCTTCTCTATTATCTACTGGTGCACCTACACCAAGGAGCCAATGTGAGTACAATAGTCAGAATTCACAGCACTTCAAGGCTAGGTCTGCCCAATCTCAGGGTAGAATGGCACAAGGAGGTAACTGGGCTCCTACATATGTTAAGTGTGGTAGAACCCACCCAAGTAAGTGTTGCGATGGCTCCACAGGTTGTTTCAAGAGTGGACAAGAGGGTAACTTCATGATAGAGTGCCCTAAGAACCGCCAAGGTAATGGGAATCAGGGCAATAGAGCCCAATCTTCATCAGTTGCTCCACCATACAGGGCTGCATCTAGTGGAGCTATTTCAGGGGTAGGCAGAGGAGGAAACTTTCTATATGCTATCACTAGTCTCCAAGAGAAAGAGGACTCGCCAGATGTTATCACTGGTATTATCCAAGTCTTTAACTTTAATGGTTATGCTTTGCTAGACCTAGGAGTGAGTTTATCCTTTGTAACTCAGTATGTTGCGATGAAGTTTAATAACCTTCCTAAGAAACTTAGTGAGCCCTTCATTGTTTCTACACCTGTTGGTGAGTCTATTCTAGCAGAGAGAGTCTATCATGATTATCCTATTTTCGTCAATCACAAGAGCACCATGGTTGATTTAATTGAGTTAGACATGGTAGATTTTGATGTTATTTTTTGTATGGACTGGCTTCATGCCTGTTATGCCTCAGTTGATTGTAGAACTCATGTTGTCAAGTTTCATTTTCTGAATGAGCCAGTTATAGAGTGGAAGAGTAGTTTAGCAGTGCCTAAGGTTCGTTTTAATTCGTACCTTAAGGAAAGAAAGTTACTTTCCAAGGGGTGTATCTATCACTTAGTCTCAGTTAATGACTCTAGTGTTGAGATACCTCTTATTCAATCAGTTCCAGAAGTAAAAAAGTTTCCAGAAGTCTTTCCAGATGATCTTCTCGAAGTCCCTCCTGAGAGAGAAATAGACTTCGGTATAGACTTTCTTCCAGATACTCGTCCTATATCTATTTCGCCATATAGAATGGCACCAACAGAGTTGAAAGAGCTTAAAAAACAGTTGAAATATCTACTTGATAAGGGCTTTATTCGACCAAGTGTCTCACCTTGGGGTGCTCTGATCTTATTTGTGAGAAAGAAATATAGTTCCCTTAGGATGTGTATAGATTACCGCCAGACGAACAAGGTTAGCATTAAGAATAAGTACCCTCTTCCAAGAATTGATGATCTTTTCAATCAACTTTAGGGTGCTGCCTATTTCTCTATGATAGACCTTAGATCTGTCTACCATTAGTTAAGAGTAAGGGAATGTGCTATTCCAAAGATAGCCTTCAGGACCCGTTATGGTCATTATGAGTTTCTGGTCATGTCTTTTGGTTTGACCAATGCTCCTGCAGCATTCATGGACCTTATGAATAGAGTATTCAAGCCTTATGTAGATATGTTTGTTATTGTCTTCATTGATGACATACTAATATAATCAACGAATGAGGAAGATCATGCTAGTCATATCAGAATAGTTCTCCAAACTCTAAGAGATAGAGAGTTATATGCCAAGTTCTCTAAGTGTGAGTTTTGGCTTGAGTCTGTGGCATTCTTAGGCCACATTGTGTCTGGAGATGGAATTAAAGTTGATACCCAAAAAATAGAAGTAGCGCAGATTGGCCTAGACCCACATCTTCAACTGACATTAGGAGTTTATTGGGTTTGGCTTGCTATTATAGAAGGTTTGTAAAGGGGTTCTCATCTATTTCATCCCCTTTGACCAAGTTGACTCAAAAGACAGTTAAGCTTCAATGGTCTGAAGCTTGTGAGAAAAGCTTTCAGTAATTGAAAAGAGGTTGACTACTGCCCTAGTGTTGACCTTACCAGAAGGTACTCAAGGTTTTGTCGTATATTATAATGCATCCAGAGTTGGTTTGGATTGTGTTTTAATGCAGAATGACAAAGTTATAGCTTATGCCTCCAGACAATTGAAAGTTTATTAGAAGAATTACCTAACCCATGATCTATAATTGATTGCCGTAGTATTTGCTTTAAAAAAATATTGCACCATTATCTTTATGGTGTTCATATGGATGTGTTCACCGATCACAAGAGTCTTCAGTATGTGTTTACTCAGAAAAATCTTAATCTCAGATAAAAAAGGTGGTTAGAATTACTCAAGGATTATGATATGAGTATTCCTTATCACCCAGGTAAGGCTAATGTTGTTGTTGATACCTTGAGTAGGTTTTCTATGGGTAGTACCGCCCATTTTGAGGAATATAAGAAAGAGTTAGCAAAAGATGTGCATATATTTGCACGATTAGGAGTTCGATTAATGGATTCCACAGAAGGAGTAGTAGTGGTGATGAAATAAGGCTGAATCATCATCAGTGTCAGAACTGAAAGAAAAGCAAGACCAAGATACTTTATTGCTTGAATCAAAGGCAAGGCAAAAACTGATGGCTTTTGAATAAGGGGGAGATGGTGTTTGAGGTATCAAGGTAGATTGTGTGACTGATTTCAAGGGTAATTGGGATGACCACCTACCTCTCATTGATTTTTCTTACAACAATAGTTACCATGCTAGTATCCAAATGACTCCATATGAGGCTTTTTAATGGAAAAGATGTAGATCTCCTATTGAATGGTTTGAAGTTGGTGAAGCAGGGTTGATAGGACCAGATTTAGTCCATTAAGCTATGGAAAAAGTGAAAGTGATTCAAGAGAGGTTGAAAATGGCACAGAGTCGTCAGAAATCCTACACTGATGTTAGGAGAAGGGAGTTAGAGTTTGAAGTAGATGATTGGGTTTACTTGAAAGTTTCACCCATGAAGGGTGTTATGAGATTTGGTAAGAAGGGGAAGCTTAGTCCCTGGTATATTGGTCGTTACAGAATATCCAAAAGGGTTGGTAATGTAGCTTGTGAGTTGGAGCTACCCCAAGAGTTAGCAATGGTCTATCCGGTATTTCATATTTCCATGTTGAAGAAGTACATAGGAGATCCTTCAATTATCATACCAACTGAAGATATCGGTATCAAGGATAGCTTATCTTATGAGGAGATTCCTGTTCAGATTCTAGATCTCCAAGTTCGCAAGTTGAGAACAAAAGAGGTAGCATCATTCAAAGTCCTTTGGAGGAATCAATTTGTTGAGGAAGCTACTTGGGAAGCTGAGGAAGATATGAAGAAGAAATATCCACATCTATTTGAAATTGGAGAAGTTTCAGACCAAGGTACTAATTTCTTCTTAATAGTCTTTCATATATGAAGTTAGCATGTTGTAATTGCATTACTTGTTGGGTGTTTGAGCTGAATGCTAGATGTTACACCCTTCTCCTACTAAGAGTAAGCTCATTCGAGGATGAATGTTCCCAGGGAGAAGATATTGTAACACCTCATAACTAGAAAGAACTAGAAAGAAGTTAAAAAGTGGAAATAGTCATTTTTGGAAAGAACCATAACTCCTAGCTCAGGATGGGTTAGGTGTGTTTCCAGATATTGTAGGAAATATCTTGGAATAATATTTCCAACACCGCTGAGTTTGCACAATTTCGAGTTCATATGAGTGAGATATGACCAGTGGAAGTTGGGTTGTTCAATTAAGGAAAGTCTAATCCGGTTTTTTGAAGGGCATTATGGTTTTTTCCATACCCCATGATTTAATTTCATTTTTTGGTAATTAATTGGGGTCTAAATTGATAGGATTCAGTTTACACTTTTACAATATTGAGTGAGGGTTTTAGAGAAGAGTAAAAGAAGAGGAGAAGGAGCAAAAATCATCAAGATCTTCAAGAATTGCTTGTGGATTTCATCAAAGGGTGATCCCTACAAGGTATGTGAGTTCACATAGCATTGGGTTCGTTCACCCACGCACCAAACATGTTTATTTCAGTATGATTTTCTTCCTAAAAGATTGAGACTTTGATGTTCTTGAGTTATATTCTTGAATTGCTTTCGTTCTTGAATTTGGGATGAGATTGAGGAGTTCTTAAGAGTTTAAGGTCGATTGTTAGAGTTGTTTTGAGTTAGATTATTGTGTACATATATTGGGTATCTAAATCTAAAGGGAATTTGAGAAAAAGAACTGAGCTTAGGCGAATTGGGGTCAGAATATGAAGAAGGAAAAAGTCGGCAAAATCGGCGTAAGGTCCGCGTCGCGGACCTATTCGTCAGAATGGGAAAAATTTCTCCTTGCGTAGCGGAGCGGTCACGGAATGTTTTGCCTCAAAATTATTTTACGATCAAATAATTAAATGCATCTTCGCGTCATGGACTTTCTTCCAGACAGTGATTTCCTGATCTTTTCTCATGTTTAACTATCCAAAAACACTCCTAAACATCATGAGGTCCTTCCTACCACAAATTACAATCCTTGAATCCATAATTCAATTCAAGGAAAGTTAAGAGTCAAGTTAAGAGAAGTTAAGAGTCAAATCAAGAGAAGTTCATAGAGTCTTACAAAAGTCTTTTACAAATGTTTTAACTTTGTTTTAAGACTTGAATTTTGAGTTGAGTAAATAGTAAAGTTTGAAGTTCATTTCTTCAAAAGAGTATATCGGGACTATGTATTCCCAAAGAGTAAAATGTTTTCACATTTAAAGAATAAAGGAAACCTTGATTTCCAAAAGAGCCTTTGAGCTAGTTTTCAGTTAAGAGTAAATGTTTTCACATTTAAAGAAGAAAGGAAACCTTGATTTCCAAAATGGCCTTCGAGCTAGTTTTCACTTAAAGAGTAAATGTTTTCTCATTTGAGCAAGAAAGGGAACATCGATTCCAAGAGAGCTTTTAAGCTAAGTTTTGAGTAATTATCTCAAACCAAAGAAAGAAGTTAGGCTTTTAAACATATGAACTGAGTATTTTGGGAGTAGTATTGAGTACCGATATGGGGACGAGTTTGAGTTCAGATAACTCACGTCTCCGTAGACCATGTAGCTATCATGGGTAGTAAAGAATCATACTTTTTAGATGACTCCTTAAATGCTTTTTAGCATAGACTAGTGGATCCACTTAGTTAAGGAATTCTATATGACGACAAAGTATAGGACAGTTCTGGCAGCGTGGGCAAGACGTTGTATCACCACTTAGGCTCATAGTGGTGGTTGTATGTTAGAGAAACTCCCACAGAAACTATATTACTTTATTATCTGAGTAAAGTTAAGATTTTTATTGCATTTTCTTTAACGAACTAAGTTGTTTTCTATTGTTTTAAAGGCTTTCTATATATTGCATGTGTTTTATTCCTTTATATTGAGTTAAGTTGTTCATGAGTTGAGTAAAGCCAAGGTAGGTGTTTCTTTCAGTTCCTTTCAAGCTTATGTCTTGTTTAGTTTTCCCCTCGCATACTTGTACATTCAATTTACTGATGCTATTTGGTCTGCATCTTTTATTTATGTTGACACAGGTAACCAGGATCAGCATCCAGCGAATCTTTGATTCTAGTTGAGCTCCAGAGTTTTTTGGTGAGCTTCCTTGCTTTTGGAGGATCCCTTTTTATTGCTTTTCAGTATTTAGCATTAGGATGTCGTGGGTTTTGTCCCGACATCCATCTCAGTTATTAGAGGCTTCACAGATAGACAATCAATTAGTTCATTTGTCTTTACTTTGTTATTGGCTTATGTTCAGATTTGAGTTGCTATTTTGTCTTTACTTTATTTCTAAAACATTATGAGTTTAGTTTGAGACAGTTGAGTTATCTTGCATTGGAGTTCTTTTCTTAATGCTTAAAGTCTTCCACTGAGTAAGTAAGCCAGGCCAAGGGTTCGCTTGGGGCCAACAATGGTTCTCAAGTGCCAGTCCCGCCCAAGGTGTAGGCTTGGGGCATGACAATACCATAGATGCATCTATTAAATCATAATGGTCTGCGATCCACGTTGCAGGTGAACGGGCCCATATTCACTTGTTCATATTTTCCAAAAAAATTTAGGGAATACAATCCAACAAAAGTTGGCATAATGATTATTTTATCATGAGAAAAAGCAACACAAGAGAATTCTTGAAGATTCTTTTTATTTCATCAACATATAGTCATGTGAGTTCTCAAATTGTTTTGCATCACATTTGAACCGGAATGACCAACCTATTATGTCAACTGATATTTATTCTAGTAAACTTTTAGTTTACTTTTGCATGTGATTCCATTATCATGCCCATATTTATATACAACAAACAAGAGGAAAAAATGGGTAATCTCATACGTAAATATTTATAACCCACCTAGGTTGTAGTAATTTGAATATTAAATCTTATCATAATTTAAAGTCTCAATATAATTTTTTAAAAAAACAATTCCTCCAAAACTTTAAAAAAAAAATTGAGACTTATTACAACCCAATATTATGAACAATTTCATTCCTCTGGATCGTAATATGTTAGCCCTTTCGGAATTCTCAAATTATTTTGTGTACTGCCACAAATTTCATAACACCATTCTTATGGCAACCATCTCCTTCAAGGAGAAAATTATTACTGTCATGATTAAAAATATAACACGCAAGGCTTATTTCTTGACAACCAGTGACAAATTTGTGTTGCCACACAACAATATTTATTTTGATCATGACCACAACCTTTATAGAAAAGAATTATTTCTTTCTTTCGTCCTCCAATAGTTCATAATAACACATACCACAATATTTGTTATGTTCTCAAAATGTATGACCAAATAATCATTTATGTCAAAATATTTCTTTTCAATCTCTTAAACCACTCGTATAGGTGAGATGTGAAATTTATCCAACCATACATGAACATGTCTTTATCCATACTAACACAAGTTGTATGCTCTTCGAGAAATGACCTTAACTAGTTGTACATGCTCCATAAGTTATTATTATTCATACTTTGACATTATCAAATTTATTTGACCCACCTCAACATCACTTTAAAAGTACTAAATGCACTACCACTTTGTATTTATTTATTTGGATGGAGGATTTCCAAAACTTTCAAATTGGGTTGCACCAACCCAATGTGCCCAATTACCTTTCACACCACTTTGATGGCCAAAAATTACATTCACATTTGAAGGACCATCTTAAGAACCCATAATGATCTTCCTTTTAATTACCACAATTGAACATTTACATTTTACCACACTCATATTTATACATTTAACCACTTCTCATTTTCAAACACATTATGTCATGCTTCCACATTCACATAAGCGAATGGAGCAAATCAAATGGACAAATTTCATGACTCTTATCAAGAGCATATCAATTTTCCCAATCATCACTACGTCATCATTATATTATGTTGGGACTTGAACCCAACATCTTAATCATAAGAAGGCATTTTAGATCATTATTTATTGGGACTCAACCCAACATTTTATCATCATGATGCATCAAGACTCTCACCCAATGTATTACCCTCTTGGTACGATAGGACTTGAATCCTTCGTGTTACCCTCAATAAATGACATAATAATCCAAGTATAATAGGACTCACCATTGAGCCTTATAAAAATATTGCCACTTTGTGATTAACATGCACAAATAAATATAGAACTAAAGAAACACAATAAAAATATTCTCAATAAAGCATGTACTAATATCTTAAATTTGTCAAAACAAAGAGTAACATATAACATTATATTATATTATGTTTGGTGCACAATAATTAAGCTAGTGAATTACCAATATAAATCAAAAAATCAATTGCACACTAAGAAAATAATAATTTCAGTTACACTAAAATAAATATGCTCACTACCACCACCCCTTTTTCAATTTCCAAGTGAACCCAAAATATTTCACACACAAAACAAAATAAATTAAAAGCTTATGTAATAACTAAAATAGTGAACATAATCATAAATAAAATATAAAATATGTTTCACATACAAAAGAAATTATGTATAGTCAGAGGTGAAAAAAATGTACAGTAACAATAATATTAATCATTAACCTTGTTCACAAGTAATATATATATATATATAAGAGAACCTTAAGCCCGTCTATGTGGCACCACCACAAACCAAAATTCTCTTTTAATTTATTTATTTCAAAAATTACCCTTTCCCTTTCATGAAAAGTTGTGACATTTATGAAAAATTGTGACTTTTATGAAATTTTGCGACTTTAATGATGAGTTGCGACTTTTATGAAAAGTTGTGACTTTTATGAAAAGTTGCGACTTTAATGAAAAGTTATGACTTTTATGAAAAGTTGTAATGTTTATAAAAGGTTGTGACCTTTTCGAAGGGTTGAAACTTTTCCAAATAGTTGTAACATTTCCGATAACGCATAGTAAACATTTGTTCACACTACCCTTTGTTGTCTAAAAATAGAGAGATTTCCTCTCAATCTAAAACAACAAAAATTCTGAATCTCTTCTTCTTCTTCTTCTTCTTCTTCTTCTTCTTCTTCTTCTTCTTCTTCTTCACAATTAAATATTTGTGTATTTTGCTCCTGTTGAGTGTTCACTGACACTATTGCTTATTTTAAAGATCTTGGTATGTATTTTTACAGACATTAATTTATGCTTATGTTATTAAGGATAAATAATAAGATGTAATAATTTTCATTTTCCTTTACATTGTTAACGTTTGTTACTACATAATCTTGTATGTAAGATAACATAGTGTTCTAGTTTTAATAATCGATAAGTTTTAAGTATTATTTTATAAATTTTGTAATATTAAATTCTTGTGCGAAGGGTGAGTAATTTTACTAGTATAAATATATTCCACAATAATTTATGTTGTTCCCAAGAGAAAAATAAACACAATTAATTTACCTTCTTTTATTTACTTTGCTTCAATCCTGCAAGGGTAGAACACTCGTGTTGATAACGTGTTGTAAAACTTAAGAACAAAAGAACAATATAAAGATGAAGACAAGAAGAATATAAGACAAGAGGAACAATATAAGATAACTTTCTTTCAACTGTTCACCAAATCTTCAAGTTTATACAATATGAACCCTTATGCCTCTATTTATAGTGTAACATTGAGGCATACAAAAGGTTAGTCATAAACATGAAATTAAACATGAACATAATGGAGGAGGTTATGGAGGTGAAAGGTTACAAGAATAATGATCATAAAAGTGGAGGTTATTTGCATAATGGAGGGAAGTAGTGTAGTAACTTCTTAGTGTAGTGGACATCCACAATATATTATTTTATAACAAAGATATAATAAACAATAATTATATCACAAAGCTACTCAAAATAATTATTTTTTTCAAGCAACAGATAGATTTTTAGCAAATATTTTGTTAGATAATTTCATGATTTCCATCTTTAAATACTTACAAATAATATGTCCAAACACACAAATTTATGAACGTTAAACATCGGTCACGCAAATGACAATTTCATATTTTTTTGTCTCTTTAGTTATGTATCATAATGTAATGACCGGGTTTTGTCGTTATAGAAAAGCTAACGGGGAAAACTTTTGGGTCAAAAAACTTTGTCGTAGTAACTTGGAATTTCCCAACCTAGTCCAGATTTGGATGAAATTGGAGTCATTAAGGTGTAGGGAAATATGGTAACAATTGGATGATTTAATTATGATTTTGATTACAAGAGTAGTTAGATAATTCGTTAAGAAATCCGTACGACTTTACAGAATTGAATTCGGAAACTCCCGAAAATGATCTTAGCGTGAACGGTATTTTCTGAGCTTCGTTGGTTAAAGGTGTATTGTGAATTGGGGGTCTTGGAATTATTAAAATAGTTCAATGGTTTCGTGCAAACCGCTGGGGAGGGATTTCTGCCGCCAGGGCAGGGCCGCTGTAGCGTGGTGAGGACCGCTATGGCGGTTCCAACGCGACTTAAGGTCATAAATAAACCCCAAAATGTCTTTATGATACACTTTTCAGTTTTTAGAGCTAAGGAACGAACCCCAAGTGATTCTTGACAATTTTCCACCATTCTTGAGGCTAAAGGTAAGATTTTAACTCCCTAAATCAATTTTTCGATCCGTACAACGTAATCTAATGGGTAATTATCGATGGGGGTGGGTTTTGATCTAGAATTTAAGGTGGAAACAGCCCTATTTTGGATACTTGGGATCATGGTTATGATCTAGGGTTCATAGAATTGTTAGCAATTCGGGTAATTAGTGATTGCTTATTGATTCCCATGTTATTATGATTGTTTGTAGACCAAGAACAAGCGGAACGAATCCGAAAAGGGAAAAATTAAGTTTCTTAGGGTTTCAAGCTTGTTTTAAGGTAGGTGATGGTTGTGATTCTATGATTGTGTGATGTATGTTTGTCTTGCTTCATTATGATACATGTATGTATGCGGATGTTGCATTATTGATCACACTTGTTGTAAATGAGGTTATATAATTGATGAATGCAATAAATCATGACTTGATTATATGATTATGAGAATGTACTTGTGATTGTGGCTTGTTGAATGGATTGGGTGTTGCATTCTGACACACTTACTTGGATCGGTTGCCACGTTCCAACATAATTATGGGATCGGTTGCCACGTTCCGGCATAAACATTGGATCGGGTACCACATTTCGGTACACTAATGGTTTGGGTTTGGGTTCCATGAGAGGACCAATGACTTGTCATAATTGTGTATCTTAAGAAATGTGAAGTTGCATGTTGTTTGTGAATGTTGATAATATTGTATATGTTCGATCTATGCATGTGATTATATTATCGTATTGATTTATCTATGTTACACTTAGTGTGATAGCCGCGTGATCCTACTAGTACACTGTGGTTGTGTACTGATACTATACTTTCTCTTTCTTTGTTGAGTACAGGGTATCTTTAAGCGGCTATTGATAGACCTCACTTAGAAGATCAGTGATCGTTCGAATTCAAGGGTGAGCCAATTCTTTTGGGCTGCCATGGGTTCTCTTTCGTCTATGTCCACCATTTCAGACTTGGACTTTCTAGTTAGTTAGTAGTGCATTAGTTTGGGCGTTGTATCCCTTCTTGTTTAGATTTGTTGAACCTTAGATGTTTTGGTACATTGACTTTCAGGTTCTAGGTGTTACTTCCGCATTTGTTTAGATGATAGAATTTTGTTTGGAGTTTATGGGAACTCCCTATTTCTTTCCTTAGTATTTAACTTGTTTCGTATCCTTAAATGCTTTAATTATTGGTTTAGTTGTTTGGTTTTGGTTGTAGTAGTGGTTCTTCCACCAAAGGGTTAGTGTGGGTGCTAGTCACAACGGTCTGGGTCATGACAAAGTTTGTATCAGAGCCTAGGTTTGATAATCTCAATGTACCAAAATGAGTCTAGTAGAGTCTTGCGGAACGGTACTGGGAAGCATTTACTTTTCTTCGAGAGGCTATAGGACTTTAGGAAATCTCTTTGTTTTCTCTTGTTTCCTTTCATGATATGACTTGATTCCAATTGGTATCTGGCGATTCAAATTGGTATCTAACCTCCTTCACTCTTTTGTTCGCTGATGGTTAATACTAGATTCAATGGCGTCAGGCCCGTAGTTCCCGTCAATGCTCTAGCTGAGGAATCTGCAGCAAGAGATCGCAGTCGAGGCAGGGGTAGAGGAATAGATAGGGATAGAGGCCATGGAAAAGTGACGCCTGCTAGAAATGGGGTACCGGTCAAAAATGTTCCCAAAAATGAGGCCCCTCTCATTCATCTCGAAGAGATTGAAAAGGATATCGAGGTTGAAAACATTGAGGAGGTGGGACAAGAGGAAGTGGTGCAGGCTGAGACTACCGATGTTCCTCCCATAGACCCAGTGTTAGCTCAACAGATTATGTCATTTTTGAAAGGGTTGGTTGGTCCTGGAGTGCTTCCTTTTGTTCAAGCAACTCAAGCTCCTGCTAATCCCCCTGTTGCTAGCACTGAGCCCAAGATGGGTGCAACGGGAGGTAATGATACTTTCTTACGTCCTTTGTTGGGTTCTGTTATGACTGGTAATTAGCATGAAATGTTGACTAAGTTTTTGATGCTAAAGCATCATGTAATTCTTGGTTCTGAGAATGAGGATGCTTGTGAGTTTATCTTAGACTGCTAGGAGAGGCTTCATAAGTTGGGAATTCTCCATCAGCATGGGGTTGAGTTTGTGACCTTTAAACTTCAGGGTGAGGCTAAGCAATAGTGGAGAGCTTATATGGAATGTAGAACTTCAAATTTACCTCCACTTACTTTGACCTAATTTCATGCTCTGTTTCTAGAGAAGTATGTGCCTAGAACTTTGAGGGATCACAAGAAGGATGAGTTCATGGCATTGGAGCAAGGTGGAATGTCTGTGGCTGCTTATGAGGCAAAGTTACATGTTTTTTCTAGATATGCTACTCAATTGGTGACTACTGAGGAGGAGAGGATCCGTTTATTTATTAGGGGACTAAATTCTGAGTTGCAGGTATTATCTATTCATATGACCTCTGCAGGAAGGAGCTTTAATGGTAACAAACTATGTTAAGAAAGTGGAGGGGGTGAGGCAAGACGGTTAGGCTAAGGCATTGGCAAAAAGGGCCAAGAATTCAGGAAACTTTCAAGGTTCTTATTATAGAGGTTCAAGGAGGCCAACACTTGCAACCAAGCCAATTCAGTCCGCTATGCCCGCCTCTATAGGTAATTAGTCAGTAACTCCACCTCATAATTTGATTCAAGATTGTCAGGGAGTCGCACCTTCGACGGGCAGCAGGCCATCTTTTGAGCATACATGTTACAACCATGGTGAACCTGGGCATATGAGGAGAGATTATCCCCACCCACATGTGTTAGATTCCACGTAGCAGCAGTCTAGAGTAGTGGTAACCACGGGGAATGGTAATAATGGTCGAAGGCATCCACAAGGTGGGCGAGGAGGTAATTAGTGAGGCTGTGGAGGTAGAGGAAATGGTAATGCAGGCAGGGGTAACGTGCAACCAGGCAGGGAAATGGCTTGTTAAGATTATATGGCTCAGTATTATGCCTTTTCGAGCAAGAATGAAGCAGAGGCATCTGACGCGGTGATCACAGGTACTATTCTTGTTTGTGACTGGATGACTAATGTGTTATTTGATTCGGGTTCTACTTATTCCTATGTATCCGTGCGACTTACCTCAGAATTTGCTATGTTTTGTGATATACGAGATGTCCCTATCCATGTTTCTACCCCAGTTGGAGAGTCAATCATAGTCAGCCATGTCTATTGTGCTTGTCCTATTTTGTTTATGGGTTTCCAAACTTGGGCTGATTTATTGATTTAGGATATGACTGATTTTGATATAATCTTAGGCATGACTTGGTTGTCCCCCTATTATGTTGTGCATTATTGTAATACTAAGTCTATACTCTAATTTTGGGAAGGGAAAAATTAGAGTGGGAAGGTGTGAACAAGCCTAAGCAAGCTAAGATCATATCCTCCATTCGGGCTAGGAAATTGGTAGGGCAGGGTTGTTTGGCTTATTTGGCTCATATTAGGGATGTTGAGATTGAGACTACATCCATTGAGTCTATTCATGTGGTGTCAGAATTTAGAGAAGTGTTTCCTAATGACTTTCCTGGTATGCCTTCGGATAGAGATATAGACTTCTGCTTGATTTAGAACATGGTACTCGTCCCATTTCTATCCATCCATGTCGCTTGGCTCTGGCGGAATTAAGAGAGCTTAACGCTCAAATCCAAGAGCTTCTTGATATGGGATTTATTCTTCCTAGTTCTTCCCCATGGGGTGCTCTAGTTTTGTTTGTTAAGAAAAAGGTTGGTAGTATGAGAATGTGTATACATTACCAGCAATTGAATAGGGTCACTATTCGAAACAAGTATCATTTGCCTCGAATATATTATCTTTTTGACCAATTGCAAGGTGCATCAATTTTCTCCAAGATTGATCTAAGGTTTGGCTACCATCAGTTAAAAATTAGGCATGAGGATGTGCCCAAGACGGCGTTTAGAACCCGCTATGGGCACTATGAGTTTCTAGTTATGTCTTTTGGCTTGACTAATGCACCTGCAGCTTTTATGAGTTTAATGAATGACGTGTTCAAGCCATTTCTTGATTCTTTCGTCATAATCTTTATTGTTGATATTTTGGTCTATTCGAAAAGTAAGGAAGAGCATGCCAATAATCTTCGTTATTGTTTTGGGTGTTCTTGGGAAACAAAGGTTGTATCCTAAATTCTCTAAGTTCAAATTTTTGTTGACTTCGGTTGCATTTTTGGAACATGTAGTGTCAAAAGAAGGGGTAATGGTAGATCCTCAAAAGATTGAGGCGGTTAAGAGTTGGGTTCGGCCTAGCTCTGTGACAGAAGTTAGGAGTTTTGTTGGGCTCGCTAGCTATTATCATCGATTTGTGAAGAACTTTACTTTTATTTCGACTAATTTGACCAGAAAGGAGATACCATTTGAATGGACTGAAAAATGTGAGCTTCCAAAGGTTCAAGACTCTTTTTACCACCGCGCCTATTCTAGCATTACGGGTTAAAGGTAAAGATTTTATTGTTTATTGTGATGCTTCACATTCTGGTTTGGGTGATGTGTTGATGCAGGATAAGAATGTTATAGTGTGAGGTGTTTACTAATCATCGTAGTTTGCAGCATGTGTTCACTCAAAAAGGTCTAAATTTGAGATAGCGAAGGTGGATCGAATTACTCAAGGATTATGATGTCACCATTCAAAACCATCCGGTTAAGGCTAATGTAGTGGCAGACGCTTTGAGCCAAAAGGCAGTAAGTATGGGTAGTTTAGTTTGCTTGACTGTATCCAAGCGACCTCTGGCTAAGGAAATTCAGACCTTAGAGTCTAAGTTCATGGAGTTGGGCATCTCAGAAAGAGGTGGGTTGTTAGCTAGCATTGAAGTGAGGGCCACATTCATTGATGAGATCAAGGCCAAACAATTTGGAGATGAAAATTTGGAGGAGCTTAGAAAGAAGACTACGATTGGTAAGGCACAAGAGACCACTCTTGATGCGGATGGCGTGCTCAGTTTTAGAGGAAGAACTTGTGTTCCTCTAGCTGATGACTTGATTAAGAAATTGTTGGAAGAATCTCATGGTTCATGATATTCTATTCATCCAGGTGTGACGAAGATGTATCGAGATTTTAAGCAAATTTATTTGATACGCCCCGAGCCTACATCCCAGACGTGTCTGGCACTCGAGAACCATTGCTGGCCCCAAGTGAACCATTGGCCTGGCTTACACACTCAGCGGAAGATTGAATGCATATTTATAATGATGAATAGCACTATACTCAGTTGAATAATCAAATACTGAGAATGCTTAAAAAGTCAAACATTCAACTTCACCAAACTGGCAACTCAAGCCTTAACATATGAAATGAAAATGTGAAGACAGCTGAACTACTAACTGTCTGACTGTCTATGAAGCCTCTAAAAAAAAAAGAGGGATGTCGGGACAAGACCCCCGATCATCCTAACAATGAAATATTGAAAGTAAAGTAAAAGGGGTCCTTCGGAATGCAAGAAGGCTCACCAACTGACTCTGAGAGCTCGACTGGATCAACGAGGCGCTGGATGCTGATCCTGGTTACCTGCGTCTCCATCATAATAAGATGCAGGCCAACTGGCATAAGTACATTGAATGTACGAGTATGCGAGTTGGAATGCTAAACATAACTTAAGCTTGAAAAGAATATGAAAGAAACACTTACCTTGGCTTTGCTCAACTCCTGAATAACTTAACTCAATATAAAGCAATAAACATATGCAATATATAGAAATCTTGTAAAACAGTGGAAAACAACTTAGTTCGTTAAAGAAAAATGCAATAACAAACTCAACTTTACTCATATAATAAAGTAATATAGTTTCTGTGGGAGTTTCTCTAATCGATAACCACCACTATAAGCCTAAGTGGTGATACAGTGTCTTGCCCATGCTGCCAGAATTGTCCTATACTTTGCCATCATATAGAATGCTTAACTAAGTGGATCCACAAGTCTATGCTAAAAACATATTAAGGAGTCATCTAAAAAATATGATCATTTACTACCCATGATGGCTATATGGTTTATGAACTCGCATCCTTTACTACCCATATTGGTGCTCAATACTGCTCCCAAAATATATACTTAGCTCATATGTTTTAAAAATCAAAACTTCTTTCTTCAAATTGAGATAATTACTCAAAACTTTAGCTTAAAAGCTCTCTTGGAATTTGGTGTTTTCCTTTCTTGTTCAAATGTGAAAACACTTTAAACTCTTGGGAATACTTAGTTCCTTTATAGCTTTTTGAGAAATGAACTCAACTTTTTACTCTTTACTTAACTTTAAACTTAAGTCTTAAACAAAGTTAAAACGTTTGTGAAACTTTAGAAAAACTTTATAAACTTCTCTTGACTTGCTTCTTAACCTCTAGACTTGACTTTTAACTTCTCTTGACTTTGATCCTAACTTTCCTTGAATTGGATTATGGATTCAAGTTTCATAATCTCATATTTATGGATGATTTCATGATGTTTATATGTACCTTAGAGTGTCGGAATCAACTAGAAAACATAAGTACATTGTTAAGGAACAAGTACGAAAAGGTGGAGAAGAAATGGGAAGAACTAGCGTTCCTGGCTCTCTGAGAAGCGCGGGGCGCCAGCCCTTGAAGTTCAGAACCAGACCTGGGGTGCTCTAGCTGGTGTGGCGCCCCAAGGTTGAAAGTTCAGAGGAACTTTTGGGGCGCGCTGGCTGGCGCAACACCCCACCCCTTTCCCTAGGTGTTCTATGACTTTTCTTGCTCGTTTTTCAACTCTAAACCCTCTAAACTTCAATGGTTCCTTTCCCAAATACTTAGAATCACTTATAACCTCAATATATGATATATTCAAACTGAAATTACACCCAAAAACATGAATCAAATCGCAAGAAACTCTAACAACACAATCCACGAGAAATTCAAATGAAACTTTCAACAATGTTTATCAAGAACTCAATTTCTAAACTTTCAAAGACTTAAATTCACTGAATTGAATCATCGTTGGCGCGTGGGTGAACTAACCCAATGCTATGTGATCTCACATACCTCTTAGGGATCACCCCTTGATGAAATCCACAAGCTAAACTCGATGATCTTGACGAATCCTTATTTCTCTTCTCCCTTCTCCTCTTTTCTCTTTTCTCCTTTATCCAAGCCCTATCGTGAAACTTCAACTTTTCTAAAATCTGATTTTACCCCAATTAACTCCTAAAAACGTATTAGAATAATTAGGTAAGGAAAAGACTAAATTACCCTTCCAAAATCTGGATTAGAATTTTCTTATTCAAACAGCCTAACTTCCAAAGGGCATAACTCACTCATATGAACTAGGAATCGCGCAAACTCAGTGGCGTTGGAAAGGTTATTCCAAGAGATTTCCAACCATATCTAGAAATTTACCTAACTCATCCTGAGCTACTAGTTATGGCCGCTTGAAGTTGACCCAAAACTCAACTAACATACTTCACAATTTTCCAGACTTTCATATACTTTCCAAAAATGATTCTTTCCCCAACTTTTAACTCTTTTCTAGTTATTTCAATCTACGAGATGTTACAATATCTCCCCCTTGGGAACATTCATCCTTGTATGAGATTACTCTTACTAGGCTAAGGGTGTAATATCAGTCATACATTTCAAACACCCAACAAGCAAAGCAAAAACAACATGCCAATTTAATTTGCGAGATGTTACAATATCTCCCCCTTGGGAACATATGTCCTCGAATGAGATTACTCTTAATAGGCTAAGTTGTAATATCAGTCATACATTTCAAACACCCAACACGCAAAGCAAACACAATATGCCAATTTATAAATAAAATGCCAAGAAAAGGATTAGTACCTTGATTTGGAACTTCTCCAAATTCGAATAGATGTGGATATCTCTTCTTCATACCCTCCTCAGCTTCCCAAGTAGCTTCCTCAACAAATTGGTTTCTCCAAAGGACTTTGACTGATGTTACTTCCTTAGTCCTCAACTTGTGAACTTGGCGATCTAGAATCTGAACAGGAATCTCCTCATAAGATAAGCTATCCTTGATCCCAATATCTTCAGTTGGTATAATCAATGAATATCTCCCATGCACTTCTTTAACATGGAGACGTGAAATACTGGATGAACCGCTGCTAACTCTTGTGGTAGCTCCAACTCATAAGCTACTTTGCCAATCCTCTTGGCAATTTGATAAGGTCCAATATACCGGGGACGAAGCCTCCCATTCTTACCAAATGTCATAACGCCCTTCATGGGTAAAACTTTTAAATACACCAAATCATCAACTTCAAACTCTAACTCTCTTCTCCAAACATCAGTGTAGGATTTCTGGCGACTTTGCGCCGTCTTCAACCTCTCTTGAATCACTTTCACCTTCTCCATGCCTTGATGAACTAGATCTGGTCCTATCAACCCTGTTTCAGCAACTTCAAACCATCCAATAGGAGACATGCACCTTCTCCCATAAAGAGCTTCATAAGGAGCCATTTGGATGCTAGAGTCGTAACTATTGTTGTAGGCAAACTCAATGAGAGATAGTTGATCATCCCAATTACCTTTGAAATCGATCATGCATGCCCTCAACATATCCTCTAAGATCTGAATGGTGCACTCCGCTTGCCCATCAGTCTGAGGATGAAAAGTAGTACTCAAGTTCACCTTTGAACCTAAGCCATTCTGAAAAGACTTTCAAAACTGTGCAGTAAATTGCGCACCTCTGTCTGAAATAATGGAGACCAGAACCCCATGAATTCTTACCACTTCTTGAATATATAGCTTAGCATAATCTTCTTCTAAATGGGTAATTTTTACCGATAAAGAGTGGGATGATTTTGTCATTCCATCGACAATCACCCAAATAGAATCATGCTGCCTGCGAGACCTTGGTAAACCTGTGATGAAGTCCATATTAATAATATCCCACTTTCATTCCAGAAGTTCTATATTCTAGGCCAAACCATCGGGCCTTTGAGCTCTACTTTAACTTGTTGGCAATTTGGACACTTAGCAACAAATTTTGCAATTCTCATTTCATGCTACACCACCAATAGACTTCTCTCAAATTGCGATACATCTTTGTGGAACCCGGATGAATGGAATATCTGGAGCTATGAGCTTCCTCCATGATCCTCTCTTGGAGTCTATCCACCATTGGTACACACAATCTACCTTGATATCTGAATACACCATCTCCCCCTTTTTCAAAAGCTAATACTTTTTGCTTATGAATTTGCCTTCAATTCAAGCAAAATAGGATCTTGGTCTTGCTTTTCTTTCACTTCTGACACTAATGAAGATTCATCCCCATTCATTACCACTACTCCTCCTTACGTGGAATCCATTAGTCGGACTCCTAAGCGTGCAATTCTATGCACATCTTACGCTCAGTCTCTTTTTTCTTCCTCAACATGGGTGGTACTACCCATAGACAACCTGCCTAAAGCATCAGCAACAAAACTAGCCTTACCTGGGTGGTAACGAATACTCATGTCATAATCCTTGCTAATTCTAATCACCTCCTTTGTATGAGATTAGCCTCTTTCTGAGTAAACACATACCTAAGACTCTTTTGATCAGTGAATACATCAACATGAACACCATACAAATAATGACGCCATATCTTCAAAGCAAATACTACAGCAGCCAACTCTAAGTCATTGGTTGGGTAATTCTTCTTGTGGATTTTCAACTGTCTGGAGGCATAAGCTATCACTTTGCCATTCTGCATTAGTACACAACTCAAACAAACTCTAGACGCATCATAATACACAACAAAGCCTAGCGTACCTTCTGGTAAGGTCAACGCTAGGGCAGTAGTCAACCTCTTTTTCAATTTGTGAAAGCCTTTCTCACAAGCTTCAGACCATTGAAACTTTACTATCTCTGAGTCAACTTGGTCAAAGGAGATGAAATGGGTGTGAAACCCTCTACAAACCTTCTATAGTAGCCAGCAAAGCCAAGAAACTCCTAATATCAGTTGGAGATGTGGGTCTAAGCCAATTCTGCACTGCCTCTAACTTTTGGGTATCAACTCTAATTTTATCACCGGAAACTATGTAGCCTAAGAATGCCACAAACTCAAGCCAAAACTCACATTTAGAGAACTTAGCACATAACTCCTTTCCTTTTTTGGTCTAAAGAGTTATTCTGAAATGGCTAGCATGATCTTTAATCCTTCAATAGATTAGTATGTCATCAATGAAGACGATAACAAACATATCTAAATAAGGTTTGAAAACTCTATTCATAAGGTCCATGAACGTTGCAGGTGCATTAGTTAAACCGAACAACATGACCAGAAACTCATAGTGACCATAACAAGTCTTTAATGCTGTTTTGGGAATATCACATTCCCTTACTTTCAACTGATGGTAGCCAAATCTAAGGTCTATTTTTGAAAAACAAGAAGCACCCTAAAGCTGATTGAAAAGATCATCAATTCTCAAAAGAGGATACTTATTCTTGATGGTACCCTTGTTCAATTGGCGGTAATCTATACACATTCTAAGGGAACCATCTTTCTTTCTCACAAAAAAAATTGGAGATCCCTAAGGTGAGACACTTGGTCGAGTAAAACCCTTATCTAGCAGATCTTTCAACTGTTCTTTAAGTTCTTTTAACTCTGCAGGTGCCATCCTATATGGCAGAATAGAGATAGGACGAGTATGTGGAAGAAATCTATGCCGAAGTCTATCTCTCTCTTAGGAGGGACTCCGGATAGATCATCTGGAAAAACTTCTAGAAACTCTTTTACTATAGGAACTGACTGAATAGGAGGTATCTCAACACTAGAGTAATTAACTCGGACTAAGTGATAGACACAATCCTTAGAAACTAACTTTCTTGACTTAAGGTACGAAATGAAACGACCCTTAGGCACTGCTGAACTACTTTTCCACTTTAAGACTGGCTCATTAGGAATTTGGAGCTTAACAACTCGAGCTCTACAATCAATGGAGGCATAACAAGCATGAAGTCAGTCCATACCTAGAATGACATCAAAATCTACCATGTCTAACTCAATTAAATCAGTCATGGTGTCTTTGTGATTGATGAAAATGACACAATCATGATAAACTCACTCAACTAGAATAGACTCCCCAATAGGTGTAGAAACACAAAAGGGGTTCACGGAGTTTCTCAGGAAGAACATCAAACTTATTTGAATCATAAGGGGTTACAAAAGATAAACTTGCTCATGGGTCTAGCAAAGCATAATCATCAAAAGTAAAGACTTTAATCATACCAGTGACAACATGTGGAGAGTTATCTTGCTCATAACAACTATTGATTGCATAGAGGCAGTTTGCTCCTCCGCCAGTACCAGAAGTAGCTCCTATAGGTGCAGCCCTATCTGGTGGAGCAACTAATGAAGATTGGGCTCTATTGCCCTGATTTCCACCACCTTGCCTATTCGTAGGGCACTCTTTCATGAAGTGACACTCTTGTCCACACTTGAAGCAACCTGTTTGGCCATCACCACACTTACTTGGGTGGGTTCTACCATACCTAGCACATGCAGAAGCCCAGTTACCTCCTTGTGCCACACTACCCTGAGACTATGCAGGTCTAGCTCTGAATTTCTGTGAATTCTAGTCATTATATTCACATTTGTTTTTGGGTGCAGGTGCACTAGCAGATTATAGAGTAGGTCCCTTTTGCTTTTGCTGAAAGGACGAATTGTTCACATTGCTTTCCTGCTGCTCGGACTCATTCCCTATCTTAGCTTTCTTATTTTTGAATTCCTTCCTATCCCTCAACTTCTCTTCCTCAACCTACTGCACATAGACCATCAACCTTGGTATGTCCATGTCCCAATTAACATAGCTGCTCTACCCTCTCTGCTTGATAGACGGGACAACCCAGCAACAAACAGACTCATTATACTCCCATGTCCGCAACCATCTCCGGGGCATAACAAGATAGTTGGGTGAACCTCAACCCATATACATGAACGCTCAAAGAATATTTAGCTTAGGTGTGAGGAATTCTCGTACCTTAGCCTCTTTCAGTTCTTGGGGGAAGAAACGCCCCAAAAAATCCTCCTCGAAACATGCCCAACTCGCAGGTGATGCATCATCAACTATACACCCTTCCACTAGTCAAACCAAGTCCTAGCAACAATCTTCAGTTGATATGCAACTAGTTCAACTCGCTTAGTAACCACAACATGCATAACATCAAATACCTTGTTTAGCTCTTCCATAAAGTTCTTTGGATCCTCAGTAGTGCTCGAACCAGTGAAGCTTGGAGGATTCATCCTTAAGAACTCACGAATCCTTGAAGTATCAATCACTTCCTGTCTAGCTCCTCTTTGTTGCCCAACCTGATTAGTCACAGCTTGACTAATCATCCTTATCGCCTCTCTGGATTCAACGTTAGTGACTTCTCCTTAGGGTTGCACTTCAGGTGCATTGGGTACCCCTTGCTCTTCAATATTACACCTAGTAGGACGACCTCAAACAACTCTTCATGGAGGCATGATTATCTAAAAACAAGCGCAAGCACAAATTGGAAAGAAACCTTATAGAGATCAAACTCTAACGCACGAAATGAGTATGAAAGAAGTGAGAATATTTCTGAAGTATCACAGCCTCTTAATTATAGATGTGGTGTGTTTCATAATGATAAATAGGACTCTACTAACACGTCTTCACAGACTCCCTAGGACTCTTGAACTATGTGCTCTAATACCAAGTTTGTCATGCCCCGAGCCTATACCCTGAATGTGGCTGACACTCGAGAACCATTGTTGGCCCTAAGCGAGCCCTTGGCCTGACTTACTCACTCAGCGGAAGACTCTATGCATATTTATAATGATCAATAGCACTATACTCACTTGAATGATAAAATACTGAGAATGCTTGAAAAGTCAAACATTCAACTTCGCCAAAATGGCAACTCAAGTCTTAATATATGAAATGAAAATGTGAAGATAACTGAACTACTAACTGTCTGACTGTCTATGAAGCCTCTAAAATAGAGAGGGATGTCGGGACAAGACCCCCGATCATCCTAACAATGAAATACTGAAAGCAAAGTAAAAGGGGACCTCCGAAATACAAGGAGGCTCACCAACTGATTCTGACATCTCAACTAGATCAACGAGGCACTGGATGCTAATCCTGGTTACCTGCGTCTGCATCATAATAAAATGCAGGCCAACTGGCATCGGTACATTGAATGTACGAGTATGCGAGTTCGAATGCTATACATAACATAAGCTTGAAAAGAATCTAAAAGAAACACTTACCTTGGCTTTACTCAACTCCTGAATAACTTAACTCAATATAAAGCAATAAACATATGAAATATATAGAAAGCTTGTAAAACAGTGGAAAACAACTTAGTTCGTTAAAAAAAATGCAATAACAAACTCAACTTTACTCATATAATAAAGTAATGTATTTTCTATGGGTGTTTTTCGAACCGACAACCACCACTATGAGCCTAAGTGGTGATACAGCGTCTTGCCACGCTGCCACAAATGTCCTATACTTTGTCATCATATAGAACGCTTAACTAAGTGGATCCACTAGACTATGCTAAAAGCATCTTAAGGAGTCATCTAACAAATATGATCATTTACTACCCATGATGGCTACATGGTTTATAGAGACTTGAGTTAATATGAACTCGAATCCCCATATCGGTGCTCAATACTACTCCCAAATATATACTTAGCTCATATGTTTTAAAAATCAAAACTTCTTTCTTTGGTTTGAGATAATTACTCAAAACATTAGCTTAAAAGCTCTCTTGGAAATCGGTGTTTCCCTTTCTTATTCAAATGTGAAAACACTTTAAACTCTGGGGAATACTTAGTTCCCTTATAGCTTTTTGAAAAATGAACTCAAATCTTTACTCTTTACTTAACTTGAAACTTAAGTCTTAAAACAAAGTTAAAACGTTTGTGAAAGACTTTAGAAAAACTTTATAAACTTCTCTTGACTTGCTTCTTAACCTCTAGACTTGACTTTTAACTTCTCTTGACTTTGATCCTAACTTTCCTTGAATTGGATTATGGGTTCAAGGCTCATGATCTCATGTTTACGGATGATTTCATGATGTTTAGATGTACCTTAGAGTGTTGGAATCAACTAGAAAACATAGGTACATTGGTAAGGAACAAGTACGAAAAGGTGGAGAAGAAATGGAAAGAACTAGCGTCTTTGGCGCTCTGAGAGGCGCGGGGCGCCGGCCCTTGAAGTTTAGAACCAGACCTTGGGCGTGCTGGCTGGCGCAGTGCCCCAAGGGTGAATGTTCAGAGGAACTTTTGGGGCGCGCTAGCTAGCGCGACGCCCCACCCCTTTCCCCAGGTGTTTTACAACTTTTCTTGCTCATTTTTCAACTCTAAACCCTCTAAACTTTAATGGTTCCTTCCCTAAACACTCAGAATCATTTATACCCTCGATATATGATAGA
Organism: Solanum pinnatisectum; assembly: GCA_035578085.1. Classification (NCBI taxonomy): domain Eukaryota; kingdom Viridiplantae; phylum Streptophyta; class Magnoliopsida; order Solanales; family Solanaceae; genus Solanum; species Solanum pinnatisectum. Next base: position 14,487,304 of record CM069081.1, on the reverse strand, counting down.
TTCAAAGCAAAATTACACCTAGAAACATGAATCAAATCGCAATAAACTCCAAAAACACAACCCACAAGATATTCAAATGAAACTTTCAACAATGTTCTTCAAGAACTTAATTTCTAAACTTTCAAAGACTTAAATTCGCTGAATTGAATCATGGTTGGCGCTTGGGTGAACTAACCCAATGCTATGTGATCTTTCATACCTCGTAGGGATCACCTCATGCCGAAATCCACAAGCTAAACTCGACGATCTTGACGAATCTTAATTTCTCTTCTCCCTTCTCCTCCTTTCTGTTTTCTCCAAGCCCTAGTGTGAAACTTCAACTTTTCTAAACTGACTAAAATATGATTTTACCCCAATTAACTCCTAAAAAAAAATTAGAATAATTAGTTAAGGAAAAGACTAGTTTACCCTTCCAAAATCCGGATTAGACTTTCCTTATTCAAATAGCCCGACTTCCAAAGGGCATAACTCACTCATACGAACTCAGAATCTTCCAAACACAGCGACGTTGGAAATTTTATTCCAAGACCTTTACAACCATATCTAGAAATACACCTAACTCATCCTGATCTTGGAGTTATGGCCGCTTGAAGTCGACCAAAAACTCAACTAACATACTTCACAATTTTCCAGACTTTCATATACTTTCCAAAATGATTCTTTCCCCAAATTTTAACTCTTTCCTAGTTATTTCAATTTGCGAGATGTTACATTATTGGTGGTCGGACATGAAGAATGATATAGCAGAATTTGTGGCCTAAGTGTCAAAATTTTCAACAAGTAAAATATGTACACCAAAGGCCTGTAGGTTTGCTTCAAAGAATGTCAATTTCAGAATGGAAGTGGGAAAGGATATCCATGGATTTTGTGGTTGGTCTTCCCAAGACTTTGGGGAAGTTTGATTTTATTTCGGTAGTGGTTGATAAATTGACTAAGTTTGCCCATTTTATTCTGATAAGAATAGATTATAATGCTGAACAATTGTCTAAAGTTTATGTGAAAGAGATTTTGAAGTTGCATGGGGTGCCCCTCTCTATCATCTCAGACCGTGGTACCCAATTCACATCCAAGTTTTGGAGGAAATTACATGATGACTTAGGCACACAACTCACTTTTAGTACAACCTTCCATCCACAGACAGACGGGCAGTCAGAGAGGACTATTCAAGTGTTAGAAGACATGTTGAGGTCATGTATGATTGATTTTGGATGGCATTGGGATAAGTCCCTACCTTTGTGTGAATTCTCTTATAATAATGGTTATCACTCCAGCATAGATATGGCACCATTTGAGGCACTCTATGGGAGGGGATGTAGATCACCTATAGGATGGTTTGAGGCTGGAGATGTGAAACCATTGGGGGTCAATTTGGTGAATGATGCTCAAGATAAGGTGAGGGGTATTCAAACTAAGTTTCTAGCAGCCCAGAGTAGAAAGAAGAAGTATGAGGATCATAAGGTAAGAGACGTGGCGTTCGAAACCGGTGAAAATGTTCTTCTTAAGGTATCACTCATGAAAGGGGTGATGAGATTTGGCCAGAAGGGCAAGCTAAGTCCACGATACATTATTCCCTTTAAGATTCTTCAATGTGTAGAGACAGTGGCTTATAGATTTGCTCTACCTCCTAATCTATCGGGTGTCCATCCGGTATTTCATGTGTCCATGTTGAAGAGATATCATGGTGATGGGGATTACATCATTAACTAAGACTCAATTGTGTTAGACAAAGACCTCCAATATGAGGAGGAACCAATTGCAATTCTTGATAGTGATGTGCGCAAGTTGAGGACCAAGGAGATTAAGTCTGTGAAGGTTCAATGTAAGCATCGTCTAGTTGAGGAAGCTACTTGGGAGACCGAGAGGGACATGCGAGACAAGTATCCCTAATTGTTCATCGATTCAGGTAATACTTCATCCCTTATTTAGCCTATTTTTCCTATGTTGTCACTCGGGGACAAGTGATGGGTAAATTGGTATCTATTGTCATGATCGGGTTCCATCGTTATAAAAGCCAACGTGGAAAAATTTTGGTTCGAAAAACTTTGTCGTAGTAACTTGGAATTTCCCAACCTAGTCCAGATTTGGATGAAATTGGAGTCATTAAGGTGTAGGGAAATCTGGTAACAATCAGGTGATTCAATTATGATTTTGATTACATAAGTAGTTAGATAAGTCGTTAAGGAATTCATACGACTTTATGGAATTGAATTCGGGTGGGTAGAACTACCGAAAACGATCTTAGCATGAATGGTTGTGACATTTCCAAAGACAGTCTTCTTTTCACATTAAAGGGTTGTGACATTTCCAAAGACATATAACTATTTTGATTAGTTGTGACCTTTTCGAAGAGTTGTGACTTTTTACAGTGTTGCAACTTTTCCAAAGAGTTGTGACTTCTCCGAAGAGATGTGACTTTTTCAAAGAATAATGATTTTTTTGATGAGTTGTGACTTTTTGAAGGGTTGTGACTTTTCTAAAGTGTTGTGACTTTTTTTCTGAAATTATTAAACTACAATTATTAAAAAAATTTCATTGTTCTTTTTCTTAAAACACCCAATTTAGTATATCTTCTATATTTTATATTATATTTATTCTTATTATAACATATTATATTGGTTATGAATTTTCTAAAGAGTTGTGACTTTTTCGATGAGTTGTGACATTTCCGAAGGGTTGTAACTTTTGTGATAAGAAACAATATGCACATGCTCATACTATCCTTTGTTAACTATAAATGGATGGGATTCCTCTCATTTTTAAACAACGATTTTTTTAATATTTCTATTCTTGTCTTCTTCAAAACTCAAATTTGATTTACAGACGTAGACAATCTCAAAGTTTAATGAAATTTGAACAATCCCTAACATGAATGTTAAATTAATATAATACTCCAACTAAAACATTCAATTTAGTATATCCTCTATATTTTATATCAATATTTATTTATATCATATTATATTAAAAGTAAGAACTCCAAAAATATAATAATAACTAAGTAATGCACTATGAGGGATGGAGGAGAAAGTATATTTAAGACGTGTAACTGAGAAATTTTAAGAATAACTAACTTCTAGTAGTAATCATAAGAAAGTTTACATCTACTATTCATACGAAGTTATACTTTATCATTCATTTTATAACTGTTTACTTAATTTTTAAATTTATAATATTTTATTTGATATTCATGTGCAACGCACGTTCGTCAAAATTAGTAATTTTAAAAACATCACTTATCTAAACCTCTTTATATTTTTTTTCAACCTCTTTTCTCAAAGTTTGACATTTGCATTTCTAATACATTCTTTTAGAGAACAAAAACATAATCTTCTCACAAGTAAATTAAAAATAAAAAATCATTTGATGAAGTTTAAAATAACAAAATAAAAATGGATAGAGAATTGTTGGGCACATTTTTTGATAATTAATAAGGATACAACGTAAAACACATTAACAAGGATAAAACGTCTAACACACGCTTCCAGAGCCTAAAATATCGATACACGCCTATTTTATTAACCAACAATTTTGCGCCAAGGTCTTGAGCCCATAGTTTTAGCCCATTATATTGTATAAAAGTTGTTTGCTATATAAGTCCTTCTTAGTCATTAAAATAGTGGTGGTAAAATAATTTTCATTTGTGGTGTAAAGTTTCAAAAATTGACAGAACCATGAAAGCTTTCTCTTCCTTTTTTTCCCTCTCAGCCACCACCACCACCAAACTTCAAATCCACCAGCACAACAACACCTGAAACCCCAACCAAACTACCTCCATTTTCATAGTCTTCGACAAGCTTCTACTAAGCAGCCACCACCATCTAAAGACTATTCCTCCCTATTGCCTCCTTCTCCATCAAAACCCACACCCATCATCCCTAAATAACCTCGGCAAAAACCAAAACTTAAATTATCTTTGTCTTCTCCGACAAAGTAACGACGTCGGAGAACAGACAACCTAAAACCACCTCAATTCTATCACAAAACCCCAACCAAAGCCAGCCAAAACCCCAATAAATCTATTAGAAATAGACCCACCCCACCACAGTGTCCCTTCCTTTTTTCCCCATTTGCATGTCTTTTATTTATTTTTTAGGCAGTACGGCAAGATCAAAGCTGCAAAATAGCTTTGTTGTACAATAACCAACAACATCACACTGAGCAACTAGACCCTGCCGCAAATACCATCGGTGAACCATATCCGGCTCATTGCCTTGGTTTTCTCTTCTTTGGTGACTCTTGTATCCCTATTTTACTTTTTTATATCATTTTTGCTGCTAAGTTTGCACTTCGGCGTAGTGTTTCTCCAATAAACTCCATAAAGGTTGGGTACCTTGATTTTACTCGTTCTATTTCAGATGTTATTTCATTTTTATTGTGTTGTCGTATGACTGATTACTATTGTTAGTAGGTTGATTTTGTACAATTTCTTTTTCCATTAATTATTTTGTCATGCACCACTGACTTAATAATTTTCTTGGTATTTTGAACTACTACGATTCTTTTATTTTCTACCAAATATGTGTCAATGCTATTATTTTATTTTGTCTTATTACTTTGTCTAGTATTAAAATGTTATTATTATTATGCTGCCATATTTTATTCTCAAAAAATGTGTATATTGTTTCACTTATGTTAATTTCCTCATTATTTTTTAGTTTTTGCTCTATTTTATTCCGAATCTTATTACACTTTGATTTAGTGCATTTTATCGTGGGTAATTTTCTTTACTATTTTTTAGTGATTGCATGTTATATTAACTTTGTTATTTTTATATGGGATACATGTCCACATATGTAGCTATCAAGTGTTGCTTTACATCGAATGTAATTGTACCCATCACAGTCCAAACTGATAAGTTTACATCAAAGGATACAACAACAGTCTCGTTAAAAATCAGGCTCACTGAAACAGATATCACAAAGCATGGTCTCCAGAAAAGGCTAACACTGCTCCTGCATTCCTCAAGTATGCTTGGATTTTGTTCTAATTTGAATTCTTTTTTTATTGTTCTTCCTCTTCCTTTTTGTAGCAACTGTCTTCTCTTCCAGACGGAGAAGCTAATAACTACAAGTGAGTTGGATTTGCTAGAGCACGTGGTGGTGGTATACCTTCCCTTCCTATTTGTGATCCACTTAATTCCATTAGCTCTTGGGCAAGAGCTAGCACCAACTGGAAGATTTATGGTATTTATGACGAGGCCTCGTAAAACACTACATTAAAAAATTGAGGTGGTATGTAAATAAAAAGTTGGTGGATGTTATTTATCGCTTCCCACAACGTTTTAAGCCTCCAAACCTCAGACATGGAAACTTGGTGAATTGCAACCTCAAGTAGGTAGAATCGTGTTACAAAATGAATAATACAAAAAAAAATTAGGTTAATGGATAAACATTACCATGATTCTGCCTACTTGATGTTGTAGTTCTCAAAGTTTCCAACTCTGAGGTTTGGTGGCTCAAGAAGTCGTGGGAAGCGATAATAACATCCACCAACTTCTTATTTACATACTACCTCTGTTCTAAGGTAGTGTTTCACAAGGCCTCAACATAAATATCATAGCTCTTCCATTTGGTGCTAATTTTGGCCCACGAGCTGATGGAAGTGGATCACGAACAGGAAGAGGGCAGGTATACCACCACCACCTTCTCTAGAAAATCCAACTCCCTTATAGTTATTAGCTTCTCCGTCTAGAAGAAAAGAAAGTTGCTAACAGAGGAAGAGGAAGAAAAATAAAAACATAATTCAAATTAGCACGAAATCCAATAATACCTGAGGAATGCAAGAGTAGTGTTACCTTTACCAGAGATCATGCTTTGTGATATCTGTCACAGTAAGGCTTTTTATTTTTCAAGAGTGTTGTTGTATCCTTTGGTGTAAGTTTATCGGTTTGGAATATGATGTTTATAGTTACATTCGATGTGAAGAAACACTAGATGGCTACATATGTGGACAAAATCCAAATAAGCATGAAATTTAATCATTCTTGAGGAATGTAGGAGCATTTTCTGCTTCTAGTTTACCAAACTCAGCTCCAGTGATTACCAAACTCGTACAAATTCTGTTACCAGCCTTACAGGTAATAACTTTGATAGGAGAATCAGATAGTAAAGGTTGCATTTCCGTCCTTGAAGTTGAAGTCCTCTCTTTCATATCTGAGTCAAAATCAATATCCAAATGAAAAAACAAATTTGGCATCGGTCAATAAAAAGATGTGGTAAGCTTTTTTAAAAAGTTGATGCAAACAACCTAATGAATCTCTACATCCTATATACCAAAGATCCTTGTTAAAGCTAACCTCTTGAGTTTGGCGATTGCTTCGAAGGAATCACCCAACTGAATGAGGCAAAGACTTAATTTATCTCCATACCATGATACTCAGACTTGAGATACTTTTTAACTGAAATCTTACTTTGAAAGAATTTTTCTTTCCATCTTTCGAAGCCTGAAAATACTTTGGAAGATATAAATATCTATCCTTAAATGTTCCTAAACCTGTAACTCTTTTTCCTACCCGCCAGCCCCACTTATCACCAGCATTTGTGCAATCTACAGGAGAATGTGGTAAACTTTTGCTGAGTCATACTTTGAAACTGGATAAAGTTGAAGACCAGTTTCATTGATTCTAGATGCACTCCCATTATATACAACAAGTGCACGAATCTCCCCAACCTCCTCCTTGACTGATATTTAGCTAGAAACTCTAACTCTATTAAAAATGATGAAACCACCTTTTTTGGTTAAAAAAAAAAAAAAAGAAACGTTAGAAGTCCTCATCAGAAAGCAAACGGTTTTTTTTATATGAAATAACTATTAGAGACAGAAAAAAGCAGTTAAAGGAGAAAAGCCAAAAGTTGGGTCTACTCTGAATGAAAACATGACAACTATGCTTTAGATGAAGATAAATGTATGACCTTTCAGCATAACCTACAGAATCATTTTCCTCCCAAGGAAAAAAGAAAAATAAAAAATAAACATCAAAGTGAGCAGCATAATGTTTGTGTATAATGGCATCATGCTTAACATAAACACCTAAAGTTTCAATCAACCTGTGAGGTGAAATTATTATTGGTGTTCAACAAATATTACTAAGATACTTAATTTAAAGAATAGTTTCAAACACAAGAAACTTAAATCCCGCAAATAAAATAGAATCTGAAATATATTAGAAATAATGAATAAAATAATTTTCTCAAAGAAGAAAATCGAGTCCACTGAATGCACAGTGTCCTTAAGAAAGTTCTTCCCTTCAAGTATCCGAGGTTAACGGAATGTATCATCTCAAAATAGAATGATTTTACTCACAGGTGTATTGGTACCTAAAATCGTGGTGTCAGCAAACCATCAACAATAGTAAAGTACACTGAGTATACTAGATTTAGTAGAAAAAGAAGAAGTCCAGAAAGTCCTTATTTGTTATTGAAAACTAAGAGGAAACCCTTCTATATATATACAACATAGGGTAGTGTGAACAAGTGCTTATTGTCCCCTATCGGAAATGTCACATCCCTTTAAAAATTCCACAACCCTTCCAAATAGTCACAACCTTAAAAAAAGTAACAACTTTTCATAAAATTACAACTCATCACAAAATTCGCAACTTTTCATAATAGTCACAACTCGTTAGAAAAGTCAAAACTCTTTATTAAAGTGACAACTCTTCATTTTTGATTCACACCTTTTAAAAACCAACAATTACTCGTGACAATAGATGAATTGTTGCCTTGAAGGGTTCTTTTTAATAGATCCTACAACAGTTCAATCCTAATATGGTCTCAAACTCTTTCAAAAGGTACAAATTTAAGGTTATGATAAAAGAAGGATAAAAAATAAATCTTTTATCAAAAATGGCAGTATGTAGAAGCACAAAATAACTTAATCTCACGTACTTATATTTAGCTTTCAAAAACCATTTCTTTAGAAATCAAATTCCTAGGATGAAATAATGTTATGTACATCACATTTTTGGTTTCCACCCATTAATGCTATGTTTTGAATTTACTTCAACCCTAATTTTAGAAATGGTAGTTAGCAATTAGAATTAAAATTGAATCTACTTCACCCCTAATTTTAGAAGAAGACAATCAGCTTGGCAATATATTTTATTGAACTTACTACTATTTATAGAAGACAATTCCATTTAGAATAGGTAGTTAGTAGTTAGCACAATATAGGTATTGGCAATGTTGTTAATTCGATCCCCTTCATTAAAAAAAGTATATTGTGCAATTAAGGCAAACCTAATCTTCCTAGTTATATGTAAATTTTTGAATCCCCTTGACACAAGGGAAGATACTAGTGTAGTGACAAATGGGGTTCAAAAGCTATTTTAGATCATATATTCAAATCTTAGGTATACATTCCACTGTTTATCTCAAAATTTATTTTTCTGAATCTCCTTCAGCCACACCTATAATTGCATCGAGAGTCCTGTTTAAACCCTTTTGCCACCTCTACATTAACTATTTATAAATAGCAATCCATAAATTTTATTATCTTGTTACGTTTATTATACAAAGAAAATGAACATTTGTGCCTAACTCAACACAAAAGTTATCCATTGCCGAAGATCATATAAATTGATAATAACTTTCATACATAAATTTTGGGAATCTAAATCCACTCTTCCACACCCCCAAAAGCTAGCTATTAATGTGGGAGAACCTCGACGGTTCCACACTACCTACCTTTCACTCTACCACAAGTAGGTAGATTTTTCTGAGGTACCCCTTTTTGACTTGGGTGGCCACATGTCTTCCTAATACGGTTGACATGAAGAGTGATGGCTCTTATACCATCGATACAATAGAGGAGAATGTGGAATCAACATACACTAAAAAAGAAAATAAAAATTCTTCTATAAAAAATGAGTATAGATGCCTACTCTAGAAAAAACATAGCATAAATCATTACCATATATAGTGAGGACATATATATCAATTAATAGGGGAAGCTGTGATTGAATTTGGGAATATACCTGAGGGTATTAAGGACTTGAATAAACTTGGTGTCCTGGTAATCCTAGACGAAGACGATAAATTAAAAATTCAAAAGAAAAGGAAAAAGACAAATTAGAACCCAAAAACCTTGTGAAATACAAAGACTATAATAAGGATTATTTTTTAGTATTTAAGAATATTCATACTCCCTTCATGTCTGAGTTGATATATACCCCTCACATTCCATAACAACTAATAAATAAAAGAGTAAATCATATCATTCTTTAAATATATTTAATAAAATATTTTGACAAATATATTGGGGAAATGAATGGCACTTCCTCTAGTATTTAATAAAGGAACATATCTAAATATAATTGTGATTGTGATTCAAAAAATATATAAAATAAATTATGAGTCCCGTTATATCAGTCCACCAAGCCATTAAAATAGGCATAGAAATGTGTAGGTATGTATTTTTAATAGGTTCTCATATTTGTAATTAAAATATTAGTGTTGTAAATAAAAAGACTAGAGTTAAACCGTGTAAATTAATGTCTTAAATTCAATATTCTTGTAACTTTTCCTGCTATATAAGTAAACAAATACATCAATGAATACATGATGTATTTAAATTTTTACTAAAGTTAAGTAAAATAATTATTATATAATATATTATTATATCTTATCATATTACTACTAGTATAAATCCCTACAGTCTCCCACTTAGACTTTTAGTCATGACAATTGTTAGAATTACAATATTTAAATACATGATTAATAATATATATGCCCGAACAATCTCCAATTGAGACTCTTAACTATGCATCTACAACTTTAACAAAAATTAACTTACATGACTTATTGAATGTTTTCACCATTAGGCTCTTTGCAAAATGATCTTCTCAAGTTATTTTTGTCATCAGCTGAGTCTACACCCTGTACGTGGTCGGCACTTGAGAACCATTGATGGTCCCCAAGCAATCCCTCATCCTGGCTAACTACAAGAGGAAGACTAACTCAAGTATACAAAAGCATAAAACTGAATGTAAATTCATAAAACTCAAATACTCAATTTTAAAAAGTCTGAACAATACTCAAAAGATATACTTAGAGTTTTTAAAACAACTCAAATAAAGAAATTATAGAAAACTCCTCATCTCTGTCTATCTATGAAGCATCTACTATTACAAAAGGATATCTGGACAAGACCCACGACATCTCAAAACTACTAAGTGTAAGGTAAAGGTAAAGTCCTCTAGAGTATAAGAAGCCTCACCAAAGCTGACTGGAATATCATATGACCTCAATGAAACACCTCTTGATGACCCTCAATACCTGTATCTGCACCATGAATTGATGCAAGCCAAATGGCGTCAGTACATGGAATGTACGAGCAAGTAAGGGAAACTCTGCATCACAAGTATAAGCTCAAACTGATAATAAGGAAGACATTCTCATCTCCTCTCAACTCAAAATGTGTCAAGAATACTCAACTCAACTCAACTCAGGATTTTCAACTCTACTCATGATTTTCAACTCAACTCATGATACTCAAACTCAACTCAAGCTCAAAATATTCAACCCAAACTCAAAATACTCGACTCAAAATGAAAGCAACTATAAAAGATGCTATATACATGAAACTTTTAAAATAGTAGATAATAACTAAAATGTATATGAAAATACAATAATAAACTCATTACTCCTATTTTGGAGATTCTCTAATCGACAACCATCACTATGAGCAACGTGATGATACAATGTCTCGCCCACGCTGCCAGAAATGTCCTATACTTTGCTAGAGTATAAGACATCCTCAACTAAGTGGATCCACTAAGCTATGCTAAAAGGCAATAAGGAATCATCTAAAAGTATGACCATTTACCCATGTTGGCGTATTTGGTTTATAGGGGCTGTAAGTTGTTTGAACTCTCCCCCATATCGGTGCTCAATACTACTCCCAACAATATATACTCATGCTCATACGTTTTAAAACATAACTCTTCTTTAATTTTAGATAATTACTCAAAAGATTCTCTTAAAAAAGGAAGTGCTCAAAACTGCTCATGAACTTATTTGGAAATCAACATTTTCCCTCGTTTTAAATATAAAAATATTTACTCTTGGGAATATTTAGTTCCCATATATTCATTTTAAAAAATAAAACTCAACTCTCCTTATCCTAATAGTCAAATGCTCAAGTCTTAAAAGAAATTACAATTAATTGAATAAGACTTCTCAAAATAAGGTCCATACCGAATTATGGATGTGAATGACTCAATTCAAGATTTTAAATAACCATATATAGAACTCAATACTGGGTAATCAACAACTCCATAACTCAAGGACTCAATGATACTACTCATCTCAAGAATGCTTGACTCATGGGGTTTATGAAGAATTATGGGCATGATCAACACAACTCAAGGACCTTCATGTATAACATATGGTAGTCCCATAATTAGGCATATCATCTCAAAAGGGTTAGGAACTCAATACTCAAGAAGTGGAAGATAAAACTCCTCTAAAAGATACTCAATTTATGGAGTTCGTGCGGAATTATGGGCGTGAACGACTTGGCTCAAGGATCTCAATAATAATGTAGACTCATGAGTGCACTATTCTCATTCTCATACTCACTTACTCGAGTCTTGAAATAAATTAAATAATTGTATAAGACTCCTTGAAAAGACTCAAAGGGACTTTCTCAAACTCTACCCGTACTTTACTCTTAACTCAACCTTGAATTTGAATTATGAATTCAATGATCACAATTAGGATATATAGGATTTCTCAGTGAGTAGATGTAGTTTGGATAGTTGATAATTAGGAACGAGCGAGCACACAACTTGGAGAAAACTGGTGCGATGCAGAGAGGGATTTAATTTTTTGTCGCGAAACTAAATTTTGGGACAGTGAAGTCTATATCCCCTCCGCAAGGTGGAGATGGGATACTTTTTTGGGGACTGAATTTCAAAATGCCTCCGCGACGCAGACCAGAGTGCGTATATTTTACCAATCATTTCTTCCTCTCCCAAACTCGATTCAACTCATACCCACTTCAATTTTATGGTCTGATTTCACAAATCCAGAATGTTTTCAGCGAAACCCACATAAAACTCAATCAAGAGACTCAACTATTTCTCAAGAACCTCACCACAAGGATTTCAAAGACCTCAATTATCAATTAAACTCATGAACTTCTCAAGAACTCAATAATAACCTTCAAGAATGAATTCATGGGTAAAATTTTACATGATTGATACGAGGGCGGATAAGCCCAATACTATGAAAGCTTACATACTTATGAGTCAGGGATTTCAACTTATTTAGGGCTTAATATTCAAAGTTTTAGTGTCCTCAATACCTATTTAATGCTCTACACTGATGTTAAACTGCTATTTGTAGCAATGAAGGCAAAAGAGCATTGCAAGGACATTCCCAAGCAAAAAAAGAGTGAAAAATCTTAAGAAGTTTAAGGAAAGCAATCCTAGAACTTGCCAAATCCACTCGACGAGTCGCCGAATAGATTTTTAGCTCGCTTAAAGTTTCAGAAAGCCAGCCCACGAACAATACCAACTTAGCAATATGATGGGTATTTCGATAAGTCGCTAAAGAGTTTGGCGACGCTAACTTAGCCCACAAAAATTAACAGTGTAAGTGGTGAAAGGGCAAACCAAAACGGTGAGACGAGGACCACTTGGCGGGTCACTGACTAGGTCAGTGAGCCCGGTCTTGATATCCTAAAGTTACAGCAAAGAAAGGATAAAAATTCAAGCCAAGAAGTCGATGAAAGGGGCACTCGGCGTATCACCAAACAGGTCGGCAAAGCCAGACTTATTTTGCTGAGTGACTATGAAGCTGAAATTCTGGGATCATATAAATGCAATTTTAAAAGCAATTTTGGCAGTTCCCACATTGTCCAGTTTTGGGAACATTCCAAACACTATTTTTACACTTTGAGTATAGATTTAGGGTTTTTTTAGCTTTAATTTGGCATTTAAAGGGTCGTAGATCATTACCTAATCCAATGGAGAACATAGTTGGTCACGATTTCTTGCTTTTTATGATGTTTGGATAAAATTCCCATTCTTGGGGGCATGATTATGTGATTAAATGTTTCAATTAGCTTATTGGTGTTATTGTTGATTTGAAGTGAGTTCAATTAATAGTTGAGTTTTAATTGATGAATTATAGTTGCAAATGCAATTCTAGTTTAGCATTCTAAGCTTGCTTGAGAAAGAAATATTAGAGTTAAAACTATTAGTTGATGATTGTAGTGATTGGGTTATTATAGACTTAGCTTAAAAAAGTGGTTCTAAATTCAATCCTACCAATCTAGCTTGAAAACATAGATTGAGGTATTGGGATGTACATAAGTGTTATGCTTGTCGAGGTTCGAAAGAACTCGCTTGATTCGTGATAGTTGATTGATACATGACTATTGAACCTAAAGCCTAGCCTACCCACTACGATTAAATGACTTCTAGTAAATAATAATCACCCATTTTACGAAATTGGCATTCAATTGATCACACTCCCAAGAAATCCTCTCTACTTGTTTATTCCTAGTTGTTCATAGTATTTATATATTTGTTTACTATAATCCCTCCATTTGACATTAATTATCAACCCTTTGTTTTTTATTTTATTGTTTCAAAAATGTCTACATCTACAAACGATTAGACTACCATTTTACTTCTTAATCAAATTTTTTACCCTATCACTCCTTGTGGGATCGGCCCCAACTCTTAGTTTGGTTTATAATTGTTACCGACCGCCTACACTTAGAATCGGATGAAGTGTAGTTAAAAGTTATCAAAAATGGCATCGCTGTTGGGGATGGTGTTTAGAATTCTTTTAGTGAAGTTTAGTTGTGAACTAATCTTGTTGTTGTTGAATCGACTTTTTTTTTTCGGCTGTTGGCTGCTCTTAATTAGGTGAAGATATGAGTGTTAACTGGAGCAATGCTAGTCAACTATGGCAGAATGACGGAATTAGTATTTGCACAATGTCAATGAAAATTAGTTGGGAAGTGCGGGTGTTATTTAATTGTCTCTGACTATGGGCAACACGGTGTTTCATGTGACCAACACTAAGTTGCAGTTGTTGCAAATGAAGGGTCTCTTTGGAGGTCATGCTACTAAGGATCCCCATTACCACATTTGGAACTTTATGAATGTGTGTGGTCTATTTTCCTTCAAGAATATCACACAAGAATTGGTCCGACTTCGGTTGTTTCCCTTTTCTCTAATGGGAAGGCAATGAAGTTGTTGGCCGAGTTGCCAAGAAAATCAATTACTTCTTGGGAGGAGCTCACCGAAACATTGTATGTAAGGTTTTTCCCTCCCTCGAAGATGGTGAAGTTGAGGGACCATATTCAGAACTTTAAGCGAGTGGATAGGGAACCACTTCATGAGACATGGTTGAGGTTTCAGAAGCTGCTGCTCCAATGTCCAACTCACGGACTCCCAAATAATGTGTTGTTACAATACTTCTAACGAAGCCTCGACTCAGTCAGCAAAGTTATGGATGACCGGCTTGTTCGAGGAGGAATCATGCAATGACTATTTATATAGCATCTACTTTTCTTGATGAGATCACAAAAATCAACTGTGCTTAGTACACTAGAGAAGATCAAGTGTCTCCTTTGAATTTTTAAATTAAAAAAGAGCACGTGGAGAAAAACCAGGAGCGAGATTAAAACATGGACAAGATTTTGTCCCAATTGGAACACGCTTAGGGAGGATGGACGGAGAATTCACAATCAAGATGTGTCTAACAAAAATAACTTTCGGAGGAGAGAAGATGACTACGATACGTGTTACATGCACATGGGGGATAGCCCAAGTTCTAGGGACAGTTCTGGAAGCTTTCGGGTGGATGATTTGTTATCCCGCATTCTAAAAAACGTTGAAGGATCCAACAAAATGCTTAAAGATATGAAGGCTGACTTCTCATCCTTGAATAATAAAGTAAACTCTCACTCGGAATCTATCAAGCAACTTGAATGTCAAATGAGTCAACTTTCAGCCTAGTTAGAGTCCAAGCCACTAGAGAGGTTTGCAAATGATATGATGGTGAATTAAAAGGTTAATCATGATTACCAAACTCCTACAAATTATGTTACCAGCCTTATATGTAATAACTCTGATAGGAGAATCAGATAGGAGAAATATGCTTTGTCTAATCTCCTTTGATTGTATCCTCCCTTCAATTGAGCTATATATTATTTTCGTATATGGTGGCTGGAATATCCTTTTTAGAAAAAAAAAACATACATTTTTAATATGATAGATCATGATTCCTACCAAACACACTCCCAACTTACTTCATTGATCAATATTATTTCTGCATGACTTGAAGAAGTGATTACTAATGTTTGATTTTTTGAATGTCGTGATATTGTTGTGCCTCCATATGTAAATAAATAGTCCATTTGTGATCGAGATTTATGCAGATCAAATGAATATTTTGCATCCACATAATCAAATCATTTCTAACTCGGAGATTAATCATTTCAATTTTATTGAAGCTCGTCTTTTCTCCTTAATGAAAATCACACATGTTCTATGTGTTGAGTCACTTGTTTTGTTAGTTTCTTTTCATAACGTGAATGATAATATGAAAATCATTTCACATAATTTTCGTTATGTATATCAAATTACTAATCTTCTAGCATTTGTATAACTAGAAATCTGTAAGTGCAACAATTGCACTAATACATGACATTTGAAATCATTTTCATGAGATCAAAAAGATTCTTTATTTGTGTTAAGCAGTCTCAAAACCATTGGGTACTCAATGGAATTGCTTTAAGACCTTTTAAATCCTTCAAGGATTTTCATATAACCTTCATCGTCTAGTTAGACATAATAGTCATTCATAATACATATTCAAGTATTTAATCTATTGCCAGACTGAAATAAGTCTCATTGCATCCACCACCGGAGAATATATCTATCTCCATTTAATAATATCATGATTTTTTGCAAAAATCTTTTATGCCCCGAGGCAAAAACCGCACTTTATATCTTACGGTTATACTTTCGCACAATGATTCATTTGTACCACACTGACATTATATTTTGATATATGAACTATAAGATAAAAAAAAAAAAACATCACTTTTCTAAGTGAAACAAAATATACTTGAATAGTACATTTTATTTGGCCAATCATTTATTTCTCCATACTATATGACAAATTTGAATTTAAGATTCTCATAACAATTTATTGCATTGGGTGCTACTTTATACCAAAGATACCATCAACAGTCATTTTGATATCAATTCCAATACGACATAACTTATCGAGATCTCTTTTTTTCATCATTTTTAGTCACCTGAATCTTTGCCAAGGTATTATGAAATGTTATGTCATGGTGCTCTTGTAAAGCACTTGCGTCTTTATCATGATCATTTTGATAAGTGTCTCCTCTCCTTACTCGAGGAGTTTTACATTTGGAATCTATTGGTCTATCATGATTTTAACGTACCATAGACTTTTTCCTTCTTGGACCATTTACTAGAGCATTTGTGGCTTAATTAAAATATTCGGTCAGCAAATACATCTCGCAAATTATTTGCAACATTTGCAAATGAATTATCTCTTGAACTTCAAGTTCATATTTTATTAACGAGGATCTAGATAATTTATCCACACATAATTTTTTCCTGCTAATTCAGAAAATCTAGCATTGTCATGACCCAACCCACTGGGACGTGCGGGCACCTACATACTACCACCTAAGTAGGAGAACCCTCTTATCCCAATAGTTACAACATGCGGAAATTAAATAAAATGGGAATAAATATACTAATGAAATTTTATAAATAAGAACTTTTCATGCATTTCACCAGGCCCGTGAAATGAGTTGACTTACAAAATTCAATAAGATTGGGGATATCAAAAGAAAGGGAGTCTCACTAATTCTTTTATTGTGGATATGAATATGTAATTCGCCTCCGAATATTAATGACGAAAGGTTGGTTTGTTTACTTGCAATTGCAAAAATCAATATATATTTGATCCATTGATATGCGTTTTTTCTTTCATCTGCTATAGCTTATGCATCGCGACAGTTAAAGGTGCATGAGAGGAATTATCTGAAAGATGATTTGGAGTTGGCAGCGGTAGTGTTTTCTCTTAAGATCTGGCGGCATTACTTCTATCGTGTCAATGTGAAGTGTTTACTGATCATCGTAGCTTGCAACATGTTTTCACTCAAAATGATCTGAATGTGAGATAGTGAAGGTGGATGGAGTTACTCAAGTATTATGATGTGACCATCCAATATCATCTGGGTAAGGCTAATATAGTGGCAGACGCACTAAGTCGAAAAGCGGTGAGTATGGGTAGTTTGGCTTGCTTGAGTGCAACTAAGTGACCTTTGGCTAAGAAAATCCAGACCATGGAGCCTAAATTCATGCAGTTGGGCATTTCAGAAAAAGGAGGGATGTTAGCTAGCATTGAGGTTAGGGTCACGTTTATTAAGGAGATCAAGGCCAAACAGTTTGAGGATGAAAATTTGAATGAGCTTAGAAAGAAGACTGTGATTGGTAAGGCACAAAATATCATTCTTGATGTAGAAGGTGTGCTCAGTTTTAAAGGAAGGATTTGTGTTCCTCGAGTTGATGACTTGATTTAGAAATTGTTGATAGAATCCCATGGTTTGCAATATTCCGTTCATCCGAGTGTGACCAAGATGTACCGAGATTTGAAATGAATTTATTTGTGGTCGGGCATGAAGAAAGATATAGCGGAGTTTGTGGCTAAGTGTCAAAATTGTCAATAAGTAAAGTATGAACATCAAAGGCTCGAAGTGGGGAAGGATAGCCATGGATTTTTGGGTCTTCCCAAGACTTTGGGGAAGTTTGATTCTATTTGGGTAGTGGTTGACAGATTGACTAAGTCAGCCCATTTTATTCCGTTCAGAATAGATTATAATGTCGAACATTTGGCTTAAGGTTTATGTGGAAGAGATAGTGAGGTTGAATGGGGTTCCCCTCTCTATCATCTTCGACCATGGTACACAGTTTACCTCCAAGATTTGGAGGAAGTTACAGGATGAATTGGGCTCACAACTCACTTTTAGTACAACCTTCCATCCACAAATGAACAGACAGTCACAAAGGACTAAGAAGACATGTTGAGGGCATGTGTGATTGACTTTAGGGGACATTGGGATAAGTTCTTACCTTTGTGTGAGTTCTCCTATAATAATAGTTATCACTCCAGCATAGATATGACACCGTTTGAGGCACTTTATGGGAGGGGATATAAATCATCCATAGGATGGTTCGAGGCTGGAGATGTGAAACCTTTGGGGTTTTATTTAGTGAAGGATGCTTAAGATAAGGTGAGGAGTTTTCAAGCTAAGCTTTTAGTAGCCCATAGTAGACAGAAGAAGTATGCAGACCATAAGGTAAGAGACATGACATTTCAGACTGGTGAAAGTGTTCTTCTAAAAGTATCACCAATGAAAGGGGTGATAAGATTTCATAAGAATGGCAAGCTAAGTCTGCGATACATTGGTCCCTCTAAGGTTCTTGAATGTGTAGGGCTAGTGGCTTATAGATTGGCTTTACCTCCTAATCTATCTGGGGTTCATCTGGTATTTCATGTGTCCATGTTAAAGATATATCATGGTGACAGGGATTATATCATAAAATGGGACTCAGTTGTGTTAGACAAGGACCTTCAGTATGAGGAGGAACCAATTGAAATTCGTAATCATGATGTGCCTAAGCTGAAGACCAAAGAGATTATGTCTATGAAGATACAATGGAAGCATCTTCCAGTTGAGGAATGTACTTGGGAAACCGAGAAGGACATGCAAGACAAGTATCCTAGTTGTTCGTCCATTCAAGTACTACTCTATTCTTTCTTTAGCCTATTTTTCCTAAGTTTGTCACTCGGGGACGAGTGATGGGTAAATTGGTATCTATTGTAACGACTGGTTCCCATTGTTATAGAAAAGCCAACGGGAAATTTGGGCCGAAAAACTTTTTCGTAGTAACTTGAAATTTCCCAACCTAGTCCAGATTTGGATAAAATCAGAGTTAGTAAGGTCTAGGGAAATCTGGTAATAATTGGGCTATCTAATTATGATTTTTATCACATGAGTAGATAGATAAGACGTTAAGGAACCCGTGTGACTTTACGGAATTGAATTCAAGTGACTAGAACTCCCAAAAACGATCTTAGCCTGAACGGGTAGTTTTTGAGTGTCATGGGATGAAGGTGTGTTGTGAAATGGGGATTTGAAACTCTTGAATCGACTCACTAGTTCCGTGCAATCCGCTGTAGCGAAATTATTTCCGCCAGGGCGACGCCACTGTGGCGGGATGGGGACCGCCCTAGCGGGCCAGTCGCGAATTAAGTAAAAAATAAACCCCAAAAATATTCTATTCTGCACTTTTCAACTTTGAGAGCTAAGGAACAACCCCAGGTGTTTTCTTGATAGTTTTCCACCATTCTTGAGGCTAAAAGTAAGGTTTTCACTCCCCGAATCTATTTTTCAATTCGTAGAACTTAGTTTCGTGGGTAATTATTGTTGGGGAAGGGTTTTGGAACTGTTTGGATGGTGGAACAAGCTCTAATTTGGATATTGGGATCATGGGTTTGATCTAGGGTTGATAGTGTTGACTTTAATCCAAGTAATTAGACATCGTGTATTGATTCTCATGTTATATTGATTGTTTTTAGACCAAGAACAAGCGAAAAGAATTCGACAAGGGAAGAATAAAGTTTCTTAGGGAATTGAAGCTTTGTTCGAGGTAGGTGATGGTTCTGATTTCATGTTGTGGGATATATGTTTGTTCTTGCTTCATTATGATACATGTATGGATGTGAATGTTGCCTTATTAATCATACTAATCGTAAATGAGGATAGATGAACAGATAAATGCCATGAATCAAAACTTGATTGTACGATTATGAGAATGTACTTTGTGATTGTGATTATGGCTTGTTGAATGGATCGGGTGTTGCGTTCCTACACACTAACTGAATCGGTTGCCATGTACCGGCATAAACATTGGAACGGCTGTGACAATCCAACACACTAACTTGGAACGGGTACCACGTACTGATATGCTAATAGTTTAGGTGTGGGTTCCATAAGAATACCATTGACTTGACATAATTGTATACCTTGAGAATTGTGAAATTGTACGTTGTTCATAAATGATGTTGATATTGTATATGTTCGGTGTATGCATGTTATTATCATGTTGTAATGGCTTATGTAAGTTGCACTTAGTAGGATAGCCGCATGATCCTACTAGAATATTGTGGTTGTGCACTTATATTGCACTTGCTCTTTCTTTGTTGAGTACGGACATCTTCAAGCGGCTGCTTACAAACCTCATTTAGAAGATCAGTGATCCTCATTGATTTCAAGGGTGAGCCAGTTCGTCCGGGCTGCCATGAGTTCTCTTTTCGTTTATGTCTCCATTTCGGACTTAGACTAGTACATTATAATTTTATTATGTTTAATTGGGTTGTACCCATTTTCTTAGACTTGTTGAACTTTAGATGTTTTAGTACATTGACTTTCAGGTTCTAGGTATTATTCCGCATTTGTTTGATTAGACGTTTGGAGTTTATGGGAGCTCTATTTTTCCTTTAATATTTAAACCTGCTTCCGTAACTTTAAATGTCTTCGTTTTGATTAAGTTGTGCAATTCTTTCGTTAGCTAATTAGTATTAATGGTTCTCCCACCGGAGGGTTAGTGTGGGTGCCAATCACGATGGTCTGGGTTGTGACAACTGTCCTTTGTTGCCTATAAATAGAGACGTTTACTCAAATTTTTAAACTACAAATTTTGTAAGTTTTATACCATTCTTCTTAAAACAAGGAAGATTGTGAGAGTTGTTCAATTATTCAATTACAAATTTTTTTGTGGGTAAACTAGATATATCAACAAAAACTAATTCAACAAGGAGAATCTAAATACTCAACATCAAACGAGAAGACTCTCTAGATATTAATATGCACTCATTTTCATAGGCATAAATATCTTTTGCATTAACTTATACTTGACAAGAAGTCCAATAATTATTTGTTGCACAAACTACAACTTGGTGTTCAAGTTGTGCAAAGTCTCAAAGTATTGAAGAAAAAGGATTTGATCAAAAAGTTGTTTGAAGAGTCCAAACTATATTTAATAGGTACTCCACCATTTCCAATTTATTTGTTGTACTTTTATTTTTATTCAGTTTAATTAGAATGTTCTTTTCCTTGGGGCTTGGGGGAACATCTTTAAGACTAGATAGCTAAAAGACATTTTTATATGTTCGACATATCCTTAAATTAAAAGTATTATTTATATTCTAAAATTTCACATAAAATTAAAATTAGACTAATAGATATCTATCTTTTTTTATATTTACTGCCTTAAAAGAATGAACTACCTAGCATAAATGTTAAATTACTATAAAACCTCAAACTTAAAACAACAAATTTAGTATACTTCTATATTTTAGATTATATTATATTTACTTATATTATATTATATCAAAAACAGTCTTCTTTTCACATTAAAGGGTTGTGACCTTTCCAAAGACATATAACTATTTTGATTAGTTGTGACCTTTTCGAAGTGTTGTGACTTTTTACAGGGTTGCGACTTTTTACAGGGTTGCGACTTTTTCAAAGAGTTGTGACTTTTCCGAAGGGTTGTGACTTTTTCAAAGAGTAATGACTTTTCCGATGAGTTGTGACTTTTCTAAGGGTTGTGACTTTTTTTTCTCAAATTATTAAACTACAATTATTAAAAGTTTTTCATTGTTCTTCTTCTTAAAACACCTAATTCAGTATATCTTCTATATTTTATAATATATTTATTCTTAATATAATATATTATATTAAAAGAAGACTTCATTTCACATCGAATGGTTTTGTATTTTCTAAAGAGTTGTGACTTTTTCGATGAGAAGTGACATTTTCGAAGGGTTGTGACTTTTATGATAAGAAACAATATGCACATGCTCATATTACCCTTTGTTAACAATAAATGGAGGGGCTTCCTCTCATTTTTAAACTACAATTTTTTTAATATTTATATTCTTGCCTTCTTCAATACTCAAGTTTGATTTACAGACGTTGACAATCTCAAAGTTCAATGAAATTTGAACACTCCCTAACATGAATGTTAAGTTAATATAATATTCCAACTAAAACATTCAATTTAGTATATCTTCTATATTTTATATCAATATTTATTTATATTATATTATATTAAAAGTAAGAACTCCAAAAAGGGATGGAGGAGAAAGTATATTTAAGAGGTGTAACTGAGAGATTTAAGAGTAACTAACTTCTAGTAGTAATCATAAGAAAGTTTACATCCACTATTCATAGGAAGTTATACTTTATCATTCATTTTATAATTGTTTACTTAATTTTTAAATTTTATAATATTTGATTTGATATTCACGTGCAACGCGCATCAAAACTTGTAATTTTTAAAAACATCACTTATCTAAACCTCTTTATATTTTTTTTCAACCTCTTTTCTCAAAGTTTGAGATTTGCATTTCTAATATATTCTTTTAGAGAAAAAACAAGCATAATCTAATCACACGTAAGTTAAAAACAAAAAATAATTTGATGAATTTTAAAATAACAAAATAAAAATGGATAGAGAATTGTCGGGACATTTTTTTATAATTAATAAAGATACAACGTACATCTCATTAACAAGGATAAAACGGGCAACACAGGGTCCCAGAGCCTAATATATTGATACACTCGTATTTTATTAACCAATGATTTTGGACCATAGTGTTGAGCCCATGGTTTTAGCCCATTATATTGTATAAAAGTGGTTTATTTTCTATCTAAGTCTTGCTTAGTCATTGAAATAGTGTTGGTAAAATAATTTTCATTTGTGGTGTAAAGTTTCAAAAATTGACAAAACCCTAAAAGGTTTCTCTTCCTTTTTTTCCCTCTCAGCCACCACCACCATCACTAAGCTTCAAATCCACCAGCAAAATAATAATCCCCAACCAAACCACCTTCATTTTCATAGTCTTCGACAAGCTTCTACTAAGCAGCCACCACCATATAAAGACTATTCCTCCCTTTTGTCTCCTTCTCCATCAAAACCCACACCCATCAATCCCTAAATAACTTTGGCAACCACCAAAACTAAAATTCTCTTTGTCTTCTCCGGTAAAGTAACGACGTCGGAGAATAGCCCACCTGAAACCACCTCAATTCTATCACAAAACCCCAACCAAACCCAGCAAAAACCCCAATAAAACCTTCATAAATAGACCCACACCACCACATTCTCCCTTCCTCTTTCCCCATTTTCGTGTCTTTTATTTATTTTGTAAGCAGTCCGGCATGATCAAAGTTGCAGCATAGCTTTTGTATACAACATCACACTGAGCAACTAGACTCTGCTGCAAATACCATCGGTAAACCATATTCGGTTCACTACCTTGGTTTCCTCTTCTTTGGTGACTCTTGTATCTCTATTTTACTTTTTTATATTATTTTTGCTGCTAAGTTTGCACTTCAGCCTAGTGTTTCTCCAATAAACTCCATAAAGGTTGGGTACCTTGATTTTACTCGTTCTATTTTAGATGTTATTTCATTCTTGTTGTGTTGTCATATGACTTATTACTATTGTTAGTAGGTTGGTTTTGCACAATTTCTTTTTCCATTAATTATTTTGTCATTCACCACTGACTTAATAATTTTTCTTAGTATTTTGAACTACTATGATTCTTTTTATTTAACTGTGTGCTTAAGTTTTCTACCAAATATGTGTCAATGCTATTATTTGATTTTGTCTTATTACTTTGTCTAGTTTTAAAATTTTATTATTATTATATTGCCATATTTTAATCTCAAAAAATGTGTATATTGTTTTAGTTATGTTAATTTCCTCATTATTTATCAGTTTTTACTCGATTTTATTCAGAATCTTGTTACACTTTTATTTAGTGCATTTCATCGGGGGTCATTTTGTTTACTGTTTGTTAGTGATTGCATGTTATTTTAACTTTGTTAACTTTATAAGGGAAACCTGTCCACATATGTAGCCATCTACTGTTGCTTCACATCTAATGTAATTGTATCCATCACAGTCCAAACTGATAAGTTTACATCAAAGGATACAACAATAGTCTCGGCAAAAAATAGGCTCAGTGAAGCAGATATCACAAACATGGTCTCCATAAAAGGCTAACACTGCTCCTGCATTCCTCAGGTATGCTTGGATTTTGTACTAATTTGAATTATGTTTTTATTGTTCTTCCTCTTCCTTTTGTAGCAACTTTCTTCTCTTCCAGATGGATAAGCTAATAACTACAAGCGAGTTGGATCTAGAGCAGGTGGTGGTGGTATACCTTCCCTTCATGTTCGTGATCAACTTTCATCAGCTCGTGGGCAAGAGCTAGCACCAAATGCATGATTTATGGTATTTATGACGAGGCCACATGAAACACTACCTTAAAAAACTGAGGTGGTATGTAAATAAGAAGTTGGTCGATGTTATTTATTGCTTCCCACAACGTTCTAAGCCACCAAACCTTGGACATGGAAACTTGGAGAGTTGCAACAGCAAGTAAGTAGGATCGTGTTACAAAATGAATAATACAAAAAAAAATTCTAGGTTAATGGATGAACATTACCATGATTCTACCTACTTGAGGTTGTAGTTCTTAAAGTTTCTATGTCTGAGGTTTGCTGGCTTGGGAAGTCATGGGAAGCGATAATAACATCCACCAACTTCTTATATACATACTACCTATGTTTTAAGGTAGTGTTTCACAAGGCCTCAACATAAATATCATACTCTTCCATTTGGTGCTAATTCTAGCCCACGAGCAGATGGAAGTGGATCACAAATAGGAAGAGCAGGTATACCACCACCACCTTCTCTAACTAATCCAACTCCCTTGTAGTTATTAGCAGGAAATCCAATCATATCTGAGGAATGCAGGAGCAATGATACTTTTACCAGAGACCATGCTTTGTTATATCGGTTACAATAAGCCTTGTTGTTTCCAAGAGTGTTGTTGTATCCTTTGGTGTAAGCTTATCAGTTTGGCATATGATGGGTATAGTTACATTTGATGTAAAGCAACACTAGATGGCTACATATGTGGATAAAATCCAAATAAGAACAAAATCAAATCATGCTTGATGAATGTAGGAACACTGTCTGCTTGAGGTTTACCAAACTCAGCTTCATTGATTACCAAACTCCTACAAATTTTGTTACCAGCTTTACAGGTAATAACTCTAATAGGACAATCAGATAGTTAAGGTTGCATTTCCATCCTTGAAGGTGTAGTCCTCTCTTCCATGGCTATCATTTCCCACTTCCATTCCAGAATTGACATTCTCTAAAGCAAACCTGAAGTCCTTTGATGCTCATAGTTTACTTGTTTGCAATTTTGACACTTAGCCACGAACTCCGCTATGTCTTTCTTCATGCACGACCACCAATAAATTCGCTTCAAATCTTGATACATCTTGGTCACACCCGGATGAATGGAATACCATGAACTATGGGATTCTGTCAAAAATTTTTGAATCAAGTCTTCAACTCGAGGAATACAAATCCTTCCTTTAAAAATAAGCACGCCTTCCACATCAAGAGTGGTCTCTTATGCCTTACCAATCATAATCTTCTTCTTAAGTTCATTCAAATTTTCATCCTCAAATTGTTTCGCCTTGATCACTTCAATGAACATGGCCAATACTTCAATGCTAGCTAACACCCCACCTTTTTCTAAGATGTCCAATTGCATGAACTTAGACTCCAAGGTCTGAATTTACTTAGTCAAAGGTTGCTTAGTTACACTCAAGCAAGCTAAACTACCCATACTCACCACTTTTCGACTCAAAGCGACTACCACTATATTACCCTTACCTAGATTATATTGAATGATGACATCATAATCCTTGAGTAACTCCATCCACCTTCGTTGTCTCAAATTCAGATCTTTTTGAGTGAACAGATGCTGCAAACTACGATGATCAGTAAACACCTCACATTTAACACCATAGAGGTAATGCCACCAGATCTTAAGAGCAAATACTACCCCTGCCAACTCCAAATCATGCGTTGGATAATTCCTCTCATGCACCTTCAATTGTCATGATGCGTAGGCAATGACATTTTTATCCTGCATTAACACAGCACCCAAACTTGAATGGGAAGCATCACAATAAACAATAAAATCCTTACCTTCCACCTGTAATGCTAGAATAGGCGTTGTAGTCAAGAGTCTTGAGATTTTGAAAGCTCTCCTCACATTTTTTCAATCCATTCAAAGGGTACCTCCTTGTTGGTCAAATTTTTCAAGTGAGTGGCAATAGAAGCAAAGTTCTTCACAAATCGACGATAGTAGCTAGCGAGCCCCACAAAACTCCTAACTTCTGTAAAAGAGCTAAGACGAACCCAATTCCTAACCGCCTCAATCTTTTGGGGGTCTACCATTGCCCCTTCTTTTGAAACTACATGCCCCAAAAATGCAACCGAAGTTAGCCAAAATTCACACTTAGAAAATTTTGCATACAACCTTTGTTTCCCAATATCACCCAGAACAATACAAAGATGGTTTGCATGATCTTCCTCACATTTTGAATAGACCAAAATATCATCAATAAAGACTACAACAAACAAATCAAGAAATGGTTTAAACACACCATTCATCAAACTCATAAAAGGTGCGGGTGCATTAGTCAAATCAAAAAACATAACTAGGAACTCGTAGTGCCCATAAAGGGTTCTAAACACCGTCTTGGGCACATCCTGAGGCCTAATCTTTAACTAATGGTAGCCAGACCTTACATCAATCTTTGAGAAAACTAATGCACCTTGTAACTAGTCAAAGAGGTCATTTATTCGAGGTAATGGGTAATTGTTTTAAAGGGTGACCCTATTCAATTGTCGGTAATCTATGCACATCATCATACTACCATCATTTTTCTTAACAAACAAAACTGGAACACCCTATAGGGAAGCACTAGGACGAATAAATCCTTTATCAAGAAGTTCTTGGATTTAAGCCTTAATCTCTCTTAATTCTGTCGTAGCCATGCGATATGGATGGATAGAAATGGGACAAGTACCAGGTTCTAAATCAATCTAGAAATTTATATCTTTATCAGGAGGCATACTAGGCAAATCATTAGGAAACACTTCTCTAAATTCTGACACCACATGAAGAGACTCAATAGATGGAGACTCAACCTCAACATCTCGAATATGAGCCAAATAAGGCAAACAACCCTGCCCTACCAGTTTCCTAGCCCGAATGAGGATATGATCTTAGCTTGCTTAGGCTTGTACACCCCTTCCCACTCTAACTTTTCCCTTCTCGGAATTCTAGAGTTACAGACTAAGTATTAAAATTAAGCACAACATAATAGTGGGACAACCAAGTCAAGCCTAAGATTATGTCAAAGTCAGTCATATCCAAAATCACGAAATCAACCCAAGTCTGATAACCCATAAACAAAATAGGACAAGCACGATAGACATGGGTGACTATGACAGACTTTCCAACATAGGTAGAAACATGGATGTGGGCATCAAGTATATCACAATCATAGCAAATGCTGAGGCAAAATGCACGGACACATAAGAATAAGTCAAACCCAGATCAAATAACACATTAGTTATCCGGTCACAAACAAGAATAGTACCTATGATCGCTGTGTCAGACGCCTCCACCTCGGTCTTGTTTGGAAAGGCATAACACTGAGCCCTATCATTAGGATGGGCGACTTCCCTGCCTGGTTGTGTTGTACCTCTGCATGCATTACCATTTCCCCTACCTCCGTGGCCTCACTGATTTTCTTTTCGCCCACCTTGTAGATGCCTCCGACCATTATTACCATTTCCTGCAGGTACCACTGCTCTTGTCTGCTATTGTGCAGAATCCATCACGCGTGGGTGGGGATAATCTCTCCTTATATGCCCAGGTTCTCCACAGTTATAGCAAGTACAATCAAAGGATGGCCTGCTGCCCGCCGAAGGTGCGACTCCCTGACTATCCTGAATCAAATTATGAGGTGGAGTTCCTGAGTAATTACCTGTAGAGGCGGGCATAGCGGACTGAATTGGCCTGGCTGGAAGTGTTCTCCTCCCTAACCCTTTGTAGTAAGAACCTTGAAAGTTACCCGAGTTATTGGCCCTCTTAGCCAATGCCTTAGCCTAACTGTCTCGCCTCACCCACTCCACTTTCTTCACAAAGTCTGTTACCTCATTAAAGCTCCTCCCTGCAGAGGTTATATGAAAAGACAATACATACAACACAGAATTTAGTCCCTTAATAAATAAACGGATCCTCTCTTCCTCAGTAGTCACCAATTGCATAGCATATCTAGACAATGCATGGAACTTGGCCTCATAAGCAGCCACATACATACCATCTTGCTCCAAAGCCATGAACTCATCCTTCTTATGATCTCTCAAAGTCCGAGGCACATACTTCTTTTAGAGCATGAAACTGGGTGCAAGTAAGTGGGGGTAAAACTGAAGATATGCATTCCACATAAGCTCTCCACCACTTCTTAGTCTTACCTTGAAGCTCAAAAGTCACAAACTCAACCCTATGCTGATGGACAATTCCCAACTTATGAAGCCTCTCATAGCCATCTAAGATGAACTCATATGCATCCTCACTCTCGGAACCATGGAACACAGGCGGTTTCAACTTTAAGAACTTAGTCAACATCTCATGTTCATTACTCGTCAAAACAGGACCCAACAAACGACGGAATAAAGCATCATTACCTCTAGTTACACCCACCTTGGGGACAGTGATAGCAATAGGGGGGATTGGCAGGAGCTTGAGTTGCTTGAAAAGTGGGAAGCACTCCAAGACCAACCAATCCTTTCAAGAATGTCATGATCTGTTAAGCTAACACTGGGTCTAAAGAAGGAATACCTGTAGTCTCAGCCTGCACTTCTTTCTCTTGGGCAACATTCTCTTCATTCTCAACCTTGATATTCTCTTCTACCTCTTCATGATGCGTAGGAGGGGCCTTATTCCTAGAAGCATTTTTAACCGGTGCTCCATCCCTAGTAGAAGCCACCCTTCCTCGTCCTCTACCCCTATCTCTTCCTCTAGCCTTACCTCAACCATGACCTCTCGCTCTAGATTCCTCAGCTAGAGCATTGATGGGAACTACGGGCCTGACGCCGTTGACCCTAGTGTTAACCATCTGTGGACAGAAGAGTGAAGTAGGTTAGATACCAATTCGAATTGTCAGATACTAATTGAAATCAAATTATAGCACGAAAGGAGAAAAGAAAAAATAGAGAGATTTCCTAAAGTTCTATAGCCTCTAGAACAAAAGTACAGACGTCTTTGTACCATTCCGCAAGACTCTACTAGACTCATTTTGGTAAGTCCAGATCAACGAACCTAGGCTCTGATACCAACTTTGTCACGACCCAGACCATCGTCATTGGCACCCACACTAACCCTCCGGTGGGAGAACCATTCATACTAATTAGCTAACGAACTAAATCAAAATACTAAAGTATTTAAGGTTATGGAAGAAAGTTTAAATGCTAAGGAAAAGAAATAAAGTTCCCAAAAACTCCAAAAGTTTAACGAAACAATGCACAAATAACTCCTAGAACCTAAAAGTCAATGTACCAAAACATCTAAGGCTCAACCATAAGTCTAAACAAGAAGGGGTACAACCCCATACTAAACATAGGAAATCTAAAGAACTAGTCTAAGTCCAAAATGTGGACATAAACAGAAAGAGAACTCATGGCAGCCCGGAAGAACTAGCTCACCGTTAAATTTGAACAATCACTGATCTTCTAAACTAGGTCTATCAATAACCTCCTGAAGATTCCCTATACTCAACAAAGAATGAGCAATTGCAGTATCAATACACAACCACAATGTACTGGTAGGATCACACGACTATCCCACTAAGTGCAACATATATAAGTCAATAGAACATAATAATAACATGCATACACCAAACATATACAATATCAATATCATTTACGAATAACGTTCAATTTCACATTTCTCCAATAGCACAGTTATGTCAAGTCAATGGTCCTCTCATGGAACCCATACCCAAACTGTTAGTGTATCGGTACGTTGTACCCGATCTAATGTTTATGCCGGAACGTGGCAACCAATCCCATGTTTATGCCGAAATGTGGCAACCGATCCTAGTTAGTGTGTCGGAACGCAACACTCGATCCATTCAACAAGCCACAATCACAATCACAAGTATATTCTCAAATTATACAACAAGTCATGATTCATGGCATTCATCATTCATCTATCCTCATTTACAATTAGTGTGATCAATAATGCAACATTCGCATACATACATGTATTATAATAAAGCAGGAACAAACATATATCACAGATCATGAAATCACAACCATCACCTGAATCCCCTAAGAAACGTGATTCTTCCATTTCCAATTTCGTTCCGCTTGTTCTTGGTCTACAAACAATTAATATAACACAGGAATCAATAAACAATATCTAATTACCCGAATTACCAACAACTCTAATAACCCTAGATCAAATCCATGATCCCAATATCCAAATTAGGGCTTTTTCCACCATAAATTCCATATCAAAACCCTCCCCTATCGATAATTACCTTCTAGATTATATTCTACGGATTGAAAAATGGAATTGGGGAGTTAAAACCTTACCTTTAGCCTTAAGAATGGTTAAAAATCATCAAGAAAGCACTTGGGGTCGTCTCCTAGCTCTCAAAGTCAAAAAGTGCATAATAAAATGTTTTTGGGGTTAATTTCTGACTTAAGTCGCGACTGTCCTGCTATGGCAGCACCCATCTCACCACAACGGCCCCTCCCTAGCGGGAATATTCCCGCCTTAGCAGCTAGCATGGAAACAGAGAGAAAATTTAATAATTTCAATACCCCCATTTCACAACACACCTTCAACCAATGACACTCAGAAACTACCCATTCATGCCAAGATCAGTTTCGAGAGTTCTACTCACCCGAATTCAATTCCATAAAATCGTACGGGTTCCTAACATTTTAGCTATCTACTCATTTGATCAAAATAAAAATTGAATAACCCAATTTTTACCAGATTTCCCTAGACCTTACTGACTCCAATTTCGTCCAAATCTAGACTAGGTTGGGAAATTTCAAGTTTCTACAAAAAAGTTTTCCGGCCCAAAAATTTTTCCCGTTGACTTTTTTATAATGACGGGACCCGATCGTTACTGTACTATAAACTGCAATTTTTTTCATACCAATATGATGAAAAAATACATTATATAAAAGTTAGTCAAAGTTTTTATGGTTTGACTCTAAAAAAGGAAACTATGACAGTTAGAAGTGGATGGAGGTAGTAGTATTTAATTCACAATATTTCAGTATCTTTTTTCCAAAGGATAAGTTTAGCATCTGCACATAGAATTAGTTATTAAAGACAATTATGGTTTTCCTCTTACCTCTTCATGATGAGTTTATTTATAAAGATAATAATTTAAAAATTACAGATATCATAAATTTGTAAGTAATTTTAGCACTTTAAAATAATCTTTAACAAACGAAAAAGAAAGCTACGCAACAAAGAATAAAAACATCTTAATAAGTTTATCATATTTTACTTTGAGATAATGTATATATACATATACTTACTACCATAAAAGCATGAACTCCCTAACATAAATGTTAAATTACTATAATACTCCAAACTTAAAACACTCAATTTAGTGTGTGTGTGTGTGTGTGTGTGTGTATGTGTGTGTGTATATATATATATATATTCTTTATTAATTTATTTATTTCTTCTATATTATATTAAAGGATGACACATTTTTCACATTGATGGATAGTAACTTTTGAAGGGTTGTGACTTTTTCGATGTTTTATGACATTTCTAATAAGTTGTGATTTTTCTTAAAGGTTGTGACTTATCTGATAAGGCACAACTAAAACCTTTTCATACTATTCTTTGTTGTCTATAAATAGAGACGTTAACCCAAATTTTTAAACTACAAATTTTGTAAGTTTTATATCATTCTTCTTAAAACAAGGAACATTGTGAGTGTTGTTCAATTATCCAATTAAAAAAACATTTCTGGGTAAACTAGATATATCAACAAAAAATGATTCAACAACGAGAATAGAAATACTAAACATCAAACGAGAAGACTATCAAGATATTAATATGCACTATTTTCATAACCAGAAAACCTTTTGCATTAACTTCTACTTGACAAGAAGTCCAACGATTATTTGTTGCACAAACTATAATTTGGTGTTCAAGTTGTGCAAAGTCTCAAAGTATTGAAGAAAAAGGATTTTCTCAAAAACTTGTTTGAAGAGTCCAAACTAGATTTAATAGGTACTCCTTCATTTCCAATTTATTTGTTGTACTTTTATTTTTATTCAGTTTAATTATGTTCTTTTCCTTGGGGCTCGGGGGCACATCTTTAAGACCAGATAGTTAAAAGACATTTTTATATGTTCTACATATCCTATAATTAAGAGGCTTATTTATATTCTAAAATTTCATATAAAATTAAAATTAGACTAATCTATATCTTTCTTTTTTATCTTTACTGCCTTAAAACAATGAACTACTTAGCGTAAATGTTAAATTATTATAAAACCTCCAACTTAAAACAACAAATTTAGTATACTTCTATATTTTAGATTATATTATATTAACTTATATTATATTGTATCAAAAACAGTCTTCTTTTCACATTAAAGGGTTGTGACATTTCCAAACACATATAACTATTCTGATTAGTTGTGAACTTTTCGAAGTGTTGTGACTTTTATAGGGTTGCAACTTTTCCAAAGATTAATGACTTTTCCGATGAGTTGTGACTTTTTGAAGGGTTATGCCTTTTCTATAGTGTTGTAACGTTTTTTTCTCAAATTATTAAACTAAAATTATTAAAAGTTTTTCATTGTTCTTCTTCTTAAAAAACCCAATTTAGTATATCTTTTATATTTTATATTATATTTATTCTTATTATAACATTTTATATTAAAAGAAGAAATAATTTCACATTTAATGGTTTTGAATTTTCTAAAGAGTTGTGACATTTCTGAAGGCTTGTGATTTTTGTGATAAGAAACAATATGCACATGCTTATACTACCCTTTGTTAACTATAAATGGAGGGGCTTCCACTCATTTTTAAACTATGATTTTTTTTTATATTTCTATTCTTGTCTTCTTCAAAACTCAAGTTTGATTTACAGATGTTGACAATCTGAAAGTTCAATGAAATTTGAACACTCCCTAACATGAATGTTAAATTAAGATAGTACTCCAACCAATTAAAACATTCAATTTAGTATATTTTCTATATGTCATATCAATATTTATTTATATTATATTATATTAAAAGTATGAACTCCAAAAATACAATAATAACTAAGTAATGCACTATGAGGGATGGAGGAGAAAGTATATTTAAGAGGTGTAACTGAGAGATTTTAAGAATAACTAACTTCCAGTAGTAATCATAAGAAAGTTTACATCAACTATTCATAGGAAGTTATACTTTTATCATTCATTTTATAATTGTTTACTTAATTTTTAAATTTTATAATATTTGATTTGATATTCACGTGCAACGCACGTGCTTTAAAACTAGTAATTTTTGAAAACATCACTTATCTAAACCTCTTTAAATATTTTTTAATCTCTTTTCCCAAAGTTTGACATTTGAATTTCTAATACATTCTTTTAGAGAGAAAAAACATAATCTGATCACAAGTAAGTTAAAAATAAAAAATCATTTGATGAAAATAAAAATGGATACAGAATTGTTGGGCACATTTTTTGATAATTAATAAAGATACAGAATACAACTCATTAGAAAGGATAAAACATGCAATACACGTTCCCAGAGCCTAATATATTGATAAACTCATATTTTATTAACAAATGATTTTGGGCAATGGTCTTGAGCCCATGGTTTTAGCCCATTATATTGTATAAAAGAGGTTTGTTTTCTATATAAGTCTTGCTTAGTCATTAAAATAGTGGTGGTAAAATAATTTTCATTTGTGGTGTAAAGTTTCAAAAATTGACAAAACCCTACAAGCTTTCTCTTCCTTTTATCCCCTCTCAGCCACCACCACCACTACCACCAAGCTTCAAATCCACCAGCAAAACAACACCTGAAACCCCAACCAAACAACCTCCATTTTCATAGTCTTCGACAAGCTTCTACTAAGCAGCCACCACCATCTAAAGACTATTCCTCCCTTTTGTCTCATTTTCCATCAAAACCCACACCCATCAATCCCTAAATAACCTCGTCAACTACCAAAACTCAAATTCTCTTTGTCTTCTAAGGCAAAGTAACGACGTCGAAGAACAGCCAACCTGAATCCACCTCAATTCTATCACAAAACCCCAACCAATGCCAGCTAAAACCCTAATAAATCCATCAGAAATAAACCCACACCACCACAGTCTCCCTCCCTCTTTCCCCATTTTGTGTCTTTTATTTATTTTGTAGGTAGTCTAGCAAGATCAAAGATGCAGCATAGCTTTGTTGTACAACAACCAACAACGTCACACTGAGCAACTAGACCCTGCCGCAAATACCATCAGTGAACCATATCCAGCTCACTGCCTTGGTTTCCTCTTCTTTGGTGACTCTTGTATCTCTATTTTACTTTGTTTATATTAATTTTGCTGCTAAGTTTGCCTTTCAGCCTGGTGTTTCTCCAATAAAATCCATAAAGGTTGGGTAGCTTGATTTTACTCGTTCTATTTCAGATGTTATTTCATTCTTGTTGTGTTGTCGTATGATTGATTATTGTTGTTAGTAGGTTGGTTTTGCACAATTTTTTTTCCATTAATTATTTTGTCATGCACCACTAAATTAATAATTTTTCTTGGTATTTTGAACTACTATGATTCTTTTTATTTAACTCTGTGCTTAAGTTTTCTACCAAATATATGTCAATGCTATTATTTGATTTTGTCTTATTACTTTGTCTAGTTTTAAAATTTTATTATTATTATTATTATTATTATTATTATACTGCCATATTTTATTCTCAAAAAATGTGTATATTGTTTAAGTTATATTAATTTCCTCATTATTTTTCAGTTTTTGCTCTATTTTATTCTGAATCCTATTACACTTTGATTTAGTGCATTTTATCATGGGTCATTTTGTTTACTATTTGTTAGTGATTGCATGTTATTTAATTTTGTTAATTTTAGATGGGAAACCTGTCCACATATGTAGCCATCTAGTGTTGCTTCACATTGAATTTAATTGGACCCATCACAGTCCAAATTGATAAGTTTACATCAAAGCATACAACAATAGTCTCGGCAAAAATCAGGCTCAGTGAAACAGATATCGCAAAGCATGGCCTCCAGAAAAGGCTAGCACTACTCCTGCATTCCTCAGGTATGCTTGGATTTTGTGCTAATTTGAATTCTGTTTT
This sequence comes from Solanum pinnatisectum, assembly GCA_035578085.1. Taxonomy (NCBI): domain Eukaryota; kingdom Viridiplantae; phylum Streptophyta; class Magnoliopsida; order Solanales; family Solanaceae; genus Solanum; species Solanum pinnatisectum. The sequence goes on along the minus strand of CM069081.1, from coordinate 14,451,919 downwards.
TATTGTTTTTCCTCTTCCTCTTGTAGCAACTTTCTTCTCTTCCAGGCAGAGAAGCTAATAACTACAAGCAAGTTGGATTTGCTAGAATATGTGGTGGTGGAATACCTTCCCTTCCTGTTCGTGATCCACTTCCATCAGCCCGTGGGCAAGAGCTAGCACCAAATGGAAGATTTATGGTATTTATAACGAGGCCTCATGAAACACTACCTTAAAAAACTGAGGTGGTATGTAAATAAGATATTGGTCGATGTTATTTCTCGCTTCCCACAACGTTCTAAGCCACCAAACCTCGGACATGGAAACTTGGAGAATCACAACCTCAAGTAGGTAGAATCATGTTACAAAATGAATAATACAAAAAAATTTCTAGGTTAATGGATGAACATTACCATGATTATGCCTACTTGAGGTTGTAGTTCTCAAAGTTTCCATCTCTGAGGTTTGCTGGCTCGGGAAATCGTAGGAAGCGATAATAACATCCACCAACTTCTTATATACATGCTACCTATGTTTTAAGGTAGTGTTTCACAAGGCCTCAACATAAATATCATAGCTCTTCCATTTAGTGCTAATTCTGGCCCACGAGCTGATGGAAGTAGATCAGGATTAGGAAGGGCAAGTATACAACCACAACCTTCTCGAGAAAATCCAACTCCCTTGTAGTTATTAGCCTCTCCATCTAGAAAAGAAGAAATTTGCTATCAGAGGAAGAGGAAGAACACTAAAAACAGAATTCAAATTTGTGTGAAATCTAATCATACTGGAGGAATGCAGGAGCAATGTTACCTTTACCGGAGACCATGCTTTGTGATATCAGTTACAGTAAGCCTTGTTTTTGCCAAGAGTGTTGTTGTATCCTTTGGTGTAAGCTTATTAGTTTGGAATATGATGGGTATAGTCACATTCGATGTAAAGCAACACTAGATGGCTACATATGTGGACACAATCCAAATAAGTACGAAATTCAACCATGCTTGAGAAATGTAGGAGCACTGTCTGCTTCTGGTTTATCTTTTTCATTTGGATATTGATTTTGACTCAGATGAAGATAAATGTATGACCTTTCAGCATAACCTACAGAAGCATTTTCCTCCCAAGGAAAAAAGAAAAATAGAAAATAAACATCAAAGCTGAGCAGCAGAATGTTTGTGTATAATGGCATCATGCTTGGCATAAACACCTAAAGTTTCAAGCCACCTTTGAGGTGAAATTATTAATATTATTCAACCAATATTACTAAGATACTAAGTTTAAAGAATATATTCAATCACAAGAAACTTAAATCCTGTAAAGAAAATAGAGTCTAAAACATATTAGAAATAATAAATAAAATAATTTTCTCAAAGAAGAAAATCGAGTCCACTGAATGCACAGTGTCCTTAAGAAAATTATTCCCTTCAAGTATCCGAGGTTAATGGAATGTGTCCTCTCAGAATAGAATGATTTTACTCACCGGTGTATTGGTACCTAAAATTGTGGTGTCAGCGAATAATCAACAATAGTAAAGTACATTGAGAATACTAGATTTAGTAGAAAAAGAAGAAGTCCAGAAAGTCCTTATTCGTTATTGAAAAATAAGAGGAAACCCTTCTATATATCTACAACAGAGGGTAGTGTGAATAAGTACTTATTGTGCCTGAGATGTGAATTGAGTATCCTTATTTGATATGATAGTGACAAGTACTAGATTTCCACTCATTTGAGGCCTTTTTAGTTCAATAAATAGTGTCCTCAATGCTTATTTATGTCCTATTCTAATGATATTTTGATGTTTGCAGCTATGAAGGCTAAAAGACAAGGAAAGGATGAATACATGAAAAAGAGGTCAAAAACATTGAAAGGAGTACAAACTCCCAATGGGGGGTCTCCTAAACAAAAGGGTGGATTGCCCAATTGGCCTGACCTCACTGAAGTTGACGATGTTCACAACTAAAAATATTCAAGGCAGGTCGATGAACTAGAGTTGAAACAGTGATTCATCGAAGTAGATTGGATGAGCTAAAGTTCTATCGTCAAAGGTGATAGAATTTTAAGTAAAAATGAAAGTTTAAAGGGCAAACATGGTGGTAGTCGGTGATCCACCAAATGTGAAAGGCTGACTCAAACGAGTTCAACAACTGAGATTCAAACACCTGAAGCCTGAAGCAAAAGAAGGGCAAGCTAAAAAGCAAACGAAGATCTACCAAACAAGTTAAGCGAGCCCTACTAACGTCACCAAGTAAGTTGCGTATGGAATCTTGGGCTAATTTTGGGGCAGCTATAAATAGCCCAAAGTGAAAGAAAATGTATGTTGGGATCTGGTACAGAAAATGTTTCCCTAATTTCATAGTTAGTTTTTGGATATTGAGAAATACTCTTTTCTTAGTTTTGAGGTTTTTCAAATACTCTTGTAATTGACAATTGTGAGCAAAACCCAATGTGAATATTGAAGATTATTGCTGATTTCTAACTATTTCATGCCTGGTAACGTCGTTGGTATACTTTCTTTTCTTTTCTAATGATTCGCTAAACCTCAATTCTAGGGGTGTGAGTATGGGGTTGGGTGTTGATTAATGTAGTGGGTCTTGTGCCATGCTCTGTTTTATTGTTGTTCATCGATAGGTTTAGGTTACTTAGCATTGGGTTATTTCATGGGTTAAGATTGCAAACTTACTCCTAGTCTAGATCTTAGATTGATGCTCAAAAGAGATCAATTAAAGTGGGTAAATAACTTGATGCATGCAACTTAGGTTTTATTTTCATGGTTTATTCGAAAGAGAAGTTATGGTTCATTAAAAGTTGCCTAATTTGCTCGAAAGGGAGATTTCACTAAGGTAACAGGCTGATTTGTAATTCAAATAGATAAGACCGAAAGAAGATTCTATGATATGATGTTATGAGATCGAAAGAAGATTAGTGTCATTGAAGATGACCTATCTTATCTGTGTTTGTCTAGCACTATTGAGCAAGCACTTGTACCCCTATGTGACATCAATACTAATACCACACCCGTAGATCATCTCTTACTTATGAAATCCCTACATTTTTAATATCATTGTGATACTTGATTACAAAACTCTTTTATAAATTTGTTGGAATCATCCACCCAATTTCTCTAAAGTGCTATAATGAATTGGTTTGTATTCTTAATTTCCTAGTTGAATTCTTATCCTTAAACCAATCCTTGTGGGATTCGACCTTGACTCTTTGTTGGGTATTTTTATTACTGATGACTGCTTACTCTTCTAATTATTTTTAGGGTAATTTGAGTGCTATAAGAAATGGAGTTGTTGTCGGGGAGTGGTAGCTAAGAATTCAATTTGCGAAGTTAGTTTATAAACTTGTTTAGTTGTAGTAGATTGTTTGGTGTTGTTGTTTTGCCCATTTGTAGATAGAACTATGAACGAAAATGGTAATTAAGATGCTAGTCACTACAGGCAAAATGGTCAGATGGGTGACATGAATGACATACATGTGAATGTTCATTAAGAGCAATGTAGCCATCCGGTTACCTCCTACTACTGGGAGAGCAATGTTCTGTGTAATAGGAATCATGTTACAATTGCCCTAAATGAGGGGAATGTTTGGGGGACTTGCTCATGAAGAATCCATGAACATCTTTGAAACTTCGTGGATATATACGGGTTGTTCGTCTTTAGAACATCTCACAAGAATCTATTTGGTTGAGATTATTTCCATTCTCCTTAATGGGGGAAGCTACTACATGGTAGGACGAATTGTCGAATGGTTCTATCACTTCACAGAAGGAGTTGATCAAATCATTTCTTGAAAGATTCTTTCCTCCCTTGAAAATGGTAAAGCTTAGGGACAACATCTAGAACTTCAAAAGAGTGGCTAGTGAACCTCTTCACGAGACATGGTTACGGTTCCAAATGTTGTTATTCCAACGTCCAATACATGGTGTTTCATATAATTGGTTGTTGCAATACTTTTATTGTAGCCTTGATTTGGTCAACAAAGGTTTGGCTGATCAACTTATTCAAGATGGGTTGATGGGACAATCATTCGATGTAGCAACAAAGTTGCTCAATTATATGATAAAGATAAGTCGAGCATGGCATACTCAAGAGGATCAGGTATCTTCTATACATTTGGGTAAAAGCAAGGAACAAATGGAAAAGGATCATGAGTGTAATGATAACATGGCTAAAATGATTACCCAACTTGACTTGATATCCAAACATGTCATGGGAGGTGGATTCAAGATGGTGAATGCAATTGGAACAAGCAGCGAGCAGTGCTCGGAGGATGCGAAGTTTGAGGCATTGTATAATGAAAAAGTGAATTACATGGGGAACCAATTAGGGAGTTCTCATCCAAACTATCCAAGATCGGGTGGCAACCAAGGTTGGAACAAGGATATGGATAATGGTTGGAGATATTGGAGAGATCGAGGTGGCAATTAGAGAGATCGTGAACCTGAAAAAGATAGATATATCCCACCTCATTATTTTTCCCCAATCCAAAAGAAGCTCAACCTAAAGAAAACCAAATTGATAATATGCTGACAAGGATATTCAACGAGGTTGAAGGTCTGACAAAGTGTTGAAATATTTGAAAATTGACTTCTCTACTTTGACTCAAACAAGTATTTCTGACCCCGTGTCAATTAAGTAACCGGAAACTGAAAGGTGCTAGATCTCTGCCCATTTAAATCCAAGGCAAAAAGAACATTGTCTAGTGACACCATCCCTAATCCCAAAAATTATTGTTGATGAGTAAGAATTGTGTCGTGCCACGACGTTAAATAAGGTGCTTCCGGGGAGGCAACCCAAGTTTATTTTATTGTTTTCAATAATGTGTACTGTAAGTGCAGCTTGAAACAAAGTTAAAAAGTTGAAAAGGATGCATTAGGTGATGCATGTACCAATCGGCGATTAGGTTGATATCTTCTGAGCCAAGAATTTTGAAAAATGATATCATCAACTTCAGTAAACAGGGATCTATTCGGCGATCCACCAAATTACACTAGGTGAACTGAATCGAGTCCGCCAAGTTGAACTTTATGTTTGGTATTTGTTCAGGCATCATTGGTGAGCTTAAGCTCCTTCGGCAATTCACTAAAGACATTCGGTGACTTCAGTCGCAAATCGTAGAATGTGCCTGAAATAAAAAGGTCAAGAGTCTTTTCAAGTTTTAAAAGAAAACTTTTAATCTTTTTGAGTTCTTTCACTCACAATACCCTTGTTTACATACTATTGTGTCCTTGTGTGCATGATTTTCTTTGTTGGAGTACGTATTGGTGCTTGAGTCTCGATCCCAAACCCTTCATCCCTCACTTTAGTTGTGGTACTTCTCTAAGGTTGTTTTTTCAAAGCTTTCATTGTTATTTTTGTCTAAATTTGGTGCCAATGAAGTGGGCTTTGTGATATATATAGTGTTGTGTTGTTTAATTTGTTTGGATGGTACTACATGTTATTGATTAAACTATGCCCATGAAATAGGATAGTTAACTTGGTGCTTGAAATTGTTAAAATTGACTGTGAAGGTTAAATGTTGGAATTTATTAACAAGATTTGTTTGAATTTAGTATAGGTGAAGTCTGTTTAATCAGTGTTGTCCTGATGACTTGTATTTGCCCAATGATGGATAGGGTGACGTCTTTCTTGAGGGTAAATCATTAATTTGAGCAATGCTTTGTGAATTTTAGGGGAAGTCTGAGTACCTAGGGATAGATTAGCATGTGGATAGCTCGTAAAATTGATTAGGTAATGGGTATTGTTTCATGTTAGTGTTAAATTTGTAAAAAATAGGCATTGGGATAAAATCACCTATTTAGTGAGCTTGTCTTAGCTCGCCAAGGTGATTAGGTGAATCAACGAGTAAGCCCCAATCACCTTCCGAGTTTTAATATGTGACTTAGGTATTGTCATATTCGGCGGGCTTTTCTTTGCTTGTCAAAACCAACTCAGTGAATCATTGAAGTATGGAGTAGACATTACCCTTCTGCATGTTCTTAAAAAGTTTTGCACCGTCACTTTCAGCGGACTTGTCTTAGTCCATCAAAACCAACTCGGGGGATAGTCGAGTTGGAGTAAACATCATCTTTCATGCCTGAGTAAAATTAATTTTATTTAGTCAACTTCAGGAGCTCGCTGAACCTGTTAGGTGAATCAGTTTTTCGACTGGCGAGCCTTAGAACATGTTTTTAATTGTGTTTGTTTTGTAACTTTTTTCAACTAACCTTCACCCAATTTTTGTTTTGACTTGTTGTGCCTTGCAATAAGTGGCTAAATCTAAAGGGAAGAGAGTGTTATCCTCATATTCAAAGCACGAGTCTGCCCCTTCATCCCCTTTATAGAGGAATATGAGGATCATTATTAATGAGCCCTCCGAGGTTCCTCAACAACAATCAACTTCACACTATTTTATGCATGTAGGTGAAGCTCTAAAAAAGGTAGTGGCTAAAAGGAGGACGGACATCCGGTCCAAAGTGCCACAAACTTTTATGACCCAAAGTATATCTAAGGTGTAACATGGCGTATAGAACCTCGAGAGGCCCTACACAAGCCACTTAGCATACATTATACAAGATAATAGAAATAAAGAGTTCAAACTAATAGAATTTCATATTTCAAAAGAGTTCGACAAGCAGAAGTCTAACATAAGTCTCAATGAGTCATCTAATACATCATAAAGATAGTGATTGAGACGTTACCCATACATCACATACAAAGTCAAAAAAAATGGAAGTAAGGAAAGCAATAATAGTGTCATAGTCCTTGGAACATGAGGATTCACTAACCCTTGATCTTCCAATCATTAATGAGATCAACTAGCCACGGGTATGGGTGTAGGAGCGGCAGACCCTACATTCGTGAAACAATGTAGGCACAAGTATGTATTAGTACATGGTATATACTAAGTATGGGGAGATATGCATAAAATAAGCATGATAGAATGAATGACTTAAAACATGTAAGCATGATCACTCTTTAAACATTTCAAGACTTAAAGAAGAAATTACTTGTAAATCTACAATATGGTCAAATACACTAACGTAAGGGACATAAGAAAAGCTTTGAAGAAAACAATCATTTTGTGGGATATTAGCTTTAACCGACAATAAGACCATGAGAGTTATATCATGGAATTGGTATATCCCTCATATCGAAAAAGGAGAATCTACTTTCCAAGGTAGAATCCGTACATATCATCTTTTGTTGAACTAGATCCACTAGCTAGGTCATTTAAGACAATCCTATGGGGGACATAGTTTGGAACAAGAGGTTGCTACTAAAGACTACCCTATTTGAGTCTCCACATCAAAGCCCTCTCGGTGCTAAGTATAAATCCCAACGAAATAGATAAAAGTAAAATATTACTATAACATAGGAAATACAATGATCAATAACAATCCACATCTTCCAAGATCAAAATATAGATTAGCTCCTTAAACATAATTCAACATAGATGAGAAAATCTTTCACCAATGTGAATCCATATATTAGAAATACCTTTCGCAATCATGATCATAATAGCATGTGAGAAAAACATTTCACAATAATATCTATACTTTCATTTCAAAGCATCACAAAATCATTTATAATAATTTCATAAAAACATGCACATCTTCATAAATTCATAGTTCATAGGTTCATGAGTTCATAGTTGAAAATCATAATTTAGGAATGGGTCAACATGATTTCAACTAGATATCATGTATTAGCATCAAAACATACATTAGAATACTTAATTAAAATAATCAATCACAATTAAATGAAACCCATAAGGATTGTATTGAAACCCTAACTTAAACAATTGAATTTGAGATTGAGAAATTGGAACCTTTGGTGACCCATGGAGGAATGGACTCTATGGGTGAATACTCACATACCTTAATACTTGAAGCCTAATAGGATTAGAGGATTTATGAACTTGAGTTAACCCTAGATTCTTCTCCTTCCTTAGTCTTCAGAAAGATTGGGGAGGATGAATTTGGTTAGGTTTTGGGATATTAGGAGAATGGGGTTGAAGTGGGTAGTTTTAAGACCTAAAAGTTTTATATATGGCTAAGGGTAGAAGGCAAAATGACATACTTTTGATTTAAAACAATTAGGGAAAAGACTCAAAATCCCGTTAAAATAATTTTTAAAGCCCATATACTGTTGGACATAGGGTCCATAGAACTTCCTATGGACTGTGCTGGACAATCGTAGAAAAGTTCAAAAACCATAATTCGGAACCAAATTTTGATGGCTCGTAGGTCTTCCTACGGTCTGTAGTCACCAACTGTAGAAACCAACTTTATCCCTTAAAATATCACTAAGTCTGGACCTACCAACGAGACCAATCTACAACTCGAACATAGGCAGACGGGTCATCCTAGTGAACCTTTAAAAAGGGGTACTGGATTTGATTTTAGAAAATTATTTTCCCTCTTTATACGATTTCCATCTACGACCCATAGAAATCTTTTACGGTTCATTGTTGGGACCCGTAGATGCAGCCTGCAACACAAAAACTTATTTTCTTTCTTTTCTAAATTTTGAGGTGTTATACAAACCTCTCAATCTCATGCCTCTCAAGTTCTCCCAATCATAGCTCTAAGAGATCTCAATAAGCTTAACGTAGTAAGAGAACAGACTATTTTAGAGGAGAGGCGACTATCCACTGATGGGGTAAAGAGTGAGTACCCGAATATATGGGACATTATTAAGTTCCACCGGTTTAAGAGGTTCACAAGACTCGACCCCCAATATCCCAACTTGGGTATGAAAGTTTTACTCAACTTATGTAAAAACCTTGCTAAAAAAAAGAATGGGTGTTATGTGGAGGTTGGGGTTTGAGGAAAGATGGTATAGTGCCATCGAGAAGCGATAAATGACACATTAGGTACAAAGGGCAACAAAGCTAAGTTGTACAAGTTGCGTATAAAGCATGAGTTGGATGTGTTGAACGGATGGCTAGTACCTTTGATCTATGATATCATTCCTCTGTGGATGGTTAACAGAGTTAAGAAAGAGAAGAATTACACCAATATTGGAGCTCGGTACTGGTTCATGTTCATCAATATAAAATTAATGTCATCCCAAAATAAGTCTATCCTCTAGTATCTAATGGTTGTATCAGCGAGCATAATCATCGATTGGAAGGAGATCAATATGGGGGTTATTGTTGAAGAAGAAATAACTATGTGAGCCCTCTAGGAGTAGACCTTTTTCTCATTCCCAGTCTTGATCACACAGCTATGTGACACTGCCGGAGTGCCTTATAGAGAGAGGACAGATGTTCAAGTTACCCCTATCTCTTCCAAGGGCATTCAGAGGTTAAAGGTAGACTATTTGAGAGATGATGTGGCTAGGAGGAAGACACCACTCTAGTAGTAGATCCCACTACGTTAAAGATTAATGTTGCTCATCATGCTCCTTCTGTGGAGCCTTCAGGCACCATTCCACCCTTAGTTGTTCCTTCAACTTCTTCGGTTCTAGCTAGTTCTTCTACACCTACCCCTAGATCTTGGCCTCCCTTAACCTAGGCCTTAATATACCACATGGGAAACCTTGTCTATTCTGCGGATACTAGGGTGTCTAGGTTAGAGAGAGAGTTGCCTAAGATTATTGAGAGGGCGGTTGAGGCGTCGATGTGCCCTGTTAAGGCTTATATTATGTTGCATAGGACCACTCTAGCATCATATGGGGAGATGTTGGATATTCTCACTGCTAGAGTAGAGAACAAAGAGTGTTTGTGAGGGAAGCTCTACTGTGCTAACTAAGTTGAGGGGTGGCATAGATACCCTTAGGGCTGATGTGGACCACCTGAGGTCCACTAATATCTCCATGTTGTAGGGTGAGGTTCGCTTGCCGGAGATGCCCAAGGTTGTTCCCCCTTCTAAGATGAGAGTAGATGCACCTGATAGAGTAGCTCAGCAGCCAACTAATGTTGATGATAAGGTTGGTGATGATGATGATGATGATAAGGAGAAGGATGAGGATGAGTTATTGAGAGCCAATGAGTAGGTGATAGTTGAAACCTTGACAAAGCTACAGGATATCGAAGAGTCGATAGTGCACGTGATTATAGATACATCTTGTCTAGAGACTTTCGTAGTTAGCACTAGTGGGGTTTCTTCATAGTTTATTATTCCTCTCACAGATGTGCAGGGCACTGATGCCCCGATTGATGTTACTATGCAGCTTGTTGTTTCAGTTTTGTTGGGTACTTAAGCTAGAGATGATGACATCCCCTCTAAGCCTCAAGATCAAAGTACTTCACAAGCATAGCTTGTCAGGGGGTCTTTTTCTCATTCTCCTCCGTACTTACTTTTGATAGCATTGATGACATTGCTACTTATTTTTCATAGGGTAAGGGCACATGTGCCTATATTCCTCTCTTTGGATTGTATTTTGTTATTTCAGTTTTATTTTGATATATTGTAGTATTTTGGTTTTCTTTATGACATTTCATTTTAAAGATAGCTGGTGGTTTTGATTTCATTTTGTCTCACTATCTATTGCCCCATGATTTTGGAGTTTTGAAATGATAGAGAATGCTTTTAAATACTTCGAAGCCATATGTCAACCTATAACCACAACAATAATCAACCATCACAAAATTACTGGCTTAATAAGATACCTTGATAAAAAAAAATATAATTATACGTAAGAAATCTACATAAAATCCCAACATTTAACAATACCAATTTTTTTTATTGGAATTAGAACTTAAAATGTTAATTTTGCTATACATATATACATATATAGCCATACATAAAAACCCAACAATAAAAATTCAAAAAGATATATTGAAATTAGAACCCTAAAATACTGATTTTGGACACATTCATAAACTCAAATATATATATATATATATATATATATATATATATATATAAGAGGATCCTTGAACCGCCTACATGGCGTCACCCCATACTTTAACCCCACTTCTTTCCTCCACAACGACACACCCCGCCCCAACAAACACCTCCTTCCCTTTAACCAGTTCCCCAAATTACAACACCGCTCCATAAACGCCGCACCATTCCTAACAAACACCTCCTCCTCTTCAACCTCTACGCCTACATATATACCTTCTCCCTATGTCTCCCATCCTCCCCTACATAACCTCTTTCAATATAAACGCATCATCTACATCTACCTAATTTTTCTCTCACCCCTGCAATTGAGACACTCCCACTTCAACCAGGTTTCCAATTTTAATTAAATCTTCTCACTGCACTATTAAATGTATATCTTCCAGCATTCTTAATAACCACGCTAATTCTCCACTAAGCTTGCATGCCCCATTCAAATCGTGCTTTCTTATGAGTCGGGTATTTCAACTCATTCAGGGCTTAATATTTAAGGAATTAGTTTCCTCAATGCCTATTTTATGCTCATAACTGATGTTAAAATGTTAATTTGCAGCACTGAAGGGAAAAGAGCAAGGCAAGGACATTATGGGGAAAAAAAGAGTGAAAAAGCTGAAGACGTTGAAGGAAAGCAAGGCTGGTACTCGCCAATGCCACTTTGCGAGTCGCCGAGTGGACCTTCAGCTTGCCTTAAGTTCCAGTAGGCCAGCTCATGGACAAAATCAACTTGTCTATAGGATAAGCATTTCGGTGATTTGCCGAAGTGTTCGGTGATGGCACACTTCAGCAACAATTCAGTGCAGAATCTGCTAGCCAAATATGGAGTTAGACATAAGGTAGCCACGACTTATCATCCTCAGACTAGCGGGCAAGTAGAAGTGTCCAATAGGGAAGTGAAGCAAATTCTGCAAAATACTGTGAATGCACAAAAGAAAGATTGGGCTGAAAATCTAGATGATGCTTTCTGGGTGTACAATACTGCATACAAGACACCGATAGGGACTTCTCCTTATTGAATGGTGTTTGGAAAAACATGCCACCTTCCAGCGGAATTGGAGCATAAAGCGTACTAGGCTATCAAGATGTTGAATCTATATCCTAAGTTGGCAGTCAAGAAAAGGATAACACAACTGCATGAGCTAGAGGAATTCAGGCTCCACGCATACGAAAATGCCAATCTATACAAAGAAAAGATGGCATGACAAACATATTGTGTCACACACTTTTGAGTCGGGCTAATTGATGTTACTATTCAATTCAAGACTAAAGTTTTTCCCTGAGAAACTTCGGTCTAAGTGGAGTGGACTGTTTGAAGGGGTAAGAATGACCCAACATGGAGCTGTGGAGCTAAGAAACATGGATAAAAGCTCCACTTTTCTTGTAAAAGGGCAACGAGTGAAACACTACTTCGGGAATGATATTGATCGGGAGCAAGAATCGCTCACCTTGACTGACGAGTGAGTCATGAGCTGGGTCGTGCCGCGACGTTAAATCAGGTGCTACACGGAAGGCAACCCGTGACCCCTTGTAACAATTAGGATTTCTATTTTTTTTTTGTTTTGTTATTTAAATTCTTAGGAATTAGAATATAAAAAAAAAAACAAAAAAAAATGTATGTGTAATATATCAGGAAAAATACAAAAATATGAGTCATGCCACGAACAAAACTAAGGCATTGGATGGGAGGCAACCCATCGGGTTTGGATTAATGGGTGTTGTTTTTGTATAGTGCAGGGAACAATATTCTACACCCAGAGCGCGTCGCGGAGAAAGGGCAGAATTTTGCCTTGCTAGGAATTAATTTTTCCAGGGTTAGGCAGAACACTCCTTAATCTGCACACGTCGCAGAGAGAGCTTGGAATTTTGGTTTCGACGAGAATTATTATTTGTCATCAGAAATAAGGGATTCTTGTATCCATAACACATCGCAGAGCTAGGTAAGAATTTTGCCTCACCAAGAATAAATGCCCAGGTTGAGACAAAACTTTTTGTAATGAGCACATGTCGCGGAGCTAGGCTAAAATATTTTTGATTTCCTTGGGAATTAAATATTTTCGCGAAGATAGAACCCTACGTAACCAAAGCGCGTCGCGAACCAAGTGAGTTCCATTCGATTTTCATTAAAATGACGGGTTTTACTTGTCTTCTTTCAGAAGACCCGACCCAAGCATCCCTTTTAACCCCTATTTTCGCCCCAAATCCACCATTTTTTCTCCCCTAAGACACATTTTTCCCCTACCCTTGTCCTTGTGAGATTTCTTTTCAAGCATTAATCCTTAATGCAAAGACGATTCCACATGTTCATCTCTCTACTCTCATCTCCTTCACCATCACATGTATGTATTGTACTCTCTTCGCACTTAATTGGTGGTCTGTGCTGCGAGTTGATGGAGTTATTTGGTGTATTTGTTGTGTGGGAAACGTGGGTGTGATTGTTTGGGGGTAGAAGTGATGTTTGTTTATGTTTTCATGGGTATTTCGAAGTCTTGAGTAGAAATTACTGAATTGTTGATCTTGTGTGGGCATCGGGTAGAATGGGGCAGGATGAACATGGTAAAGTTACAAATTTAGGGTTGTTGATGCTTAAGATTAATTGTTTCATGAATTTGGAGGGTATTGGTGTGAATTCTTGAGTAACACTGACAGTGTACCATTGTCTGAACTAATGAGTTGTTACATTCGGGTCCTTGGATTGAGGTTGTTGTGCTTGAATATGTTGTGGTGTGTCAGCATGAAATGTGAATGTGGTGTTATGTTGATGTGTTTTAGTAGTGGGTATGTGTGTTTCCCTTTGGGAAGTCTGAGTATTAAGGTTGGGGTATATATGGAATAAGTGTGGGGTGGTGTTTGTGCATCACCCATTTTTATCCGTGTTTTGTGATTGGTTTGGGATGGATTATATTATGTTTGTAGGCAATCATATCAGGAACCCAGAGACCCAAAAAGGAAGTAGCAACCTCAAGCCAGAGAAAGCGTGTTCAGAGTGGGGGGAATGTACCTCCCGCACCCGCAGTCCCACGGGGGCAAACAAGGAGATGCAGGTTGCGAGTTGTGGTTAATGAAGGTAAACTATGGTGGAAGAAGCACACAGAGGTATGGTATTTCTCTGATGTATGCATAGAAAGAGATAGTCTAGCACGGGAGTTTCCCAGAATCATGAGGCGTATCCAAGAACTTCAGATGGAGTTCATTTTTGATGAGCCAAGTGAGTGCAACTTGCACATGGTCCGAGAGTTCTATGACAACTAGACGATGGAGTCTAGATCTCATTTTGTGAAGGTGCGGGGAGTGGATGTGACTCTCACTCCTACAGTTCTCAATGACATAGTTGGCACTTCACCTGATGTTGATCTATTGGTTCTAACAGGGCTCAACATTCGTCCACCTTACTGGTCTATCTGACACATACTTTATGGACCCTAGTCTATGGTGCAGTGAACTAAGCACAGCGCGAAGACGTTTCACCAATCTCTTCCTTATGTGCACATGATCAGGGAAGCTCGAGTATGGTTAAAAATTATGATGAATTGCTTCATACTTGGGCAACACTACACAGATATCACCCGGGATAGAGTATACTTGGTTTACGCCTTGATGACTCCCACTAAGTTGAATATTGGTGCTGTTTTGAAATCGGCTATGAGGAAGGCCCGGGTTCATAAAGGGTGTAGGTACTCTTTTGAATGTATCATTACTAGACTTTGTCGTGCTGCAGGTGTACCGGAGGAGAGCTTGGACTATATGTCACCACTTTTCCTAATGCCGGTGGATATAACGAAGACAAAGGAGCCCGATAATGAGTTAGGCCCAACACACACTACCGCGTAGCGCCATATATGTGATGAGCTAATTATGGCTTAGATGTATGGGCTGGAGATGTTGCGCCACCAAAATGGTTGCTGGGCATCGACTAACGAACAATTGGGGTAGGTGGAGAGGCGGTACCCACTGAATGTACATGTGAAAGCCCTACTTGGCATTGGTCCTGAGTTCCATGAGCTGGTGGATGATGATATACCAACCGATGAGGATAGGTTGCGCACTGGTTCGGATGTGGACTCCGATTCTGAGACGGAAGAGGTTGACCCTACTCAGGTCGGTGATGAGGCTTACAGTGGAGATGCCATGGAGGACTAATTAGGAGTGATTCACCTTACCTCTATACTATTTTTGTGATTTTTTGAAGCACTAGGGATAGTGTTAATGTTTTAAGTGTGAGGTGGGGTGAAATTCTCTCTGCGTTGTATATATAGTGAACATTGGTAGTGTTGTATGTCTGTCTTTTATTTTATGTTTTTATTTGGGTTCCTTGGAAGTTGTTTTCAGTTCTTTGGCCAAGGAGAGTCCCTTTGAACCGTACAAAACTCAAAAAAGATTTTTGTCTTTTTAGGATCGAGTCAGTCGTCGTAGTTGAGTCGCATTGGCCTATGATAGATGGATGACGACCGTCTTAAGGGCAATTTTCCTCATTGAGTCATAGGTATGGTATATGTTTAAGCTTGAAATTCCAAAAGGATATTGTATGAAAGAATGTGGGCAATTTATATATGAATGCATTTGAATTCTTGTACTGGACTTTAATGATTGTAACTTACTCTTAAATAGAACCTTTGTATGAACTGATTGTGTTGCATGTGATTGATCCATCTTGAGTAGAACTTGTGCCATGAGCAGTGAGGTATTGTAGTATCCATGTAATTCATCTGATTCTAGAACTTGCTTAGCGTGTTATTGAAGTGTTGCTTTGTGTAGAAAATGATAATAGGCCTCCTTGAGCATGTTCAAAAAGCTTAGCCTTTGCAGATAGTATCACTTGTAGCCTTGTTGAGCTTGTAGCTTTTTATTGACAACCGCATTTTAACCTAATATCACTTTATTGAATCCCTAAGTTGATTGCACCCTGCTTGCCTAAGCACTGTAGCATAGACTGTGTGGATTAAGTAGAACTGTAAGTGAAGAGGTAGCCCAAAATAGACACAAGGTGCTAGAAGAAAACCCTCAGTAAGAGAATATAAGTGAATCAAAAACAAAAAAACAAAACAAAATGTGGCTAAAAAAACAAAAATTATTATTTAGGTTGGTTCTTGGAATAAGAGATGAGGGGGCAAATTGAGAAGTATGCAAGTCATGTGCGATAGAAATGTTGAGAGAGGGCTGATAAATGCAGGAAAAGATGATGATGTCTTAAAAAGTTCAAAGTACTTAGGTAAGTGTAAGTCACTATTATATACTTATTCCTACCCACCCTTTAGCCGACATTACAACCTAGAAAAGCCCTATTTTATTCTTTGCAAAGCACGCTTAATTAGTGCAGATGTACATAATGGTCCAGCTTATTGTTCTCAGAGCATGCATATGTGATGTACTTTTTGAGTGAGAGTGTTCTATGTTTGTTAAAGTCCTTAAATTATATTCAAGTTGTTGAGTTGAGTGTGCGGACTATTCTTTTGAGTGGAGGCACTTGTTTTATGAAAGATAGGTATGGTGAACATGAAGTTTAATGTTTTGCGAAAAGTTGTCGAGTTAGTACTTGAGATATATGAAAGTGGTTAAGGCTAAGTGTAAATGAGAACATGCATACTTGAATTTTTAAAAGATCCTTGAAAGGAAGTGGCGGATGCACAAATACCGGTATTAGGGAGTTTAGGTCTACGACTAGTTTAGTAAGTTGTTCGAAGACAAACAAATCTCTAAGTGTGTGGTGGTTATCTTAGGCGTATTTGTATGCCTGAGAACAAAATAACACCCGCATTTTGGCCAAGTTTGGAATCATTTTCTATTAATTGATAGTAGTTTCGAGTCATTTGAATTCATTTATACTAACCAAGATGATTAGTTGTGTAGGAGAGTACTCGTAAATGAAGAGACACGCACTAAAACAGGCATTGGGAAGCACTAAAGGATCCAAGTACATGAGCAACAAGAAAGAAGAATGAAAAAAATAAAGACTAAGGAAGATTCGTATCCTCTCCGCATCGTGTAGAGGGATTTAATTCTTGGTCACGAATTAGAAGTGGAAACAGGAACGGTTCGTATCCTCTCTGCGCTGCAAAGAGGGATTTCTGATTTTGTTTGTGAAATAGTGTTTGAGATAGAACGATTCGTGTTGTGGCCGCGTAGCGGAGAAGAGAAGAGATCCTCAAACTAAATTTTACGAGCCCCTCCGCATCGCACCCACACTTTCCAGATTTGGTCATTTCGACTTAATTATAAATAGACTCATATTTTATTTTATTTATTATTCTTTTTCTTGGTTTTGAAGAACGACGACTTTGGGAGCTTTTTCATCTGTTCTTAGGGTTCATTCCTAAAATCTTTTACTTTTGATCTTTTTATGTCATTTAAACATGGCATACTCGAGATTCTTGCTATGAGTAGCTAATTTCCCTAGTTCTAGGGCTGTGGCTACATGATGATTGTATATTATTGAAGTTTTATGGATTGACATTAACTATCATATAAATCAATCTTTTGTTCTTGTTTTTCTTATTTCGTGCTTAATCAGTATTGAAATAAATATCTTGTCTGAATTGAACTTGGGAGAGGGATAAGAGGATAGAACGTGGGGCAAAAGGAGCATGATTTTCTCTTAAGATCTAGAGTTAATTGGTATCTAGGATAGGGATATACCTAGAAACCGTGCTTGGTTATTAGACAGGATGAAATCATAATGCTCGTTAATTGGTCCAGCCTATCCCCGCTCAACGATGTAGTTAGGCTGCCTATTATCGTAGGCGATTAGAGGTCGGGAGACCATAGTCATACATTTAACCCTGTGATCATTCGATAGT
This sequence comes from Solanum pinnatisectum, assembly GCA_035578085.1. NCBI lineage: Eukaryota > Viridiplantae > Streptophyta > Magnoliopsida > Solanales > Solanaceae > Solanum > Solanum pinnatisectum. The sequence goes on along the minus strand of CM069081.1, from coordinate 14,434,318 downwards.
TGATAAATATCCAGTTAACAAGATAATATGCACGATTTCTTATGTGAGCTACAACCCTGGACTTTACCCAATCATTGTTCAAACCCTTTTGAAATTGAATCGCTTTGGTTAAGTTTTAAATTATTTTTTAGATTATAAAAGCATTCACCTCTTGAATCTTGATAACACTTATTTCTAATTGAGAATATTGGAAAGATCAAATTGTCCTAATCTTTAGTCCATGTGGGTATGATATTCAACTCTTAATAAGAGCTACTTGAATACTTGAACGACCACGTACACTTGCGTGTGCGATTGGACGCAACAAAATGTCATTCTAGTTTAGTACTGTAAGCTTGCTTGAGAAAGAAGTATTAGAGTTAAAATTATTAGTTGATAATTGTAGTGATTGTGTTGTTATGGATTTAGCTCAAAAAAGTGGGTCTGAATGCAATCCTGCAAATCTAATTTGAAAAAGTAGATTGATTAAGGTATTGGGCTGTTAATTTGTGTTTTGCTTGTCGATGTTCAAAAGAACTCACTTGATTTGTGATAGTTGGTTGAGAAATGGCTATTGCGCCCAAAGCCTAGCCTACCCACTTAGATTCAACGGCCTTTAGTAAATAACAGTCACCCATTTTGTGAAATAGGCATTCAATTTATCACAGTCCAAAGAAACCCTCTCTATTTGATCTCCCGGTTCTTCGTAGTTATTAATTTGTTATCTGAATCCCCCCCCACCCCCATTTGACATTAACTGTCAAAACTTCATGATTTAATTAATTGTTGTGAAAATGTCTACATATACAAACGATTAGGACACTATTTAACTTTGTAATCGAATTATTTACCAAACCACTCCATGTGGGATCAACCCCAACTTTTAGTTAGGTTTATACTTGTTAGCTACTGCCTACACTTAGAATTAGATGAAGTTTAGTTGAGAGTTATTAAAAATGGTGCCACTTTCGGGAGTGGTGTTTAGAATTATTATATTGAAGTTTAGTCGTGAATTGATTTTGTGGTAGTTGAATCAACTTATTTGTGTTCTTTGCTGGCTGCTCTAAAACAGGTGAAGAGATGAGTGTCAATGGGAGCAATGCTAGCCAACTAGGTAACAATGATGACGTCGGTAATTTGCGTGATGTCAATGAAGATTAGTTGGGAAGTGCATGTGTTATTCGATTGCCTCCGACTATGGGTAATGCGGTGTTTCATGTGACCAAGACTATGTTGCAGCTATTGCAAATGAAAGGACTCTTTGGACGACTTGCTCATGAGGACCCTCATGACCACATCCAAGACTTTGTGGATATGTGTGGGTCATTTTCTTTCAAGAACATCACTCAAGAGTCGGTCCGACTTCATTTGTTTCCCTTTTATATAATTGGGGAGGCAACGAAGTGGTTGGCCGATTTACCAAGGGAATCAATCACTTCTTGGAAGGAGCTCATAGATGCATTTTATGTAAGTTTATTCCCTCCCTCAAACATGGTGAAGTTGAGGGATAATATTCGGAACTTTAAGCGAGTGGATGGTGAACCTATTCACGAGACATGGTTGAGGTTTCAGAAGTTGTTGCTCCAATGTCCAACTCACTGACTATCGAACAATGTGTTGTTACAATATTTTTATCGGAGCCTTGACTCGTCAACTAAGGTGTTGCAGACCAGCTCATTTGAGGAGGAATCATACAGCAACCATTTGACATAGCATCTACCCTTTTTGATGAAATGACAAAAATAAATTGAGCTTAGTACACTAGAGAAGATCAGGTGTCTCCGTTGAATTTTGGGATGACAAGGAACAATTGGAAAAGAACCAAGAGCAAGATGAAAACATGGCCAAGATGATGACCCAAATGGACCTATTAACGAAACATGTCACAGGAAGTGGTTCCAAGGCTGTGAATGCGGTTGGAGTTAGTGGAGTGAATACTGATGAAGCACACTTTGAGGCAATGTACAATGAAAAAGTACATTTTTTGGCAAATCAGGTAGGTGGTTCCCGTCAAAACTATCCAAGGCAGGGCGAAAATCAAGATTCAAACAGGGATCGCGACGATGGTTGGAGAGACCGAGATAGGGAATGGCGAGTACATGGTACGAATTAGAGGGAGCAGGATGGCGACAAAGAATGATATGTGCCTCCCCATGAGTGTCAAAAGCCAAACGAGCCAAGGGCTTATCTTGAGAATTTCTGCACTAAAGATATGCTTGCTCTCATTCTCAACAAAGTGGAAAGATCGGACAAGGTGGTAAAGGAAATGAAAGATGACGTCTTTTCTCTGAACCAAACACTCACTTCACATTCAGTATCTATTAAGTAGTTGGAAACGCATATGGGTCAAATCTCAACTCATTTGAACCCAAGACCATAAGGGGGTTTACCGAGTGATACCATGGTTAACCCAAAAAATGAAGCTTGAAAGCAAGTCTCCGTCATACCACGACCTTAAATAAGGTGCTTCTTGGAAGGCAACCCAAGTTTTATTTTTTGTTTTTGTTATTTGAATAACGGTTATTAGATGTGCAGGTTGAAAATTTAAAATTTGGGAGAAATAGGCAGATGTGCAAGCTTAGGAACCATTCGCTGAATCAGCGAAAGGGTCGGCGAGCCCAATATGGATCGCCTTGTTGACCAACCAAAGGGTTAGAGTTCTGGTAACTTCGGCAGGCAAAAGTGTCATTCGGCGCATCGCCGAATGTGTCAGCAACATAAGTGGAGACCGCTAATCGAGGCGCAAACTGAAGGGTCAAAAGAGTTTCCAACCATTTTAAATTCAAAACTCTCCTTTATTTTGCATTTTTCAACTTTTGAATCATACACTTTCAGTTTAGATCATATTTTGCTTCAAATTTTTGTGTGGGTGTCATTGCTTGGTTGGAATTTGTGTCTATTTTTGTATTTTTTCACCTATGTTCTGTGTATAACTGCTACTGAGGTTGGTGTCCCGAACTTGCTTTGATTTCTCGCCATTTCCTAAGCATGCTCGTATAATTATTAGATCTATTGAATAATCGTGTATACTTGGTTGATTTTAGACTTTGGGCTATTGATTGATCGGTTAAATTTCATGTTAAGCCCCATATATTTTAAAATTCGTGTTAAAATTGCTTGAAATTGCAAGTGTGTGGTTGTAGCATGTTGGGTTGGTGTGGGTTAAGTCTTAAGTAAACCGAATTGTATTGATCAACTGCATTTTCCCAATGATAGAGCGAGTGATACTTAAGGGCAAAAGACGTTGATTGGTCGATTTTAGATAAAATGGGGGAAGTATGGTTGGTAATGATTTGGGGTAGGTGTTAATTGCATAGAATAGAGCGTTAATTTTGTTCTCGTAGGCTGTGCATTTAAAATTGAGGGTCGGGCTAGAAATCTGGCACGAGAGGCAGTTCAGTGAGCTTAGTCTAGCTTGCCGACTAACTCGGCGGTTCGCCAATTGATCCCTCGAATCACCCTTTTTGCCATGAAAATTAGTTGTTTGCCTCTCTAACATTCAGCGATATGCTTGCGCTCGCCGAATGTCTTTGTGATCGCCCTTTGTCAGCCCAAATTTTTGAAAATTATTCTATGATATTCTGCGAGCTACCCTTAGCTCACCGATTAGGTTCAGCGATTCACCGATTAACCTTGGACTTGGCCGCATTGTGTTGATTTCTATACATTTTTATTCTGTGAATTTTGGCGAGGCCTCTAAGGCTTGTCGAACTAGTCGGCGAGTTTTTCTGCAACTGTAAAACATGATTTTTCACTAACCTATTTCTAATGCATTCGTTCGATTTGTATTGTCTTGCAGATATGACTAGACCCGAAGTATCCGAAAAAAACCAACCACCCCGAAAGAGAACACGAGTTGTGGTCATTTTTTAGGAGGATGCTCCTCCACGATCAATGAAACCCAAACTTTGGGGAAAGAAACAAATACAAGAAAATCACCTGCTAAGCCGAATTTGATTGACTCGAGCTCCGATAGCATGGGTATACACTCCACCCACCTCACCACTTTTGTGTCTGATCGTGAGCAAAACTCTGGGTCTAGATTTGGCCTTCTAGTTTGAACTCGATGATGATCAAACTTTTCAGAGGAGAATGGTTGAGTTGCACTCCAAAGCCCTACGTGATCCGGATAGATTACCGGTCACTCCGATACCTCCTCTACCTCGTTTGATGAATAGATTTAAGGCTGCCAGATTACGTACTATTTTGGAAGAGAAGAGGTTGTCCACTGAAGGGGCAGTGGACATGTATCCAGATGTGTGGGACACCATCCAGTTCCGCTAATTCAAGAGGTTTACACAACCCTGAGGCTTTTATATACCTTCCTAGGTCCGGAAATTCTACGCAGAGTACGCGAAGGAAGGCAAGAAGAAGGCCAGTTTATTTGTACCTGCTGATCATGTAGTAATCCGAGTAAAAATGGTGAAGTGCAGCAGTTCAGACATCAATGAGGCATTGGGGTGCACAGTAAATGTGATACATTTTTTGGCAGATAAGATTTAGAAGAGGATCCTAGATGACCTAAAGGGGTGGTTGGCTCATTTGATTTATGACATTACACCGTTATGGATCTTGAGCACTGATGTGGCTAAGAGCCACCTTCATAGTCAATTCATTAGGGTTGTCATCTTCTAAGAGCCAGGGACTAGATTGAGAAGAAGGACTTGATTGTAGCGGCGAGGTACTGGTTCAGATTCATTAGGAGCACACTGATGCCATCATAGAATTATTCCATCCTCCGGCATTCGAAAGAAGCTTTGTTAGGTTCCATTATTAATCGGGATACACTAAATCTCAAGATGATCATTAAGCAGGAGATGGCCATGAGGGCCAAGCAAAGCCAGACATCATTTCCATTCCCGGTGCTGATCACAGAGTGGTGCCAGCGAGCTAGAGTGCCCTGGCAAAGACGGATTATGAAGTGACGTCCACTTCCTCTACTGACATTCGGAGGATTGAGGCCAGTACACCAGGGATGAGATTGAGCGGAGGAGAGCAGCTTCGGTGGACATATCCCCGACTGTTGATGTAGATATGCTAGAGGCAGACACAACTCCTTCCACTCAGGCGGTGAGCCTTCAGGTACTCCTAGTTTATCTACTTATTCAACATCTTCTCCCACTACTGTTGTTGCTACTGCTACTTCCCGCCCCCTGTTGACACAGGTGACGCTTTATAAGATGGGCCATCTGATCTAATTTATTGATGTGCGTGCTTCTCGGGTCGATGCGGCTATCCTAAGACTGATTGAGTGGGCCATTGCTGCTTCTCTAGCACCTATCTGAGCCGAGTTGAGAGAGCATGAGAGTTTATTACTGCACATGGCCTAGCCTCGACGCCTCACCGGCGAAGCCGAGGCATGTGAGCAAAGAGGTCGCCAGTCCCATGATGTTACGACTTTTAGGGCTAATATTGCAGGATTGAGGTGTGATGTGGATGAGCTCAAATCCATATATTTTTCCAGTTTTGCTTCCGCATCAATATATTTTCACATTTGTGCATTACCTTACAAAATATTTTTAATATTCCCAGAGACCCTTACAACTTTCCCATTCTTTCTTCCCATCATCTCTACTTTATGACAGTACCGTATTTATACCTAATATTAATATGCATTGTACGGACAGTAATGTTGCATTGCCGCTTACTATATTAACGTCTCACGATTATTATCTCCATTACAACAATATCTTACTACGCGTTTACTTTATACATACATGTCGCGCTTTGGCAACTTCACCACAATACTTGATGGAGAAGCAAGCACAACTAAGAACCACAATTTATAGAGGAATTTAACACAACACACTGTCCACTCAATCAGTAGTGCCATTCTTGTGGTATATGTACAACAATAATGTTATCTCATATATGACTTTGGAATTACTATTAGATTTTTAAGCATAATAAAATGTCCGATTTTCATTTTGTTCTTTCTGCAAACAGAACTCCCGTGACAATTAACTTCTACTCTGTAAATGCTCATGCTATAATTTTGCCAAACTTCATTTGTTTGATTTGTCCTTTCATTACATCATATTATACACAACAATGAGTCAATTTATAAACTATGCATATGAGACTGATTACATCCACGAGAACCGCTAACGAGAAGCTTCAATAGGACAAATACCCCTCATTATATTACATTAGAATGGGTAATTGAAAGTTACAAAAATGTCATGGCCATATTTGACTGTGTGCTATGGTACAATTTTTTGGAAGAGTTCGTAGAACCATGGATTATCACGGAAGATCAATCCATCAAAACATTTAGTTCTGCTTAAATTGGCACCTCATGCACCAACACGCTGAAGAACGAATAGCCGGATACAGTCTCCTGCCGATAGCTTGCTTATATAAAGAATATACACCACAAAAAGGAAAATTGGTATTGTTTCATTGCAAGCTAACCTCACCCAGGAGGCTACTAAATGAGTAATTCCTACATACAAAAACTATCGCCATATTTCACAAGGTAAAATGGTACTATTTTTGAAAGAGTTCTTACAATCGTGTCATCACTTTTAGTTCGATTAAATCATGCATACTCTAGCAACATGTCAAGCACCAAATGCACTGAATGGGTTGATGGCACGAGCTTGCTTATATAAAGAAGATAGGTTGCATTAAAGAATTTTGAGTGTGTTTCTTTGTCATGTAAGATCGAGGAGGACACTAATGATATTGGTGATGGCTAGCGCAAATGCGTTTATTTGCGCAGTGCATTTATGTTGTTGATGTAAAGATTCGTAAATGTACACTTAGATTATAACATGGTAACATATATATTGTCTGGTCAATTATGTTTAGCATGTGAAAATTAAACCATTTTGATCAAGTTTGTTCATCATTCGCCTGATTATATGTTTTGTCAGGGTAAAACAAAACTATCTAAAAACTCTTGTTTCTAATTGTCTACATTGATCGACCACTAATATTTTTCCTTTCTCAATATTTATCTTCTCCAACATATGACTAGAAATAAAATTCATCATTGGCGAGTGACTACAATGGAGAACAACCTTACATAAACAAGCAACGCCACTAACATGATTTTCCACAGTAATTCATTTTCGACAAAAATGCCTATAGTTATAGTGCAGTCTTCTCTTCTTCAAGTCAAGTATCGTGTACATATACAACATTCGATTATAAAATGCAACATACATATAGCCCGAACATGACCAACTCTATGCTCAAAGCACTAAGGCATATGCCTTAGCCCTAATTTTAGGGCTCAAATTCCTACCAAAAATAAATAATGTATTTTTACATACAAAAATTTATTATTTATGTTAAAAGTAAATTTGAACAAAAGGTATCATTTTATTCTATTAAATCTCATTCATATAGAAGCAATCCAAAAAAAAAAAACAAATTTCTTATATTCTCTTCATTAACACTCATATTATTTTATTTTTTTTAAATCCTTTTATACTCACCTTCAACTATTTCATAAGTTAGAATACTAATACTCTATCAAAAATTTCAAAAAAAAAAAAAAGCCTAAATGTGTTCAACAAATTGAATTGTAAATTGTTTTCTTATTTCTTCTAAAATTTACAAGCCTTACCACAAGCATAATAATGTGGGCATATCAAGTTATAAACTTCTTAAATAAAGATTCTATGATTTTAACTCTTATGTTTACTAGAAATTTATCAACTTCTTACCTATAGAGTTATATTAACAATTCATATACTGATTATATTAGTGAACAAATGTTTTTCAACATTGAATTGATAAAATCTTATCTAAAAATTATAATTGAAAAATAAATCAAATAAATCATTTATAAAAACATACATAATAATTAGCATTTAAAATTGCAAGAATTTTGTAAATAAAATAAATATATAAGAAGTTTATTTAAATTTTAGGCTCCTAATTAAAAGTTGTGTTCAAGTCTCCGATAATGAAGGCCACATATTAAACCGATTTGATTCCATCTTTTCAATGACCTAGCACACCTAACCCTTGCGACTACCCCAACAATTGTGCTTCTTTACAATACGCCGCATACATGCGTCACGACGTTTCCCAACAACTGTGACTATTTACCAACCGACGCATGCTTCACATCGATAATGCTAGAATATTGTATAAATATCTACCGTCGAGAAAGCAACCATCAACATTCTAATTTTTTCACCTCCCTATTATTCACATATTAAAATAAATTAAATTTATCTTAATTTTTCATAGCAATAACCAATATGGAACATTCACTTCTCTCTGAGTTGGATACAACGAGGGATGACTAGTTGGTTAGGGTCCGTGTTTGCAGGATGTGGAAATTTAAAAACTACAAATGAAACTAAGACGTGATTAGTCTAGACATGATTCTTATTGATGAAATAGTAATGCAAGTTTGGTATTTTAATACAAGTCACATTCAATGAAGTTATTGTGAAGTACTAACTAAATTCCTTCCAATAGGGTAATTTGATGCACGCAATAATCTAGAAAAATCAAATCAATGTGCTTTACAAAAGATTCTCAAGGCTCTCCCATGATTATTAAGAAATTCAATGTTACAGAAACTAAGTGTGAATATAGATCGCTTTCAACTCAGTTTAAAGTCATCTTCTTTCGGATATTTTTTTTCCTCAAACTACCGGAAGAGAGTGTTCCTATCTCAAAAATAGATTCCAATTCATCCAACTGACATGATTCGTTCAAGGGTTAATAAAAATACCCTCTTATTAGGTATCATAATTCAAGCATTATTTTGTCCAAAATCTCCTTAACAATAATTAATATTACCCAAACTAAACTCGCAGATATGGTCGATCGCTTATGCAAAATTTGTGACATGGAGAGTGTTGACTCAAAGTGAAAAACGCGACATCCACATTCTTTTTGAATCGTAATCCACTATAAACTTCTCATCCGAACGTATTTTGATACATACCTTTTATGGAAACAATAAAATTAATGTGGGCTTATTTATGCAATACATATTTGACGACTTCATTTTAGAAACACCATTCATGTTCACACTCTAATATAAAATGTTTAAATTTTTATGGGGGCAATTATGTGAAATCAAAAATCATGCTTTGGGAGGAATTTGGGGAAATGTTTTACCCCTATTTATATCCTACTGAGTCATTCCCTCACATAGTCATCTTAACCGCAACAACCGTAAAAGAATTTCGAGTTACATATTTTGAAACGATATTTTACTAGCATTCTATGCACTTTCAAGGTATCTTGGATTTGAAAAATGTCTTTAAACATAACAAGAGAAGTCAATTTTGCTACCATAGCCGCAAGCAAAATCTATGTTAACCTTAAAAATGATTGCACAACCTCATTGCGTTAAAAGTTCTCATCCGAAGCAATTGGGGTTCAAACTATTGCCAATGCTCAAGACGATAACATTCCCATTGAGGAAGGCATGTTTGAGAAAAGAATGATTGTTGCCAACTTACTAGATTCAGATTGGAGCTCGGACGTACATATAGTTACCTTTTCAACAACTACCTACCATTTAAACATTTAAAGCCTTCTTCATGCTTTAACGATTTACAACTATTTTACATGTGTTAGGAACGCATTGCTACAATAAAGGCCCTAATAAGTGGAATAGATAACTCCTTTGAATGGTATTACATCTGATGCCATTTGTGCTTCCAAAAAATCAAACCTATAAATGGTATCTATACATCCCCTTACTACGCAAAATAGTATGACTTTTCTTTGGTCAGGTAACATATCATTTAGCAATGTAACCACGTCTTATATATGTTCAACTGTCCAGTAACATATTATGCATTCAAGTCAAGGACTGCACTAGAGAGACTACTTTGGTCCTTTTTTATAGAGTGGCTGAAAAGTTGCTTGATACTTCAGCATCCAAGTTGGTCAACATGTTGTCTTTAATTGATACAGTTGTACCCTCACACATTTAAAGCCTTACGGGCAAATAATTTGTTTTCAATCTTAAAGTAAATGCTTATAATTTGAAAGAGGGTCTTTAAAATTTTACGATTACAAAAGTATTTACTCTATATGAAGTGTTGGAAGAGCACTACAACAATAAGAAGCAAAATCAGGCGAAGTACTATAGTTTGAATCACTTTGGACTTGAAATTAAATACTGATGTACTTTATTACCCTTTCAAATTTCAAGCTACGTGAAGACCGTTAATTAGAAAGGCTTGCTTATATTATCCTCTATAGGATACTGGCACTGTGGAAGCTACAACTGAAAACAACGATCGAGATGTAAAGGGATCTGAAAATGCTCTTCCTAATGCCGAAGATATTTCCATGTGCAACTACAAACATCAAATAGAGGAGAAACCTGATCATACATAACGATGAATATATCACTAGACTTATCAAAATAGAGTCACAACTTGACCTTTCAGATGAGGAAGTGGAACCGACATACAACATGCACCCAAAATCGATGGTCAAGTAGTATAGTTTAACCCACTGTGGAGCACATATTTAGTGGACATTTACAATAATAAACTTGCAAAAAAACGGAAACCCTTATAGTGTTATTAATGTTTGAGTTGTATTACATTTTCTAGGGAAAAGGACAAATGAAAGAGAGAAATGAACCCAACTACTGGAAAGTAGAAGGATCTAAGACCAGAGATTCTCGGGAAGAAGATCAGGATGATGGATCTATGCCATTTTGAAGAGAAGAGTTTCTTCTAGAAGACTTAAGAAGAAAAGCAGCCTATACATAGACGACGATGAAGAAAGATTTTCTCCCACCAACACAAATGCAAAATAGAGCATTTCTCTACTTTAATATAACTACTATTAGTTCACCCAAGAAGTAGTTTCTTTCTGGACGTGTATTGATGTATGTTTTAGTAACTCTAATAATGGTTTTCACTAATCGGAATGTTGAATATATAGATTATTAAATGGAATTATGTAACTTGTATTGTTATACCGAATCTTAATCAACAACGTTAAGTATATACTACATACGCTTCCTTCAGCAATTCAATTTGTGAGTGGTAATGATTAGCCACATGGGCGTTTAAACAACTTTCCGTTAAACACATCCTCCTTGCTCCTTCTAAATGTAAATGAAATGCCGACAATTACACATATAGGACACTACATAATCAGAAGTTGCAAGTACATAACGCAGTCCTTACCTAACAAAGATACCATACTAATACTGAATAACCATGGATGAGCAAACACCATTAACATCAATTGTTACACCTGACACAAATCCATTGACTTTCACCTTCAATCACATTACCTTGATAAATGTTGTTGGAAGAGTCGCCCAAGACTACAAATCCAATAACATTACTGATTCACATTGTGATGGCAGTTAAGGGTCAATTATATTGGCTATAGAAATAATCGACCGCCATACGTTCTCGATGTCAAGGTCACTGCAAAATGGGCGTTCAATTTCACAAACAGTCTTATCTATGCTCGGTCTGTAAGATCAAAAGGACATGTCATTGTGGCCTGGATACAAATGTTGCTGAAACTATTTTTGGGCTTACACATCACATACGCCCTATACAACCAAGACTTCTACCAAGTAAAATAATTAGTGGATACCAATGGAACTAGGAAATCAATTATTTACTATAGACTCAAAATTAAAAAATGACCACGAAATTGCCATAATAAAATAATTTCATACCAATTTGAATTAATAGCTTCATATACAAATTTCACATAGCGTCGATAGCACCCCCTCACACCACCAACACCCACCACGTCAACCCTAAAAACTAAAAAATTCACAACCCAAATACGGAATAACAAGCAATATTGTCGATGTCGAGTATCAATTACAACCCCTAACGGCTCAAACACTTATAAAAGGGGAAAAAATTATTCCTCCGTAAATTCAAGAGGTGTGTACTTTGGCATAAACAGAATCGCGCATGTCGCTTAATTTGTCGACTGTTACTTTTTGAAAAACAATTTAAATTGCACCTCACTTTGACGGTATATTTACAAACAAAGATTAAACACCAAAAATGTGTGTGATTAAGTCACTGATCATTCCTGTCACTACATTCAACCTAAATATAATAAAAACACAGTACGCAGCTACTTAACCCAATTATACTTTTATTACAAACGCCTGCAATTACAACTGTTGAAATTCTATCTGACCCTTACTTCAAAAACACACCATCCATTAGTGTAGTCAAATGGAAATGATCACAGACATTATTAGAGATTTCAAAGACACTCTTAATATACCCGCAGAGATTATATTACTTCAACAACTACTATCAAATTTAGCGCTGCGGGTTAGGATGCTGGAAAGAAGATTGTCAAGATTTCAAAACCAAATGCACTGTACTCAAAAGATAGAGGAATTAAGCCATGTCAAAAAATCCAGGGGCCATTATGCCAGATTGAAGAGAAAGCTCACATTAATTACCCACAAATACAAATATCAACGAATTAAGAAAATACAACACCTACTACAATTTGTGAAAAGCTTAACCAATTTGATGAAGTTATCAAACTGCACGCCGGGAGAAATGATGCACCAGATGAATGGTAAACTGATATTTTATGATATTACTATATCTTCAATGCCCCAAAACGTATAACTGACATTACTTGTTTTTATAGAACCGTGTAGAACACTTATATATATAGCAAGTCATCGGACACCTTAATCTTAAATTATTTGCCCAATTGATACACTACTCAAAATGCACAAATTGTCGTAAGTTATGAACCATAAGCAGGGTAACATAGTTAGTGCAAAAATGAAGTAAACAAATACTGCTTACAACCTACATGCATGTACTGAATGAATACATTTATGATAACACTTTTCCAGTAACCAATGTGGCATGCCATCTGAATCGCCCATAGGGGAAATAGGAAGAAGCTCAGTTTCCATCTATGATCGGATTGACCGCATCAGTCTAATTACTGACAAGAATACATGTACGTATCTTTTGCCTTGGACAACATCCACATGCCCATAACACATTATGGGTATAAAAATTACTATTATCAGATACAAATCTTCCAATTGATCGTAAATCTAATTATGTGGTAGATGAATATTCGACATCTTTGAAGTTGGGACTTCCAACATACAACCGCCAACATTCAGGCGCCATTTTATGGTATGAGGAACGAACAGACAAAGGTAAAAATACAAGACAACCAAAATTCACATTTTGTTGTATAGAAGGCCGAGTACAACTATCATTACTGAGCCAACCTCCAATCTACCTCAAAAATCTATTGGGCATGCATCCGCCAACCGGGTATAAGTTTTAGAAAGAATATTAGAGTGTATAACTCAAGGTTTGAATTTACATCCATGAAAGGCCGAGTAGACAAATAAATCAACTGCATGAAAGGACCTTACGATTCGGAATAAATGGTCAAAATTACCATCACATTCTCTCTTTATTACCTGAACCAGAATAAACCCTCAATTTTCCCAGCTCTATATATATAATACTGACAATGAGATCAATAATAGAATCAATAGTATGAAGCATGAGAAAGTTGAACCACAAATTGTTCGAGGAATATCTCAAATGCTTGACGAGCATAATGTTTTGGTCAAATCATTTTGTATGGCAAGAGATAGATATAGAGAACAACCAGAATCTATACTTTGCCTGCGCCTCCTATCAGAAAGGAGCAACGATGGCCGACAATACAATATACCAACTGCTTCAGAAGTGGCAAGATTAATAATTGATGAACTTACAAATGCTAACTTTCAAATGATGTTATCAGAGAACATCGGAAAAATGAACTACAAAGAATCACGAATTTACACCCATCTTTCATGGCGAAGACTTACCCATTAATACACCCATATGGTGAAGATGGATATAGGCTTGGAATTCGGTTGGAGGATGTACATAACAAATCATTTGCGAGGAACAACTTGATTCATGAGGCAATATTATTGCTTCTGAATACAACAACAACTTAATGAGGGACACACTCTTCTACAACCTGGAAGGTTGTTGAAGTAATACATTGTGGATGGTTATATGGCAATTGAAGAAGAAAGATTTCGGTATATCCGAAATAATCAAACAAAACTACGGGTAGATCTTTTTGGGGGGTTGATGGATGCTATTGTTCGGGGAAATTCTAATTGTTCTAGGGTTGGGAAAATAATTATACTACCTTCATCGCACACTGGTGGACCACGATACAGGACACAAAATTATCAAAATGCAATGGCGATATGCAGGTGGGCTGGTTACCCAGATTTGTTCCTTACTTTCACTTGCAACCCAAAATGGCCAGAAATAAATGAAATGCAACGCTTAATATCATAAGAGAACGATGGTAGCCGGGTGGACATCATATGCAGAGTTTTTCAAATCAAGTTGTTTCAACTAATGCAACATCTTAAAGAAATAGAAGCCCTTTGGCAAAATTGTTACATGTAAGTATCGTGTATTACACATTTTAAATTACATTCCAACTTAGTCATAGAATACCCAGCCTCAACAAGATATTATTACAATAACACAAACTATGCATTCTATGATACATATGTATATTACTTTAATTCATAACCGTCCAAATCATTTAACAACACAACTTTATATGTAGGTATGTAAACAATTAAGTTCAAGAAAACAGGATTACCACATGCGTACATACTGCTCTTTCTTCATGAAACATTAAAAATCTGATCACCAGATCATATTGAAAGACTAATATCAACAAAAATCCTTGATGCTGTAGAAGACCTGGATGGATATAATGTATTCAAAAACTTTATGATTCATGGACCATGTGGAGACTTGAATTCGAAATACACATGTATGAAACAAGGAAAGTGCACAAAACATTTTTCAAAGAAATACAATGACCGCACAATTTTGATACAGATGGATTTCCTATTTATAGGAGAAGGAATGCATGTATTGAAGTTACGAAAAATGGTGCTAAATTAGAAAACAGATATGTTGTCCCATACAATAGGAACTTGCTTGTTCAATTTGATGCACATATAAATGTCGAAGCATGCAATTACTCAAGGTCAGTGAAGCACCTATTCAAGTATGTTCTTAAAGGGTCCTATAGAGCAACCACAATAATAGAAAATATCTAAAGTACAACAGACAATGATGAGATCAACAAATATTTAGACTGCAGATATATATCTGCTATAGAAGCTTGCTGGAGGATATTTGAATTTGACATATATCACAGAAACTAGCAGTTGAGTGACTACCTTTCCATTTAGATGGATAAATCACCATAATATTTGAAGAATCAATGCGAGTTGAATGCTACTGAGTAGGCATGATATAGAAAAAATAAAATTCACATAATGGTTTGAGGCAAACAAAGAAAATGCCAATGCTAGTGAGATGACAAATTACGATTTCCCAACAAGATGGGTATGGAATGCAAGAGACAGAAAATGGACCATGAGGCAGAAGGGAAGAGCAGTTGGAGAATCAACTTTGCCCACCTCGTCAGTGGAGAACATTTTTATATGCGAATGCTGCTTAATTTTGTCAAAGGGTGCACTTCCTTCCAAAGCATAAAAAGAGTCAATGGAGTAAATCATAAAACATATCGAAAGGCCTGCTACACATTAGGATTATTAGATGATGATAAAGAATTGAATGACTGCTTGGTAGAGGCTTCAGGTTGGGCCACTGGAAATGAGTTGAAACATCTCCTTGTAACGATTCTTATGCACTATCAAGTGTGTGATGCAAGACAACTATAGAAGAATAACTATGAAATATTATCACAAGATATAACAACAATTCAGAGAAAGAGATTGCGCATGAAAGATTTACAATTAAATGAAAAGCAAATTGAGGCGTACACATTGGTTGAGATTGAAAACATCTTATTAAAGATGGGAAAAGTTTGAAAAACATAGATGGGATGCCACTTCTAGATTCTTCATTAATTCGCAATGTAGGAAATCCCCTCATAAATGAGGAGCTCGACTATGACAAAGATGCCCTTAAAAGGGAGAATTGCACAGTCAAATTGTTGTCAACACCAGGCATATGATGCGATAATAACAGTTGTACAAAATGAAGAAGGCAAATTAATATTCATTCATGGCCATGGTGGTACGGGTAAGACCTTTCTGTACAAAATTTCTCACCTCCGATTACAATCAAAAATAGTTCTCCCCATTGCGACTTCAGGTATAGCAGCTTTGTTAATACCAAATGGAAGGATGGCTCATTCACGATTTCATATTCCTTTGGTTGTCTCTAAAGACAACCTGTGAAATAAAACAATGGAGCCAACTAGCTGAACTTCTAAAGAGAACTTCCCTAATCATTTGGGATGAAGCGCCCATGGCAAATAAATTATGTTTCAAGCCTTAGACAAGACCTTGAGGGACATCCTCCGAGACAGATATGAAAATAGCTCAGATAAACCTTTTGGAGGGGGCTAATAGTAGTATTGTGGTGGCGATTTCCAACAAGTACTACCAGTTATTTCAAAGGGAACTAGATCTGACATTGTTGACGCAGCCCTGATTTCCTCTCACTTGTGGCCTTGCTTCTCAATTTATGAATTGAAGGAAAATATGCAACTTAGTCGTGGAAAAATAAGGGGTACTAAGGCAACAAAAATATCCACATTCGACAAATGGTTGTTGCAGGTCAGAGTGGGATCAAATTATGATGCTACAAAGAACGACATGATTAATATGCCACCTAATGTCTGCGTTGAACCATCCGTCAATCCTATCGGATCAATTGTGGATGCAGTATATCCATCGCTCTTACAAAAGTACAACGACCCGGCATACTTGAAAGAAAGAGGAATACTCACGCCTAAAAATGAATTGGTGCATAAACTAAATGGCATAATTATAAAGATGATACCAGGGAAGGAAGGACATATTATAGCTCAGACGATGTGTGCAAACCAAACGCGGAACATCGATGGTTAAGATATATTGTACCCAATCGAATTTTTAAACAACTTACGCTTCCCAGGGATCCCTAACCATGACATACACTTAAAAGTAGGAATTCTGATTATGCTTCTTAGGAATCTAAACCAAACAGAAGGCTTTTGCAATGGGACAAGAATAGTCATCACACATCTTGGCATTTGATTTGTTAGCGCAAACATCATTTCAGGTAAGAATCTTGGTTCAAGGGTCGCAATTCCAAGAATTATTATGTCGCCTAAAGAATCAAAGTGTCCATTCAAGCTAAAAAGGCGGCAACTTCCATTAGCCACATGTTACGCTATGACAATCAATTAAAGCCAAGGACAAACACTTCATCGGGTAGGACTGTATCTACCAAAACATGTGTTCACACATGGACAACTACATGTAGTCGTATCACGAGTAACAACAATAGAAGGATTAACTGTCCTAAATGCGGATTACGACACAGAAGACCCAACATTCATTAAAATCATTGTTCACGAAGAAGTTTTCTAGAATGTATGGCCTAGAGTGGTAGAAAGAGACGGGGTATTCTTTAAAATTCATATTTTTCATGTGTTATCAACTAATACCATTCTGATATACAATTTCATAACAACCATTTCACAGTGTCGTACATTCAGAGAACTAGAGATACAACAAATGAATCATGATGGAGATGGCAGCCAAATAACAACTGAACACAAGCTTTGCACTCCAACACCATGCAGCCTACACAAAAGTGTGATCGCCCAGGTTGGATGAACTCAAGAGCCCACACACTTTTCAATATAATGTAGACCTCATTTAAATAACGCTTCCATATCTTTATCAGAGCAACCAATACAAACATATAACATCAAACATACGAGTTGTATTTTTGGTAGGTCATATAAGACTTTATTAAAATATATAACTTGCACTTGCTTGGAAAAAATATGTCCACTTATAGTGCCATCATTCTACAAACAGAATGTTTGATTATTAAATATATTATTTAACTACATGTTGAGTCCGACGTCATACTATTTTACTGCGTATGAAGAAGCACATAAACAATTCAAACATACTCTATATAACTCTAATCAGATTGAGCTGAGAATTTCAATATACAAAAAACGTGGCCACATGTTCCCCATCTTTAGTATAATAGACAAGTCTAAACTTAATGGAAATATACTATTTTCCGTATAACCTCGGCCATTATTTAATACAATTGAACCTACACTTACACATTAAACTAAAGGGCATGTGCTTATACATCATAAATAACTCTGTCCGCAAAAGAAAACTTCCCTGACATGCATAACAATTCAACAATGTATAGATATTACATTACTCCCATATGATGATTACAAAGTTTACACATAAATTGGAAAAGATAAATACAGAAAAAGGAAAATATAGTACTCACCACTAATATACTACAGAAAAAATCAAATTACACCCCGCTGAAGCACGGGCTCTTTACCTAGTTCTATATAGATTCTCATTATTTAACAATACAAATAAATTATATTGAAATTAGAACGCCTTGAATGTTGATTTTACTGAGAAGTCCTTATTTTTGAACTAATTACTGTAAATCCTAATACCCATGCATGATAAGATGAAGAATTTCATAATAATACATTTAGTTAGTAAAAAATTCTTATTGTAAACTGAAAGTTTAGATACTGCAAAAATATATTTTTATTCATAGAGTTTGTACAATATTTATAGGAGAACAAGTAAGATCAAATAAACTAATCAATCCCTAATTCTTGAGATCCTTGAATCAAGAGATTTCCTCTAAACTACTTTCCTATAACAATATATTCTATCCATATTTATAGCAGCAAATTATAATCAAATCACAAATTATTTGTAGCAAATTACAATCAAATATGCCAATTATTGATGGGGCGATTGTGACTAAATCGCCAACTCATTCTACACTCCCTCAAGTTGGCATGTAGATATCGAACATGCCTAACTTGCTCACAAAGGACTCAAAAGTAATTCAAAAGATCTTTTGTGAAAATATCCGCAACTTGTTCATTTGTTGGAACAAAAGGAATGCACACACTTCCATCTTCAATCATTTTAATGAAGTATCTCACTTCAATATGCTTTGTTCTATCATGTTGAATCGATTATGAGCAATGCTTATGGCAGCCTTATTGTCACAATACAACTTCATTGGAAAACTAGCAGTCTTCTTAGTTCTTCCAAAATCTCGAGCCACAACATTTCACAAGTTTCGTGTGCCATGGATCGACATCTCACTCAAGACTACTGAGCCACCACATTTTGCTTCTTACTTATCCATGTCACTAAATTTCCCCAAACAAATGTTCAATATCCAAATGTAGACCTTTTATCAATAGAAGAACCAACCAAGTCAGCAATAGTATAAGACACAACACTATTTTGCACAATCTTTTTAAACAACAACCCTTTCCCTGGAGAACTATTTAGATAACTTAGGATTCGATAGACAGCTTCTTGGTGTTCTTCTCGTGGAGAATACATGAACTCGACTAGGTCTAACAAAGGAAATATCAGTCTAGTATGTGACAAGTAAATCAACTTGCCTACCAATCTGATATCAATTTTCCTTCCTTTACAAATTTCAGATTTGGATCAATTGGAGTTTCAGTTGGTCTACAACCACTCATTCTTGTTTATTTTAATAGATCTAGAACATACTTCATTTGTGACAATATAATTCCTTTCTTCGATCGTGCAACCTCCATGCCAAGAAAGTTCTTTTGCATGCCCAAGTCTTTTTTCTCAAATTCTAAGGCAAGACGCTCCTTTAGATTTTTTATTTCAACCACATCATCTCATGAGGATGATATCACGATATACACTATAAGAATGTACTTGTTTTTCCTTCTAGTGAATGTTGAGTAAACATCGTGTGAGTTGCTTGTCCTTGCACATACCCTTGCTTCTTCACAAATTGAATGAACCTTTCAACCAAGCCCTTGGTGATTGTTTTAGACCAGAAAGAGATCTTCTAAGCTCGCATTTCTTTGACTTATACTTTCCTTCAAAACTCCGTGGGGATCCATATAAAATTCTTCCTCTAGGTGCCCATTCAAGAAAGCATTATTCACATCCAATCACAAGAGACCAATAAGATTTATCATGATTGTCAACAAAACTCTAATTGAGTTTAGCTTAGCTCGGAGCAAACCTCTAGATAGTCAATGCCATATATTTGTGTGAATCCCTTCACAACTAAGGTGCCTTATACCTTTCCAAGGATCCGTCCAATTGAGTTTTGTGGTGACACCCATTTACAAACTCAAAGAGTTTCTTTCCCTTTGGTAAATCCACAAACTCCCATGTCTCATTTTTTTTCAAGAGCTCGCAATTCCTCCAAAATAGCCTCCTTCCACTCAAGAACTCGTAGAGCATCCTGCACATTTTTTGGAATCCCCACACTAGAAAGTTGTGAAGTAAAGGCTGAATAACTAGGAGACAACCTTTTATAGGACACAAACATAGAAATAGGATATTTAGAAACATTTCAGACACCTTTGCATTTCGCAATAGGTAGGTCCAGATCTGAGGAGTTAGAAATATAATCAGTTGGAAGATTACCTTGAATTCCAGTAAGGTCTCATGAGTCACTTTTTGGTAGTGATGAGAATCTTTGATCTTTTTTCCTTGAGTTCAGTTCCTTCTCGAATACACCTGTATTTCTTTTGTTTGTTCTCTATTCTCATTTTTATTTTTGTCATTTGAAGGCTCTACAGGTTCAATTTCTGAGTTTTTATCATTTAAGTCACTTTGGTCCCTATCATCTCTTAGATCAGAACTATTTATATCTTCTCCTATATCCCTCATATCAGTATTTATTGTAATATCATGTTCCTCATATTCCTGATCTCTAGTTTCCTCAATATCACAAAAAAAAAACAAATCTTCACCTACACGATACTCCCCCTGAAGATGAGTACTAAAATAGAGTTGGGACTTAAAAAAAGTTAGATCCATTGTGACAATTATCTTCCTAGCATGTGGATCATAACACTTATATCCCTTTTGACTTGGGGCATATCCTACAAAAACACACTTCTATGCCCGCGGTTTAAGTTTACTACGATTATGAACATTAACAAATGTTGTACAACCAAAAACTTTCAGAGGAAGATCCAGAGTTAGCCTAGAACTAGGAAAACTCTCTTTGAAAACTTTAAAAGGTGTTTTAAATTCAAGAGGAGATGGCATCCTATTAATAAGGTAAGTGGCGCTCAAGAGAGCCTATCCCCAAAGGTGTCGAGGAACTTACTAGTAAACAATAAAGCTCTCAAGCACTTCTAAAAGGTGCCTATTCTTTCTTTCTCGGCTATACCATTTTGTCGAGGAGTATCCGACAAGAGCTTTGGCGCATTACCCCATTTTTTCCAAAACTTCCTAATTGTTCATTCAAAATTCACGACCATTATCATCCGAAAATCTTGATTTTCTCATTGAATTGTGTTTCCACCATGACATAAGAAAGTCTCAAACACATTTTTAACTTAGATTTGTCCTTCAATAAGAATACCTCACTCAATCTAGTATGATCACAATAAAAGTTACAAACCACCATTTTCCAAACATTGTCTAAATTCTAGACGGTCCCCAAACATCACTATGAATCATCATAAAAGGTTTGAAGCTTGATATTTTTGAGAGGAAAGAAGATCGATGATGCTTAGCCATTTCACAAAATTCACATCGAACAAGGATGGATTTTTATTTCTAAATAATCGAGGTAATAAATGTCTTAAATAATAAAAACTTAGATGACTAAGCCTATAGTGCCAAAGCATGACTTTATTCAAAAGTAGAGTTCAAGCAAATAGGATTCACTTGTAGCGAGTTATTCCGCTGTCAAGAAAATAAAGACCTCGCATTCTCTAGCATCGCCAATCATCTTTCCCAAGACCTTTTCCTAAATTCACATAAATCGGAATCAAATATAGCACGACAATTAAGAGAATGGGTTAATTTATCATTAAATCGACATAAGATAGCTTTGGAACATGAAGAGTATCATGAAGTGCGAGAGATGGTGATAGTTTAGTAGTTCCTTTTTCCAGCAATTGCAGAGAAGGAACCATCAGCTATCTTGACTTTATTGTTCCCTGCACAAGGAGTGTAAGTAGAGAAAAAATGGGAACTTCCAGTCATATGGTCACTAGCTCCTGAATCTATGATCCAAGAATCTATTTGGTTGGAATTGGCACTAAGAAAAGTAGACGATACAATACCTTTTTCAGCAAAAGAACAAGAATGATTAGAAGAATTTGGTGCATTTGGACGAAATTGTGGAGATTGAAGGAGTTTGTGCAGAATTTCCAGTTGTTCCCTTGTAAATGGAGACATTTCTGGAGAAGGTTGTTGTCCCTGATCAAAGTAAGTTGTTTGGAGGGCCAGACCATTTTGATATTGCAACCACGATTATCAACTCCCTTCTTCTTCCAATTTAGTGGTTTCCCATGAATCTTCCAACATGTTTCACGGGTGTGCCAATGTTTTTCAATGATCGCACCATGGCCTTTTGTTTTTGTCATCTTCATTCTTCACTATTACAAGAGCTAAAGAGTCTATAACAGATTTTAGTTCAACATGTAAATCAGGTTTTAACATACCTTTCCTCCTAGTTTTCTCTCTCCTGACTTCAGAAAAGGTTTCACGAAGCGAGGGTAGAGGGTTTTTTCCTAGGATTCGTGACCGATCTCGTCAAACTCCCAATTTAATATCAACTAAAAAGGTAAACTCTCTCATTTTCTTCTCTTTTTTGTGCTTTTACACTATCCACAGAACACTCCTATTTATCATTGTAACACTGGTCTAATTCTTGCCACAAAGACACCATTTAATTATAATAAGTAGTGACTTCCTTCTCACCCTGGTTAGCTTGCCATAATTTAATTTTTAACTCAAAAATTTGAGAGGCAATTTCTACATCAAAATATGTCTCCCTAACACCTTCCCACACATCCTTAGTAGTGGGCAAAAAAATCTAAGATTTACCTATGATTGGTTCCATGGAATTTATTAATCAAGCAATCACAAGTGAATTCTCTGATCTCCAAGAGTTCATCTTCGATCTCCGACTGCTTTTTCGCCTCCGATCGTGATGTCCAAGCTTTCCATGACTATCTATTGCAAACTTTACGTCAGGCTCATTCCAGATAGTTCTTCCCATTTAATCGATGAGAAGTTAACTAGAAGTGGCATGTGAGAATCATTGCCTCCTTATGTCATCGATTTTTCAAGGAGTTCCCAGAGAAGAATCTTTGTCTTCCTCATGATGTTCCGAAAGATTCTCTCCACAAATTCCTAATTAGAAGCTCATCCAAAACTATGGCAAAACCCTAGCTAAATAATACGACTAAACATAAATGAAAAGACATTCTTACATAAGACAAAGAAAACAAATAAAACACATTATAAGAGTACATAATCACTTACTTGGTAAGAATTTTAGACAAGATCAATAATTTTTTTATCCAAATCAAACAAAAGTTTCACATCAATACACTACAGCTGATCCAAATCAAGTAAAACTCTCACGAAAAATTTACCCAAAATAAAGAAAATGTTCAACTAGCAAAACAAAAAATGTTCAGAAATTCATCTTTTACTGTGACAATTAGACTTCTTAAGATTAGGATAATGAGAAGGGAGTAGAAGTATTGATTAATGAGAAGACTTTTGAAAGTGGATAAATATTGGAGAGGTGAGCTTATTTATCTATGTGGATATTCACATTAGCTATTCCTCCATCGAATCTTTCGTGTAGACACTATTGAAGAATCTAATCGTTACAAGGGTACAAATGAAAAAATAAATTTGGGGTACTTAATATGTATGATATGTAGGTGTTCACTACATAAAAGCTACTCCATCCATCCCTTATTAGATGAACATTTTTTATTTTATATGGTGATTAAGAAATCATTAATAAATTGATCAACTTTATTGTTTTGCCCTTTGTTCATATTAATTAGCCTCTTGAAAAAAGATGTCACGCCCCGAGCCTACACCTTGGGCGGATCGACACTTAAAACCATTGCCGGCCCCAAGAGAACCCTCGCCTCGCTTACTTACTGGAAGACTCTAAGCATTATTACAATGATCAAATGCATTTCTACTCAATTGTTTAATAAAATAAATTGTAACGCTAGAGGTCAAACATTCAACTTGGCCAAATGACAACTCAAGTCTTAACATATGAAATAATAATGTAAAGACAACCGAACTACTAACTGCCCATTAAGCCTCTAAAACAAGAGGATGTCTGACAAGACCTCGATCATCCTAACAACCCAAAATACTAAAAGCAAAGTAAAAGGAGTCCTCCGTAGCGCGAGGCTCACCAACCGACTCGAGTGCTCAATCGATCAATGGGGCCCTGATGATCCGATTTTCGTCTGCATCATAAAACGATGCAAGCTAAATGGCATCGTGACATTAAATGTACGCAGTATGCTATGGAATACTAAAACATAACGTAAGCTTAAAAAGAACTCCAAAGGAACACTTACCTTGGCTTTACTCAACTTATGAATAACTTAACTCAATATAAAGCAATAATACACATGCAATAAATAGAAAGCTTTTAAAATAAAGATAAAGCAACTCGGTTTGTTAAAGAAAATGCAATAACAACTCAACTTACTCATATAATAAAGTAATGTAATATCATGGGAATTTCTTCTAATCGAGAACCACCACTATGAGCTTAAGTGGTGATACAAGATCTTGCCCACGCCGCGTAACCGCCCTATACTGCTTGTCATATGTATAGCCTTAACTAAGTGGATCCACTAGTCTATGCTAAAAATCACTTAAGGAATCATCTAAAAAGTATGATCCTTTACTACCTATGATGGTTACATGGTTTATGGAGACTTGAATTATTATGAACTCGCATCCCCATATCTGCTCAATACTACTCCCAAAATATACTTAGCTCATATGTTTTTAAGACAAAACTTTTCTTTGGTTTGAGAAAATTACTCAAAACTTAACTTATCGAAATCGGTGTTTCCTTCTCGTCAAATGTGAAAACATTTTTAACTCTTAGGAATACTTAGTTCCTGTGATAATCTTGAAGAAATGAACTTTACTCTTACTCTTTCCTCAACTCAAAGATTAAGTCTTAAAACAAAGTTGAAACGTCTCATGAAAGACTTTTGAAATACTTTATGAACTTCTTTTGACTTGATTCTTAACTTTAACTCGACTTTTAACTTCTCTGATTCGACTCTTAACTTTTCTTGAATTCAATTGAATTATGGATTCAAGGATTATGATTTGTGATAGGAAGGATCTCATGATGTTTAGGAGTGTTTTTAGATAGTTAAACATGAGAAAAGATCAAGAAATCACCGTGAAATAGGTTCGCACGCGGGAGACGATTTAATTATTTTTGTCACAAAATAACTTTTGAGGCGTAACTGTCCGCGGACTGGCCCGCGTGATGCGAAAGAGGTTTCCCCTAACCAGGAGCAGTCCGCAACGCCGACGGGTGCCTAGATTCTCCCGACTTTTCCTTCGCGTTTTCCAACCCCAAATCGCCTAAACTCAACTATTTTTCTCAAATTCTCTTTAGATTCAAATACCCAAAGATATGTACACAAGAATCTAACTCAAAACAACTCTTAAAATCAACGACACCCTAAAACTCCTCGGCCTCAAAAATTTGATTCAAGAACGAAACAAATTAAGAATACATATCGGTTAACATCAAACTTTCAACCTTTATAACGAATTTCGCTAAACGAAACATGATTGGCGCGTGGTGAATGAACCCAATGCTATGAAAGTTTCACATACCCCGTAGGATTAACCTCTGGCGAAATCCACACGAAATTCTCCAAGAAATCGATCAACCTTGAACTTTTCTTCTCCTCTTTTCTCTTTTCTCCAAGTTCCAAAGTGTATTTTGGTAAAGCATAAACCCATCTAATTCGACAGACCCTAACTTAATTACCAAAATGAAAATAAAACAATTGGGCAAGGAAAAGACTAAACTACTCCTTTCAAAATCTGGATTGACTTTCCTTATCCAAACAACCCAACTTCAAACGGGCAAACTCATGGTGTTGAAAGATTATTCCAAGATCTTTCCTATGATATTTCGAAGAACACCTAACTCATCCCCGAGCTAGAGTTATGGTCGTTTGAAGTTGATCAAAACCTAAATGACTATTTTGCAATTCTAACTCTTTCTAGTTCTTTCAAAATAACGAGATGTTACAAAAGAAATTTTGAATCTTCAAAACTCGTTTAAAACTTCCAAAGCTATATTAATTGTAGGGATAAATGGGAAAATTAATTAATTCAATCACGCATTTAATAAATGATCGCGATACGAAATAAATATTTTTAGTAAGATCTTAATAATAGGAGACGGAGGAAGTATAAATTTAACAAGTCTTGGCATTTTTGCCTATTTTTCCGATTAAATTGATTATTATTGCACTGTAGCTATTTGTGCACGTTGGCAATTTCAAAGTTGCAATAATAATTAGGCTAAACCCCGAATGCGAAAGGCATCGGTCGCTAAACTGGTGCTAGTCGGAGTAGAATCGCTGAAGCTGAAGACCGATCGGATTAGAATTCCGAATGAGTTAGAAAATGTTCATACAGTTTGGCGCGACGGCAGATTCACTGAGCAAAGCCTCAAGTTTGATGTTCCGCATCGGCACTGACGCCCACCTCTACGATGATCCTGATGATATCAATATTGCTCCCTTCTCGACAGCAAATTCGACTCTGAAAAATGTGAAGCCCTCAAGAGATTACTTGCTCTCATTGCCCAAGGCTGCAACGTCTCCAATTTCTTCCCTCAGGTCTGTGACAATTTTAATTCTTATCAAATTATCACTTTTATTGAAGTTTGTTTGATTACTGCACTGTAGGTGGTGAAAATGTGGCTTCACAATCAATGGAAGTGAAGAAACTGGTCTACTTGTACCTCCTGCATTATGCTGAAAAGTATGACACCAATTTAAATGAGATTACAATAACATGAGGGAAAAAAATCTTATTCTCTTATTTATGTTTTAGGCGTCCAAATGAAGCATTACTTTCAATTAACTGTTTCCAGAAGGATTTGGGAGATCCCTAATCCATTGGTAAGGTGCATGGGCACTTCGTACAATGGCAGGAATTCGCCTTCATGTGATTGCACCCCTTGTTCTTGTAGCAGTGGGAAAATGTGCAAGAGATCCATCAGTATATGTTAGAAGGAAAGTGTGCTGCTAATGCACTCCCAAAGTTGCAATGATTTGCGTTTGATGAGGAGGAAATATTAGTACTATTGAAGAGGTAGTTTTTGTTGCTTTCTATAAAGTAATCATGTCCTTATAACCTATACAGGAAAGAACTGCTCCAATGTTCAAATCATTTATCTAAACATCATAACAGATCTTTGTTGCTAAGCTAGGACATTCCCTTGGTTTGTCCTAAAAATTAGACTTTTGACTTATACACTCAGCTACAAAGCTATTTAAACATGATTTCATTGCACTTTTGACAGTGGTTTTAGGGCCTTCTCTTCTCACCAACAACAAATAACAACAAAGAACCTTACTCCTCTGGATTTTTCATATTTTTCTTCCTATGTTGCCATATATATTTCTACAACTAAAGCAATCATGCTTCAAATCATGCTCCATGTCAAACAAGCAAACCAAAAAACAAGCAAGTGGATTTCATCATTACTAAATTTGACTTCTACTGCATCTACTGTTATGTTTTGCAGCTTGTTGGGATTCTTCTGAATGACAATGCTCCTGGAGTAGTTGCTGAGCTGCTGCTGCTGCATTTGCTTCGTATATGGTCCTAATAATTCTCTCTAATTGCAAAAATTATAGAAGGCTGTGCAGAGACTCTCCTGATGTGGAAGGGCTAATGGGGTCAGATTGTTTTGATAGTAGGATCCTTATACGGTATAGTATTGCTGTGGCATGGGCTTGTTAAGAAGAATCCTTGATGGTAGCTCTCATTCTCCAGAGAATTCTAATCCAGGAAAGGAAGTTTGTGAATCTGAGATAGCAGAAATGGTATCTAGGGAGTTATCTTGAAGGACCAGATGAAAGTATTTATCCCGACCATGTTCCAGTAAAGAGCTTCTTTCTTTCAAGGGACTTATCAGACTTTACATCTGCAAAAAGTAACGATGATGTGAAGATCCTGCTACAGTGTACTTTACTCTCTACTGTGGAAGTCAAAATAGTTCAGTCAGTACTTGCAGCTGCTGGAGTGCACTGGATTATGGCACCAAAAGAAGAAATTTAAAAGAATTGTTAAGCCTTTGTTGTTTCTGTTGATCATCCGATGCCTCAAAAATTACGTAGTAATTCTGTCTCCCAATAGTTTTTGTCAAAACTGATTCTTATTTACTTGGTAATATCGCCTCAGGCCATTGAACTTTTTAGGCTAGAGTGATGGACTACTAACGTTGAGAGGTGCGGTTTTAGTTATTTAAGCATTGACAACTTATCCTCTGTTAACTTCTTGGATGAGTTCCTATATGTAGGAGTTTGTCATCTGCAATGCATATGACCTTCTATGGGAATTCAAGCTTTGATGAGTTTGTATTCAGTTGTAACAGTATTGCAGATTGAAAAAACATGGCAATATAGAATTTCCTTGGCAAGAGGTTAAAACATTGTACAGTCCTCAATTATCTTGTATAATTGCTTAAAATCACCTTGTGCTGTGTTAGCCTT